>CM050213.1:17495000-17557500 GCA_027475355.1 Coilia nasus | reverse complement strand
TGTGTCACAGTAAGCATCCTTTGGTGTCCGTAACGCAACCTAGTCATGTATGAAGGGTGCGATGCGCCCAAGACATCAATAAAAGGAACCAGCACCCAATGCTACACATCCTGTCGTGTGTACCCCACCAAGTGCTGTTCTACTTTTATGTTCTGTGAACTGAGAAATTGCCTGTGTATGCGCTTAAGCAGCCTCCACTCCAGACATTAGCAGGAAGGGATGCATTAGCACATTAGTCTCCGCACACTCCGCTCTCTTTGCGCCTAGCGTGAGCGATGAAATAACGCACCCAGTTGACTGCTATG
Source organism: Coilia nasus (assembly GCA_027475355.1). Taxonomy (NCBI): domain Eukaryota; kingdom Metazoa; phylum Chordata; class Actinopteri; order Clupeiformes; family Engraulidae; genus Coilia; species Coilia nasus. The sequence continues at coordinate 17,557,195 of CM050213.1, read as the reverse complement.
GGATGTTTCAGCCCAGGAAGATGCTTGTCTGTTCAAATAGAACAGTTGAATTGATGCAAAATGGCAGCAGTCTCTGGCGGATACTCAGCAACTTGTGTTTATACGGGAATGAAATAGACATGATGATGTAAAGATCGGTTGACTGGGGATGTAAGGATCAAAAGTCAGAAAGTGAAAAGAGAGAGAGAGAGAGAGAGAGAGAAAGAGAGAGAGAGAATAAAAGAGGGAGAGGGAATGAAAGCAAGCAAGCTGTATTAGAGAGTGCAAATGGCTGGTGGTTACTTAGCGCAAAAGGCGGCATTGACACGAGGCTGCCCTGACGTCACGGGCATTGATCCCGGATATATGAGGGTGCACTGACGTCACGGGCATTGATCCCGGATATATGAGGGTGCACTGACGTCACGGGCATTGATCCCGGATATATGAGGGTGCACTGACGTCACGGGCATTGATCCCGGATATATGAGGGTGCACTGTGGATTAGGAGGCTCCCTCACTGTGGCATCCTCGCCCCAGAGTCTACGAATAAATAAGACCTACAGAGTGAGCACGAGGCATGTACTGTACGACGTGTGTGTGTGTGTGTGTGTGTGTGTGTGTGTGTGTGTGTGTGTGTGTGTGTGTGTGTGTGTGTGTGTTTGTGAGACTCAGGGGAAAAAGGGCTTGTAAGTGACAGAGAGAGAATAAGGGGCAGGAGAGCATCAGTGAGAGGACAAAGGGAGCGAGTGAGGGTAAGGAAATAGAGAGAGAAGAGGGAAAGAAAGACAACAAAGCACCAGCAAAAGAGAAGAAAAAAAGGAATTTTGCCAGCCTGCATCCTCCTGCACAGTTTCTGAGGAGGTCTGACTCACTCCATCTCTCTTTTTCGCTCTCTCACTCTCTGGAGGAAACGAGGCAGAGAAAGCGCGCTCTCTCTCTCTCTCTCTCTCGCTCTGCCTTCTACCTCCTTATCCCATCCACCCTCCCCCCTTACCTCACTACACACACATTCCCACACAAACACACTCAGGCACAGGCGCACACTCCTCTGTCTCTCTCTCTGTCTGTCTCTATCTCTCCCTCCCTCTCTCTCTTCCTCTCTCTCTCCCTCACACACATACACACTCTCTCTCTCATTCCCTCACACACACTTACTGTCTCTCTCTCTCTCCCTCATACACATACACACATTCTCGCTCTCACCCCCTCACACACACACGCACACACACACACACACACTCTGTCTCTCTCCCTCACACACATACACTCTTCCGCTCTCTCTCCCTCTCTCTCTTACACACACACACACACACACATACTCTCTCTCTCCCTCTCACACACATACACACACACGCTCTCTGTCTCCCTCAAACACATACACTCTCTCTCCCTCTCTCCCTCCCTCCCTCTCTCTCTCTCCCTCACACACATACACACACACACTCTCTGTCTCCCTCAAACACATACACTCTCTCTCAATCTCTCCCTTCCTCCCTCCCTCCCTCTCTCTCTCTCTCTCTCTCTCTCACTCCCTCACACACATACACTCTCTCTCTCTTCCTCAAACACACACACTCTCCCTCTCTCCCTCCCTCTCTCTCTTACACACACACACACACATACTCTCTCTCTCTCTCCCTTTCACACACATACACACACACGCTCTCTGTCTCCCTCAAACACATACACTCTCTCTCAATCTCTCCCTCCCTCCCTTTCTCTCTCTCTCTCCCTCTCTCCCTCCCTCCCTTTCTCTCTCTCTCCCTGCTGCCGGCTGCTATTGTCTGAGCTGGCTCCTCCTGAGTTGATTATACTCTGCTCCTATTGGGGGTCTTTTTTTCCCGTTCCGTGTCCTGTGGCTGCCGCTGCCACTGCCACTGCCGCCTGGTTGTGTTTTGAGGCGGGGAACTCTGGAGCGTGCTCAGGGTCCGTAAGCCAGCGAATGTGTGTCACCAACTGGGAAAGTGTGTCAGCGCGCCGGTATCGCCTCACCTCCTGACTCCTGCCTTCTCCAGCACGCTGGTTGACACGCCCAGCTGGATTATGTTGTAGTGTTAGGGGGGATCTAAGAAGCAACGAAATTAATTTTTAAAGGTATTTTTTTTACGACAAAGCCAGCCCTGGTCGCGAAAGGAAGAATATAGCGTGTAGTTCGGTACACGTACCACTACTGTCCTCCTCCGATATTTCTTTCCCCCGCTTTCAAACTGAGTCGAAGTAGCTGTGGTCATGTTCCAGACGGGGAGCACAGGTCATCAGCAGGTGTGACCATCAACCCCCCCATTTTGGAAGACGCCAGGTCTGTCCCTCTTCAGCGCAGAAAAGGACCGGGATTTCTTGCAGCCATGAAGAAAATCTGGTCCAAAAAGCGCTTTCAGGTCAGTAACATCTACTCCAATTCAACTTTTTTGTTGTTATTGTTGTTCCCATCATGGTGCTCCTCATCCTCTAAGGCATGAATGTGTGTCATCTGAATTTTAGTTTGCAAATTGACATTTTGCCTGAGTCTGAGATTTGTTTCTGTTTTTTTCTGCTTTTGTTTCTGTTGTGGGAGTGATGCAAAGCCCCTGACATGCCCCACCCTGAGTCTGGGAACAATAGACTCAGGCTAATTTGGCTAATTGGGCTCTGTGCTGTGCATGGCATGACGAGTGAACATTCAGTGCTTGTCACACTTATGTTTGTAATGTATGTGCCTCTTCCCCTTCTCTCTGGATCATCTGTTATGCATGTCATACAGAAGAGAAGGAGGGAATAACCTGGGCAGTAATTCCCTAATTTTATTTTGTTTGTTTTTTTAATTATTAATTTGTGGATTGTAAGATTTAAGTTTTATTAACATACACAACAGAAGGTTGGTTTGCAGTGAAATGTGTTGATTGCTAGTAGTTGTTTGCCATTTTACAGCTTTCCCTCTGTAGGGTAGAAACATATGGTGTATCAGCATGTCGGGCAATACTGCCTATCTGTAATAAAGCAAGAAGTGCTTGTGGCAGCAAACCCATTTTCCCAATGATGCTGATTCACAGATTTTGGGCCTTGAAACAGTTTTTTTATTTAATACTTATGCAGTCGATCATTCTTAATAGCTGCCTAATGGAGTGAAATCTAATTTGTAGACAATTTTGTAACAATTTCAATGTTTTAAATATGTAAATGTTTTTAAAAATGAATCGCTGATATTTCGTTGTGGCTTGCCTTGGGCTCATGGCCATTATGAGTTATGAGAGAAAATTACTTTTTACATTCTGATTATTTAAATTAGAATTTCTGGACTACTTTTTTTCAAATCAGAAACCTAATACATGCTGTATGATTACAGCTTCCACCTCTAGTACAGCAAAGCAAGGCAGTGCAACAGCTTTCTCTCCAGACAGCATCTCTTTTACACGTACGTGTGACGTGTTGGCACTGGGCACCATGTCCTGTTTTGCTTTCCTTGGAGAGGAGAGCAAATTGAAAAGGAGATAAAAGTGAGAGTGAAGGAAAGGGGGGAGGGGGTGATAGAGGGGGATAATTGGATCTCTGTCTGCAGTGGGAGACAGGCAGGAGGGGGTGCGGGTGGAGGGTAGTGGTGGTGGTGGTGGTGGTGGTGGTTGTGATAGGGGAGTGATGCACAGATCTGGGCAAGAGAGAAAGGTGGTAACAGACAGGAGAGTCTCCTGCTAACAGGTGGATGATGCTAAAACAACACTGTCTCAGTTTCTACAAAAAAGCTGCCACTTATTTATTTACAATTCTTTATTCTTCAAATCGGTTTTATAGTCATGTCACTATATATGCTTTATCAATTAAACTATGTGATTTTTAACATAAGCTTGATGATCATCTAGCTAAAGGCAAAGCAAAATATAACAGTATAATAAAAATAGGTGTCGTCAGATCCTAGGCATCAGGTTATCAAAGCCCCTGGCAGGCAGTACGGTTCATCAGTAAACACGATGTGCTCTTGTCAAGCCTGTGTTCCCTTTGATAATGCTCCTTGAGTGGTGTTTGCCCAGCCGTGGATGATGGGGGACAGAAAAGAGGCGTGCTGATGCCAAGGCACTTGTGGGTCTCTGGGTCTCTTTGCTGGCGCTTTGATGGGGCAGAGCGGAGTGAAGAGGGAGAACGCAAGGGGAGCGGGTGAGGCAGCCCAGATTAGATAACCACACGGCCGTACCCAGCAGACACTCTTTTTCTGGAAGCTGACAAATACATGATGTGACAGTGTGACCAGGGGCTTGGATGACCTGTCAGAGTGGGTAAAGTAGTTACTCAGTCAGTTGGCGCGGTGAGGACTATCTGTGGCGCTCTCCAAGGTGCTGATCAACATCCCCCAGAAAAAAAAGTAAAAAAGAACGAAAGTAGGATTAAGGTTGGGCTCGAAGGTTTTCACCTTAGCCAGTGCTCAAGTACTAAAGAGAATGGCACATAGCATCTCCTGCCTTCAATGCCTCATATTTATTAGACTCCAGGCTTTGACAGCCAGTTCACTACTTGTATAGTAACGTGTAACATTAAGATTGTCTGCAAATTAATCCATTTTGTGAGCAGAATGCAATGTAAAGTGATTTATAACTGAAGATTTTGTGCCAGTTACAGTATTTGAGTTAGGAACTGAATTACAGCCACTAAATTGTAGTGGCGGCTGTCGAATGATAAAGCACCTCTCTCAAGGGACACATGCAGCAAACGAGCATTCATTTCCATATGCCTGACCCATTAAACGGTGCTTTGGCCCTGATGCGTGGCGGCACAGATGGCCACCCCGAGATCCTCCCTCGGTGGCGTGCGCTCTCTCTCTCTCTCTCTTTCTCTCTGTCCCTCTCTCTCTCCCTGTCCCTCTCTCTCTTTCTCGCACTCTCTCCCTCTCTCTCTGTGAGAGGGGTGCTGTGGGAACCAGCCAACATTTGGCAGGTCACGCTGGTTGAGCATCGCACTGGAAAATGTAACAGGAGCTCTTCACCTCTCCTCTCCTTCTCTCCTCTCCTCCTCTCCTCTCCTCTCCTCTCCTCGGTGCCTTGCTGCTCTTGCTCACCCCTCCACACAGCTCCCAGAATGTCCTGGGATGGCAGCGTGTTTCATGACAAAACCCGCCCACCCACTTTACCCACCCACCCACCCACCCGCACCCGCTCCCTCCTGCCAATCCCCACCCCGTACATTCTCATGCCCCACAAATCCTGGAACTGATGTCATACTACCCCATCACCATGCCGAGTGCGTTGAATCATTGCCCGTCAGTCCGACCTGGCAGTGTCATTTACAATATGGAATCCATGTTTGCCTTTGTGACAGTTTTCTGTGAGAAATGTGTGGTTCATAAAATTGGTGTTTTAGGCTGTTTGGGCCATTGTATTCAGAGGCATTCAAAACTACTGCATGTTGCCCTCTTTTTTATGTTTAGTGATTTTGCTATGAGTTCAAATTTTGAGCTTGCATGGGCATAGATTTCATTACAGCTCAAATACAGTTTAAGTACAGTTCAAATTGTTCCTAGTCATGCAATCCCTATGCAGGCTATTTTGCTAGTACCTTTTGCCATATAGGTGTACTGCATTCATTTCTGTCTCTGTTTCCGAACAAAGGAGGTCAAAGCCAAAATGAACGCTTGCCAATAAATAATTCAGTGTCTTTGAGGCCCCATAAATGCTGGCTATTGTAGAATGCGTCTGCAATGGCAGTAGCGAAGTCCTGACAAATGGATCGAATCAGCAAGGCTGTAATTGCCATTCCCCTTCTTTAGCTTTCATTTGCTCCCCACCCCTACAGCCACTCTCAAAGATGCACACAGTCTTCGCTCATTCTGCCGCAATCCTAAAATTCAGGAAAAAAAACACTTATACAGATATTTGTCCATTGCTAATTGGGTTGGAAAGAGTGGGTGTGTGGTGATTTTTGCGAAGAAGCCAGAAACACCCAACATCGGCACAGCCATTAAAGGGGCATTTTTCTCGGTAGCTTACAGACCGGGAATGACAGTGGGCAGACGGGCCGGCTCTGTATCTCCTCTTTTTTCTCCCCCTCCCACGCCCGCCCACCCCCGTCCACCTGCGGACATTTCTTACTTACCTCATTTGGCACATGCATGTGCACTGTGCACAGGAGCAGGAACGAGCTAGCTGGCAGTCAGTATGAACACCAATGAGAGAGAATTCTGTTCTTTAGACTTAATGATCAGCAATCATCTCTTTGCAAAGTATGCAGTATTTTTTGGCACTTGACATTTGACATTTTAGTGACAGTGCTTGTTATTAAACCATGTTGTAATATTTAGGATATATTAATGCATTGGTTCTTTAAGTACAATGACAGAACACCGCCAAGAACACATGCTGTATCTTGAGAACAAGCCAGAGAAGGACAGATTTTTTTCAGAACTCTGCAGCAACTCTCATCAAATTCTTGTAATCTTCCTGTGCCCCACTGGCCTCCTAAAACACATCCATCCGTCACCACTCCATCTCCTTGCTAACCTAGTGCCGTTCGCACTTTCAAATGGGTCACGAGAATGGCTGACATTTCCCTGGGGAATGGCAAAGCATGAGCCAACGTAAGTGGGTCCTCTGATGGAGTGAGTTTGGCAGAGGCTTTCAAGTCTGCTTTGCCAGCCCATCTATAGATTTGTAGGGGGATAGATCGAAGCAAACTTAAAAACTGTATTGTTTACATTTCACAGTGAGATGATAGTGGTGATGGCTGAATATCCACCTGCAGATTATTTTATTTATGTATGTGTATTTGTTTATTTATTCAATACTGGGGTTGTGTCATGTATCAATTTTTACAAGTGCTGCATCTGCAACACTGATGTTTTATCTGGAAGCTTGCAACTTGGTTCTTGTGCTGTAGAGGCATCGTGTCTGTGTGATGAATTTTGTGTTATGACTGTCGTATATCTCTTATATTATTATTTTATTTATTACTATACATGCACTGCATATGCAGCTCTCTGCATATAAATATTTGTTTGACCTTTGAGTTTGGAAACTTGTATTGGTGGCATGACAAAATTTGTGTGCTCCTGCCAAGTACGCATTCATTTGATAAGCTTGCTGTTGCATATTTATTATCAGTAGTATGTCTCTGGATGAAATGCACTCACACATTGTTTCTCTCCCTACAGAAAACTGGACACTCAAACCGAGCATTTGGACGGTTTACCCATGGTGTGTTTGGTTTTATAGATAACAGGTTATTAGAGACTGAGATCCTACTGAGTGTGTTGTTGGTCATTATCACGTGTGGCCTATAAGATTAAGGGTGCCTGATTCAACATTTGCAAAACACAACCCCCCACACACAGACAGGCACATACACACACACACACACACACGCGAACGCACACACACACACACACACACACACACACACATACACACGCGTACACACCCAGACAGACACATGCACACACACACACAGGCAATAAAAGGCGGATAGCAGTGCCATCCAGACGCCATGGAAGTTGATCCTCTAGTTCCTGCGGTGCTGCAGAGTACTTTTCTAAAACAGAGTACCATCCTGAAGGGGCTTTAACCTGCCAGCATGGTGGTATTGAACGGGAACCACAGGCCCTGCTGCGGTAACCCTTGTGTCCATAAGGCTTCAGCTTTACCCTGTGAGGTCGCAGCAATTAGAACTGGAGCTCTCTGCGGGGAGTTGGTCACAGCTGAACGCTCCGCAAAAAGTGGATTTTTGCACTTAGCAGAGGTGCGAAATTTAAAACACAGCTGACTGCTCCTAAAAGCCATGGCGAGCATACTATTCCTGTGTCTACTTAGGCAAGGGGTAGAGCTGCTTCTGATCTGAATAAGAATCAAGTACATTCTTCAGTCCACATATTTTTTATTATTTGTATTGAGCTTTTCATTTATGGGCAGAAAGATGCACGTATGCATATATATATATTGAGGACAAACCCTGAGACATACGATAAACACATTTAAAAAGTCCACCGTGTAGCCATCTACTTCTATAAGTGTAAAATATACATTAGATAGATCCTCTGATGGTACACAAAAGGATCAGGGGATCAATAGTTTGACCTGAAATTACTGAATATTGAATCAGGTACACCCTAAAGATACCTATTGGCCACACAGTGTCTTTCTGTAGACTGTTCTTTCATTTTTTTATTTGAGTCGTCATTCTGGTGTGTTAGTTTGTTCATCCTTGGATTTGGTTCATTTTTGTACCCGTTTGTGTGTCTGTGTTTGTGAATGCAGATGTCACACGTGAAGGTTTTAATTAAGAGATAAACAAAATAAACTGAAAATGAATATTGCATTATGTTAATGTAGCATGGCGACAAATTATGCAATGTTATTTAATGAGAAATTTAAACCATGCCTACTGTAGCATCTTATAATAAAGTCTGTTTTCTTATTAATAATATATGTAGATCTGAAGTATTCATTATTTATTCATACTTTTTTCCACTACAAAAGTCATAGTCTTTCAAGGGTAAAAATGTATGAAAAATATGTTATGTTAACATATTTTAACAAAAATATGTTAAAATGATGAAATTAAACTCCATATAATGCATTTTGCACAGTGGGATTAAATCTAAGTGGTTTGGGTGACTTATCATAAATGCCACATTTGCTGTCTGTGGGAATAAAGCTTTTTTTGTTTAATTTCTGTAAGGATTAGCAATTCATTAGCTGTCTTTCTCAACACAGAAGGGCTGATACTGGTATCTCATGAGATAGGATAGAGAGGATAAAATAATACATACTAATACTATAAATGGGTGATCTGCACCATATGGGGAACATTTGTGGAGGATACAGTGGCATCCTCTCAATCTGGCGATAGGCGATCAAGCATCAACATTGTTTTAGAGCCTGTTGAGAAATATCTGCAATGATTACACCCTAATGAGATAATGACTCAAACCCAGATCATCACGATCGACTGCAAGTGCAAGTTAATGAGGCAATTACTCATGGCAAAACATGTTTTTTTGGTCCATTCTTTTTATCATGAGAAATTGGGCACCATGAAATCTCTCTTACTGCATTTGCAGATGGCAAGCGTATGGCATATGGTATGGCGACACCCTACACAGTCCACTAAATCACACTTAACTGGATCACACCAGCAGGGTTTTGTGCAGTCAGCAGGTTTGGTGGCAGTGGTTTGGGGGGGGATGTGTGTAAGGGGATAGAGAGGAAAGGGGGATGGTGTTTTGGGGATAACTGAATGACTGGGTTGGAATGGGATTGGTTTCTATAGTAACGGTGCTTTCCCTGTTTGCCTCTTCCTGCTGCCACTATGGAAGCGAAGTTTTCCGCTCCTGCAGGAAACAAAGTTATGGTAATTCTCCTCTCTCTGCTCTCTCCTCTCTCTCTCACGTCTGAGCCATCAGCACCACCTACCGCAACATCCTCTTCAGAAGATCACTTATGAGTTTTCTTTTTCCCATTTCTGAGCACTGGTTTGCTATTCCCTGGTTCATGAAATATTTCTGGAGCTGAAAAAGGATTTTATTTGTTTCATTATTTGTCACATTTACCACCACCTTGTTCCCTATTACATTAACACAACATCATTTGATTTGTCTTTCTGGTTCAGGCCACCTTTTTGCTAAAATGTGATCATTCATGTATTAATAATTATAGTTTTGTGACATAATGCAATGCAGTCTCTCGTTTTTACCTCCACCAGACTCAGAGAATACAGAGGACGAAGGCGCCGACCCCCAGATATCCATGGAGACCAAAGAGGGACCTGAGGACCTTCAGGACCAGGCTTCCCAAAGAGTGCCTGCAGGTAAAGTGCGTCACCAGTGCACAGACAACAATACATACTGCTAGAATAGCTACCACACTGAAGCACATACTGCCAGAATGACTAGCAGATTAAAGCTTAATTCATCAGAATGTATTGCCCTTTTGTTTCTGTCATGTAATGTCTGATGAAATTCAGGCTTAGGTGGACACCAGAGCAGTAAAATTTACTGTGGAAATTCCATGATCATCTTGGTTTACAGATTCCACTTTTAAAAGGGAGATTAATGGAATGCTTATCCTAACCTTATCAATTTTTTCCCCTCTGGCAGTAACCGTAAATAGGTTTGCTCAGTTTCACCTTGTCTGCATCAGTCTACATCCTGACATATTGGCGGTCAGTTATGTAGAACTGTCAAAAATGTATAGTGCCTGTGGTTTGGTAGTATAGAAGGCTACAACAATTGGTTAAATTTAGTTGACAGAAAAAAAATCTTTTGAAAAAAATGACCTAAATTGATTCTTAATTCTTGTTTTTTTCTTTCATCATGAAAGCCAGTGAGCACAATAAGATCATGAAAACCCACATTGTGTTTTCAATCAAAAAATATCAGGGTGAGACAGGCTTGTGTTTTTTGAAATGCAGAACGCCTGCCAGAAACCACTCTCTGCTGTCAGCACAGTGGCATGAATAGACCTTTCTGTCAGCCCCTTGGGACAGCGAGTGGGAGAGTATTTAGGTCACACAGACTAAGGATGAATAACATATCAATGACGTCTCGCAAACAAATAGAAAATAAATATCCCTTCATTTTCAGGAAGAAAGAAGACATGACAGTGCCCCCCCCCCCCCCCCCCTCCCCCCCCCCCCCCCCCCCAGGCAAATGTCTTAATGCATTTTATTGCTTCTGAAAGTGTATCCACTCTTACGTTTTACACTCTTACAGTAACTGTTAGTGTTACATCTGGATTCAAATCGTTATATCACTGGTTGTATAAGAAGTAATCCTATCAGTGCAAAAAGACATTGCCTCTTCAGTGCATATTTAGTCTCCTTTAAAAGCATGTCGAGGTGATGAACGCCCACTCCGTAGACACAGTGAAACACTGGCAGAGAGGGGAAAAAACGGACTGAAAGATTGCGAGACATTCTAAGGACTCTTCTGAAGTCGTTTGTATCTGATGGGTCCGATCGGTCAGGGCAGAGACGTAGCGGATGGGCGAGTGGCCCTTTAGTGTCTCGCTTGATGGAGTATCGCTGTTTGCTTTTCCGCTCCGCTCCATCGTGTGTGTCAGTGTCAGGCCTTAAATGAGCCACAGTGTTGGCCCCGCCACTGTCTGAGAGAGCTGTTGGCTGCCTGCATCAAACACCACACACGCACACACACACACACACACACACACGCACGCACGCACGTACGTACGCACATACACACACACACACACACACACAAGCACATACAGACACACACACACACACAGACACATACAGACACACACACACACAGACACACAGACACACAGACACACACACACTCACACACACACACACACACACACACACGCGCACACACACACACAGACACACACTCACACAGACACACACTCACACACCTCTTCATCTTGTTCAATAGCTGGCTCAGGTAATGTGCAGAGAAATGAACTTTTGAGGGAGTGTGATTTTTGCTGAAATAGGTGCACTCCAGGCAGAAAGCACAGTTTTATTATTCTGGCTCCATTACCCAGGAAATCATAGCCTTTTTATTTGATTTTACATTAAATGTGTTGTAATAGCAGTGGAGTTTATTGTGTTTTAATAGTATTTATAATGTGGTATTATAATGCTATATAGTGGTCATTATAATAATTATTAGGATGCTATGAGACTGTTATACAGTACAGTTGTATTCTTAACGGCACAATAGCTTTACAGGTGCCTTTGCACTGACTGTAATACTGCATGTGGCTGCGTCCCATCACTGATGGCTTTCTGTAAAACTGTCTTGCAGGTGACAGGGTGATGGATGCGGGTCCCGAGGGGGCCAGTCACCTGGGCATGGATAGGTGGGAGGGCAGTATGGTAGAGAAGGAGGCCCTGGCCCTGGGCCTTCGGGCGTCCGGGCAGCAGGACCTCGGAGCCAGGAGCAGCAGGCAAGCGAACAGAGGGGAGCCACCGGGCCCCCAGATCAGGCACCTAGGGGTCGAGCCTCTCATGAGGGCCTCCCGCGCCAATCTGACTCGGCCAGTGTGGGGGTCCGAGGAAAGTGTGTCTTTAGCTAGCGATTACTACGGTAGCACGTTCAGTCTCTATAGAGGAAGGACTTTTTCTATACCCCTGTAAGTAAACATTCCATCCAAAAAAAAAAAAAAAACAGACCCAGCAGCCGCAACTTCGACAAACAAACAAAAACGCCGAACAAACCACGTCTCTAAGCAGCCCCAACACAGTAGACACACACAGCAAACCAGCAATGCTGTTTCTGAAGGCCCCTGCTACAACATGGGGTCTCATTACAGAGAAAAGGAGTGTAAGAAATCAGTCAAAAGGTGGCATAATGATTATAGCTGTAGGACCATCATTAAGTCTCATATATCAACAGCAAAGGATACACTAAGGGGATCTCTTGACATAGATACGACCAAATTTACAGGACAGCAGCAGATAGGGTCTCCAGAGGGTAACGATTGGTGAAGCTCAGTACAGTATCAGAAAGGGAGCAACAACAACAAACATCCTCTTTTAACATTTAATTTACCAATGTGATTTTTTTTTACTGCAGAGGAGAAATATAAGATGAAAGTGCAGGAATGTTGTGACTGTTTACATAACATATTTTTTTGCACAGCAAAGAGCAGATCATAGACGCACATAGAGCGCACCAGACTGATCAGCATTACAGCAAGTTGGCAAGAGAGTCCCTGTCTGTATCCCAGGGGCGTCGCCAGACATATTTTACTGGGGCACATGCCCCAGTATTGGTCTGTAGTGCCCCAGTACAAATTTCACCAGTAAAAAATCACTTTAGACTTTTACGTCTACATAGCATAATCTACAGAATGCGCACACAGCTACTCAATATGGCAACTACTCATTGCTACTTTATTCACTCCATACATAATGCACACGGCTACTTTATATGGCAATTTACTCACGCGACTTTGGCTGTGGCTGTGACACGTCTAACAACGGTGTCTGAGCGCTATTTCTTTCCACCTGCCTTACAGGTTAGTACCGGGTAAATTGCCCATCATTGTTCTTTGTTTTCACCTCATGTGTCGCCATTTCCATGTGGATTTAAATGTTACAACTTTACTTTTTACGTTTAATGTATGAGGCAGCTGTCATGCAAGCTAGTTCTGGCTGTAAATTGAAGTAGCCTACTGGAGACGTTAGCTGCTGTCTTTTAGCTAACTGGCATGCCTATTACCATTGTTGATTTATGTAACGGTAAGCCTAGCACTGTGAGCTCCCACACTCGGTTTCTGGAGATCTTACATCTACGATGTTTAATGAGCATATCAACATAATCTGATATGATTGTTTAGTTTGAAGTACTGTTTATTTTATGATGTACTTATTTTTTATGATAAATAAGTGCTAAAAATGTTTTTGCTTTGCGCATTGATTATCTGTGCCCCAGTTGTGCCCCAGTACAGTAATAGGACTAGTGACGCCCCTGCTGTATCCTCTGGTTCATCCAGTCCCTTTGAAGCACTCCCCCTGCCCCATGTTGTAGCTTGGGCCCTTCATACATATTACCACATCACTAGCGGTATTCAGTGCCTAAAGCCTGACCCAAACACAAAGCTTTTGCCCTTAGGAGATTATTTTTCTTTCTCTGCATTGCAGTAAAGGGAAGACACTCCACGTCTGTTTTAGGATTGCACACAGCATGGATATCCCCAATGTATTCGATTCAGCCCAATATATTTATTTATATTTATTCATTTAGATTTTATTTATTTTGGTCATTATTTACTTTTATTCCATTTCTTGCTCTTTGCTTTTCATTTAGCAGTACTTCCATACTATGGATATTTTCATACAAAAAGGAAACATTCGACGACCATAGTTGACTCACTTTGGGCATTTTAGTTTCGTCTCGTCTTTCTCGTCTGAATAGCTTGTGCTAAAGTTGGTCTCCAAGTCTAACGTAAAACCAGATTTACATGATATGATAAGTATTGCGGCTCTTTACTCATAAGAATTCCTCTGAGAAGTCTACAGTGCTCAGAGATTAAATAGAGTTTTAGACGGTTGCTGTCAGAATAGTGATAAAGTCATGAATAAGAAAAGAGATTGAGGTTGTAATAAAGAAATATATATGTATCAATCGTCATCTCTAAGTGGTATTGTATAAGACATCTCATCTTTCATGCATTTTGCAGCTATGAACTTTGTAGTTTTTTTTTTCACGTAAGCACCGTACGTACAGGCAGATTTCATGATTAAATTAGTAAGTGACGCCATCCAACACTTATGGTTTTATGATTAGCTCTCGAAAAAGTTCTTCCATCAAAATCTTACGCTCTTAAACCTGCCACAGCAGTTTGAGTTTGAGTACAGAGTCAGCCTATGAATAAACCATGTGACCGTACTTCATAATAGCTCCGCTGATCACCCTCCTCCTCCAGTCTCCCCCCTAGCCCCCTACTCCGCCGCACCCTTCAAACAGAGTTATAGCCTTATTTCTCCCTCATACCCATTTATTTTCTCTTCTCTTGGGTTCACACTTTCCTTTGTCCCTCCTCCCCCATTGTCCACATATAAATTGTTTGAGTTATGACCCACATACCAATGAATGCAAGAACACAGTGTGTGTGTGTGTGTGTGTGTGTTTGTGTGTGTGTGTGGAGATCTCTGTGTGGCCGCAATGAAACACTGGACTGACCGACTGGTGTTTGATTGTGTCCCACTGACGCACAAGGTCTCTTCAGCGCTGATGTTCAAACACTTCTTTGCATCTCATTGTGTGTGTGAGGTATTCACCGACCCCTTTGGTTATCCCCTGGTCATTATTGTGCATGCCCTCCTTGCACGCATTCATGATTGCATGCATTTTGCAAATACTAATGCTCTGATGACAAGACAGTGACTTTGAATTACAGCCCCATCAAGCTGTAAAGGTGTTAAATATATGTTGCTGAATTGCAACATGACATTCACCTTTAGCCAAAGTATTTTACTTTTATTGGGATGTATTTGATCTCTCATTTAGAAATGTACAGAGTCTGCTTCGTAATCCCAATTTTAAAAAGTTATATACATTTACATTTCTTTTCTTGTATTATTATTATTGGAATACAATGGAAACAATTTCAAACAGATAGAGTTTCACTTAGTAGCCCGGTCCCTTCAGGAGAAGCTTTATGATTTACAATTTTTAATCATGTAACAAAAAATCATTTGTACAGTTTTATTAACCTTCTGCATGTTCATACTCTCTGCATGCACTGCTTGCATATTGTTCATGCAGTATTATATTGGATATTAAATACAAGTGTAAGTCTAGGTATTTGTTGACCAGGAAGGAGTTATGTGTATTTGCTTGAAACATGCACAGAGCACCGTGAATTGTGCTGAAATAAAAATTACTGTCAGGTGTCTGCAGTTTTGTGTTATGTAGCACAAATTATAGAACTTCATCTGTATATTAGAAATTTCAGTTACCAGAGGTCTTTTGGTGTAGGTCCTTGACTGTAGTCATCTGATGTGCGTGCTTGTATCAAGTCAAACATTGCAGTCTATCCTTCCTTGTCACAACGAGCACTCTTTGACTTAAACTTGTAGATATCCAGTGATTTATGGTGGTCTAGTCCAGTTTTTTTGGAAGGAATAGTTTAGTAGGCACCATATTCAACAACGTGGCCTGTCAACCTCACATAATCTAAGATTATCACCACCAATGCACAGATGCATCAAAGGATGCAAATTAACTAATATCATCAAAGTGTAATGTGTCCATATTTATCACACAAATCACATTTTCTGTTTATTTTTACCACCTTAGAAACTACATAGTTTAAAAACTTGGCCACAAAGGAACATGTTGTTCCTTGGCTATTATTCCATACGACTGACTTAGTTTGACCATGCTTTGAACATGCTTTTACAGTTTTGGTCACCAAATCACCAATCTCCTCACCAACAAATTATTCATGCTAGTTTATGTTAGTTTCCTTCTCATTTACTGCCCAAAATATCCCCAGCCCTTGCTCAACCTTTTCCCACAGTTAAAGTCCCCCACCTTTCACACTAGTTAGCAAAATCATTTTTTCAAAGACACATGCGTGCTGACGAGAACTCACAAACACAGACGTTCACACTGCAAGCCCTGAGCCACTGAAAGCCACACTGGCTGCCAAAGCCTCCCTGTCCTCTTCCAAACAGCTGGGCTCCTCCCCCATGCATAACCCCACTCGCTAACCGAGCATTTCCCTTAATCGCCTTCTTTCAGGAGCCAGTCTGAGGATGTTTTGAGGGACTCTCCCCCTCAAGTTCTCCCTCCCCCCTCCCCCAAATTCGGCCGCTCGACTGCCTCTCCCCTGCCCAGCCGATCCGGTTCAGCCCCCGCCACGCCCCTCGCCCCACGCAAGAAAGTCGTTGTGCCAAGTGAATACCAGGACACAGTGCCAGGTGAGTTTGAGGAGAAGATCAAGCAGCCCAAGTCCTCGGGCATGTCCCAGAGTAGTGCCCCGGACTCCCGGCCCCAGACGCCAGTCAGCGAGTACTCCCGCAAGGACCTCACCCCCCGCCCCTCACCCAAGCTGACCCGTGCCAGCTCCAAGATCTTCGAGAAGGTACGAGACTTCGAGCGCCGAAGGAGCATTGACAATGAGGGCTCCATCTCTGGACGTTCCTGGGCCGGATTCCACCGAGCCCCGTCCGTCGACTCCGATGAAGGAGGGAGCCGGCTGGGGATTTCCAGGGAGAGCTCTCGGGAAGACCTCAGCGAGGCTCTGAAGGCCGACGCAGCCCAAAGGAGGTCCGTGTTCAGACAGAGGGCTGCCTCCTTAGAGGACAGGCCACGGTACTCCCAGAAGGTCCAGGACATCGAAAGCAAGTTCACAGAGGAGCTGCAGCGCATCAAGAAACTGGTTGGGAAGCCGCACATGAAGAAGTCCTTCTCCACAGAGCAGCTGTCCCACAGGAGCCGGCAGCCTCTGAGGAAGCTGGAGCCGATTCCTCCTCAGGTGCTGCAGAAACTGCAGGACAGGGAGCGCGCACAGCAGGCTCAGGAGCAGAAGGAGAGAGAACAAGGCATGGATCAGTCGCCCCTCAAGTCGCTACACATGGAACAGAGCCAGCTACAAGCACAAGCAGTTCAGCAAGTGCCACCAGACCGGGTCACGCCACAGCCAGAGCCCAAGCGAGCCACAGTGAGCATCATGGCCGGTAGTCGACTGGGATATGAGGTCTCGCCTCCAGAGGCCATGTCATCCTCCGAGTTGCCTGGACAACGTTCGCCGAGACTAATGCGGAGTGCCAGCCCGAGTCTGCGCAGGTCACCAATAGACGTTAGCCATGTGTCTGAAGAACAACCACGGGCCCCACCGAGACGCATGGAGTCCCCTTCACGGACTGTTGAGATGGTGCGTAAGGTTGAACCGAGGCCGCCCAGTCCACTGGTACAGAGGGCAAAACGTGTGCAAGAAGTCCCTGTCGTATCAGAAAAGGACGAAACCATTCACAGGAAGGCACCCATAGAGATAAGTGTGAGGAAATTGGAACGTCGACCTGAGAGTCCACTCGTGCAAAGAGACCCTTCAACGATTCACGAGCGGCCCGTCCCACCTCCACCAAAACCTCCCAGGGTTTCCCTGTCTTCTTCGGAAGAGGAGAAGATGGAGCTGGAAGTGACTCCCATGTCTCCGATGTCTGCTCCTGGTCCTGCATCTGCTGCTGCTGCTCCACTGAGAATTTCCATTCCCACCATAATTGTAGAGGAGGAACCCATGGAGGTGGCTCCGGCTGAGGTTGAGAAGACAAGGAAAAGCAGCCCTGTCAGAGAGGAGAAACCACCGAAGACCCGAGGAAAAGGCAGGCGCACCAGGCCGATGTCTCCCGAGCAGGGTGAGTTGTTTTTTTGTATAATTTCCAAACCTAGTATGAACAGATACAAACAAATCTAATACATTTGTTTGCAATGAATATGTACTTTATTGGTGCTCAAATTGTTTATAGCTATGTAATATTAATTTTATTATCTGTGAAAAAACACAGCTTTTCTCTTAGTACACCCACCCTGTTTCTAAGCTTCTGGTCACAACCTTTGTTGTTATGGCCCACAATTTATGTCTTCTTTTGTACTCCTGTAGTATGTATGTGTATGTGGATGTCATATGTCTGTGTGCCTACTGTATGTGTATATGTGTATGTATGATGTGTATATGCTGTTGGACACCTTAATTTCCTTCAGGATATATACAAAAATAAAGTGTCCCTACTGTACTACTACTTTACATTGTATTGCATTACTCTCAAGACATAACCAACTAACAATGAACGATAATTTCCTGTCCTCTTAATACTCTGTGCAGAATCCTCAGACGACTCATACGTGTCAGCTGGGGAGGACCCTATGGAAGCTCCTGTGTTTGAATTTCCCCTCCATGATGTTGTTGCAGCCAGTGGCGTTGAAGTGGTACTTAAATGCATCATTGCTGGCACCCCTCTCCCAGAAGGCAAGCAGTTTCTGCTCTTTCTTACACTCTTAGTAGCGTACTTCCGCCCTCTTCTGCTCTCCATGATTCAGAAAAATACATGCTTACATTTGATTGATTTGTTTTACTGAGTTGGTCCATGCTTCATGGATTCTAAGCTACCATCATCCTTAGTTTCTAGAGGTCTTAAAATGGTATTCACCTCATATTTTTAGCAAACGCAAGTTAAACACATTTCCTGGTTAACTGATATAATTTGTCTCAATCATTTTCTCCTTTCTCTCTCTCTCTCTCTCTTTCTCTCTTTCTCTCTTTCTCTCTCTCTCTCTCTCTCTCTCTCTCTCTCTCTCTCTCTCTCTGTCTCTGTCTCTGCCATTGTTAATGATAGAGAATGGGTACTCTGGTAACACCTAGTCTGCTATTCTTCCTTCCTCAGTGACATGGAAAAGAAACAACATGGAGATCCAGAATAGCCCTACTCATGTGGTGAAGGTGGAAGGGGAGAGACACTCTTTGATCATCAAGAGGACAAAACCGAACGATGCTGGGACATACACAGTCACAGCGACCAATCAGATGGGCTCAACTACCTGTAATGCATCACTTGTCATCAAATCAGGTGAGTGAGTCACATTTACATCCCAGGGAAGCAGGTGAAGCTCCTAATGGAAGTGTGTCTCTCTTGAGAATGGAGAGTTTTGCAAGTGCCAAGTAAAGGTCCATTAGGATCAATTAAGTCTGCCGCTGCGGCAAGGCTTGTCTGACTCATAAGCGGATTTTAAACTGTTTTTCAAAACCATGCTGAAGTCAAGGATAACACTTCTGTGAATATTTCAAAACGTGGACATTGATGAGCATTGAAGACTCTTACACTCTTACCCTGCATGTCAGCCGTTCCTCATAAAAAATGAACCACAAAAGTTACTTTGACTATCATTATTTTGAGGGCTTGAACACTAAAGCTACCAACCATCCCTGATGGGTTGCCTATGAGTAGACCTTGCATTAGCAAGGCTGGATAGTTATGACAAGGCTGTGCTTACAAAAGAATAAAAATCTATTTTTTCAAGGTAGTATTGTGTATATGTGAATACAGAAAAAGTCTGAGTACATTTAAGGGCTTGAATGCTGCAGTTTATTTCAGCAGGATCAATAAATGAGTCACTTCATCAATATGATGTATGCATTGCTACATATGGAGCTGCAAGCTTCCTTGGATAAGGTAGTGTTTCCATCAATTAGATACCAGCAGCATTAAAACTTTCTGTTATAACATTTTAAACATTAGTTATTTAACTTGAGGACTTTCTTGTTGATAGCATTTATATCTACATTTTTTAAAGCTAAAAATTCTGATGTTTATATAATTCTTTTTCTTTACACTTAAACCCCCCAAAGGTCACAAAATCAGCATTCCATATGTTTTGTATAGCATTTGGTTTGTACAGTCCTTACAACCGCCAATTCCCCTCCCCCTCTTCTCTCTCTCACTCTGTCTACCTCTGCACAGTATTGTAGCAGTGTCTCCTCACTGATAGTTACCATAGCAACCCAGCGGCTAAATTGAACTTATAAATTGTTAAAGGCTGATGAATTCCAGAATAAAGAAACACTGTTGTTTAGGGATCCCTCCGGATACTCCAGCGCTGACATTTCCACAAACATTAGTCTTGCTTTTCCGCACTGCCAACTTAATTTTATATAAATTACTGTAGGAATTAAAGCCTTAAATGTCGAATGTGCAAAGCAGCTAGCGAGCTGCTCTAATCATGTTTCCACAGACACTGAGCTAAACAAGCAGGACCAGCGATTGTCATTAAGTACCATTATAGGGCATCCAGTGTTTGAACAGAAAAGCAAAGTAGCACAATTAATTAATTGCAATGGGGTTGTTTCTTTCAGGAGCATTAAATATGTATTAGCTTTTACATTAATGCAAAGAGGCTACAGGCTTTGCTGTCTCTTGTATAATAAAAGGAAACACTTAATGTCCATAAAAGATCATTTAAAAATCACAAGGAAGCACAAGTGAATCAGAATATACTTTTTTGTAATGTTTGCAAAGAACACGATTTTTAATATATTTTTTATTTTAATATCTTTCCTTCTCAGCTGTAAATACATTGTTTTACACAACACATTGAAAGGATTGCTTTTAATGCAACAAAGTAAGATGTTCGTTTTATTTACCGTTTCTGTTTTAATGCTTTACCACTGAAATATAGTTGTTATGACTTTGGTTGAGCCAGGTATCTGATGATGACTGTGAGAAAGGGATACTTTACCTTATTAGGTCGGTGGATGCACTGGATATTTATAGTACTTCTTCTTCCCGGAAATGATCCCAGTCTTGTGTTATTTTCACTTGACATTAATGTCAGAGTCACAGCACTGCACCCCATCAGCATTAGCTTTATGTGCATTCTGATATCAGCACTCTTGTAATTCCTCTTCTTTATACTTATGTTATGTGGTGTCCCTACACATAAAATGCACAGGAATAAATCAGAGGACATTTAAGTCACTAGAAAAACATACAGGAACATATCGCCTTTATTGTGTATTTTTTTTTATAAACACTGGCATACTGGGTAGCCATCGAACCACTGCAACATGTTAAAATTAGTGCTTACAAATGCAAAGGAAATGTTTGCACTTTGGTTGCTAAAAGAGACAACACAGCACTGCAAATACGCAGAACTGTCTGCATTCAGCATGTGCTCGTGAATCTTAATTGGAAATCTGGATGTGTCTATATGTGATAGTTTAAATGAAAGAGAGAGAAAGAGAGAGAGAGAGAGAGAGAGAGAGGAGGAGAGGAAAGTGGGGAGGGCAAGAGGAGGCAACAGAGAGAAATCTTACACTCCAGCCTACCAGTCAGACTGCATGGCCACTTGTTGAAACGCTGACAAGTTATCACAAATGCTGTCAGGATTTAACACACGGTGGAGCCAATCAAGGTTGCTCAGTGCACAGCCTCAGTTTGAATGTAGGTGTGGCGCTAGGTGAGTCTTTTCAGTCTACGTGGCAGAGAGCAGGAGAAACGCTC
This sequence comes from Coilia nasus, assembly GCA_027475355.1. Classification (NCBI taxonomy): domain Eukaryota; kingdom Metazoa; phylum Chordata; class Actinopteri; order Clupeiformes; family Engraulidae; genus Coilia; species Coilia nasus. Next base: position 17,535,784 of record CM050213.1, on the reverse strand, counting down.
ACTGACACACTTTTTGCTGGGATAACTAAGTTGCAAAAGAAAGTTCTGGAGATCTATACATGTAGTCACAAATGTCACAATGATAGTTTATACTTTTTGTTATGGTAGACAGTTGGTTTGGAGTTTTTCTGGCCCCTGGAAATGGTGCTGGCAATTTTCATATTATTAAAATTATGTCTTTTGAAAACTGCATTTACAATTTTCCAAGAAGTTTCTCAGAGCTGTTGGTTGAAGTGTACATGTATTTGTGTTTGTTCATTGATATGCTCTTTAACTAAATATTCTCAATATTTTTATTTTGCAAGAAGTTTTGGGTTGCATGGTTTTATCCATGTTCAAAATGTCACAGCATTGCTATTAGAATCACATGGAAACTGTAATATATACATGTTCTGGTAAGCAGAGACTTGCACACAGGGTCTATTTTTTCCCCCTTGCACATACACCCTGTTGCTCATGAAAAGCAGGGGACATGTGCGACAGGGCACGCTACTGCAACCTGCTTCCAGATAGAAAATGTCTGCCGTGCTGTCATCCAGTTCATGTGCAGCTTGACCTGGCTAGCTAGCTGGAGTGTATGTGCAGAATCCAGTGGGGTTAACTGCATATGAAACCTGAGTTTCAGCGGCTGAGGTGTATATATATACACACACAAATCACAAGAACATTTTAAAGAAATTATAATTTGAGTTTTAATACATTTTTTTTAAATATCTAAAAGGAAAATGAGCTTAGTTTTCATATGGATAGTTCCACAAGGTACAAGGTAATAGTTACTGTATTACATGGTATTTGTTACATACCTGCATTTTAACATAGTATATAATATTTAGTATTTACAAAGAACACCCTGACGTGCTCCTCTCAGCCCTTTGTAAAATTATAAAGAATACATTTTTAAGCAGTTTGTTGGTGTAAGATCCTGCCTTACCCAGATGTGTTCGTGGCCCACAGAGCCGTCACTGGAGCAGAGGGGGAATCTGGGAGTGCCTATGGATGTTGCCAGCCCAATCACTTCTGATGAGGAGTACCTGAGTCCCATGGAGGAAAGCATGGACTACGGCAACTCATATCGGGGCCCAAACAACAGGTCCATGATGGACCCCCGATTTAAAGAGCCACCTGCCTTTCAGGTATTGTTCTGTTACTTCATGTTGTTATTTTATTGCTCGCGTGTTTGTGACTGCCTACCTACCAACTGACATCTATTTCGAGCTTCACATACTTGTGGGTTCACAGATTTAGTCTTGAGGGTTTTAAAAATACAGCGAAACATTGCGTAAAATTAAATCTATTCATTTTCTCCTTTTAGCTCCTAGTTATTTTTATTTGATAAGATATTAGACTGTTGTTGTTGTTGTTGTTGTTGTCTCACATTGGGCAGCCAGCTGGCCTTGGCTAGTTTTAGGGATTGGTGCAGTATCTGTACTACACTGCACTGGGAATACTGTACTGTCTAATTTTTAAAATGTTGCTATAACTAGAACGACTCCCAGAATGACACTGTACCAAACTATGTTATGTGTCTGTGACAAAATTGTTTTGAATTAAATCCAAAAGCACCTTATTTTGAGCTTGACACGATTATGTAATACTGTGCACTACGTTACCGTTCTGTCTTGCCGCAGGCTATCATGAATGACCAGGCTGTCGTTGAGGGACAGGAAGTGACCATGTCGGTCCGCATGACGGGACAGCCCAAACCCATGTTGTACTGGTACGTTTTTGCTGCCGTCAACAACTGCATTTTAATGATATTAAGGGAATGTATCATGCAGAAGAAGCATTAATAGTGAATAGCTACTTCTGAAATGAATTTAGGTTTGCTGGTGTATCAACTGTGTGATGAAGTTTCATGGCAGAATTAGCAAACATGCCTCACATCTTACTTTATGTTCAAGTTTAAGTTGTTTAAGTATCAAGCTATGTTTTGTGTCTTTACAGGCTCAGAGACAGAGTAACCATAAAAACAGGCCAACGCCATATTGTACGAGAAACAGAGGAAGGGTTCTTCGAGATGATAATCAAGTCAGCGCAGAAGTCTGACTCAGGGGTGTACACCTGCAAGATCATAAACGAGTATGGGACGAAGCAGTGTGAAGCTAAACTGGAAGTCAATCGTAAGGATGCCTCCCATATTTTATCCTGTTCTTTGCATGCCACTACTAATGCAATGAAGTATTTTTACTCCATACAGCACAGCAAAAAAGTAACCGGCCAAACGTACCATACCTGGGCATACCCGACCCCCAAAAAGTGTAGTTTGTTTGACCGAAGTGAGCGCTCTGTTCCACACCAAGACACAGTATGCTAGTATGTTTAGAGAAAAAATCTACTCCAGTACAGTACAAGTAAACTGTATGTAGTGAGAGAAGACTTTTTTTTACTGTTTTAGCCTTTAATCGATCAGTGACGATATGACAGGGAATGTGAGGGAGAAAGAGATGTGGAAAAGGTTCTGAAATGACCCTGACTAGAGTCAAACCTGGGTTTGTGGTATTGCTGCATTAGTCAACAGGCCCCCAGGTTATTGCGATTTTAAAGGTCTCATTGCATCATTTTTTCATTAATTTTGCAGTGGTCTCTAGTATTAATGAATGCCCTGTGAGTCGGTTTTGGTAAAAAAAAAGTTTTAGTGCTCCTGTTACAGGCTGTTCTAGTTTGGTGGAAATGGAGCGGGGAGAATGACAGGTTCTCGGCTATGCTAGTCACAGGCTACCGACCAAATAGAAGATTTAAGCTTTCTAAACAAACACACACACTTACTTATATTTCTAAATGAATGCATGCAGCAACGAGACTCCTTTGGTAATCACAGCTGTGGCATGGCTTTTTCTAATTAACAAACTTATGTCATTTTGTTGGCTTTTTTCTTATTCTCTCGTTTTTCCACCTATTTCCTTTCATTGACTAATGGAGGCGATCAGGGTAGAAGAACATTTTCACATGCAGCATGCATATGCAACTCAGAGTGACCTATCGTATTTCAAAAAGAGCAAGTACTGAACAGTTTCTCGCAGAATGAGACCCTTTGAGAAAAATCAGTGCACCTCTTGCTTAAAACCTTACAAAAAACATCAGGTCTGTGAGATGTGTGTAGATTGAGAACTAACCCTGGCACAGACGTGGAGCACAGAGACGGAGACGGCTGTGGAGCACAGAGGATGTTCTCCGGGGGGGACCTGGAAGGGGGGCACTACTGACAGAAGCTTGTCCTCATTAACTGCCTGGCCTTTGGCAGGCTGCACCACTGTAAGGTGGAGATCAATTGTGCTCACAGCAACCAGCTCTTTTCCAAAATACTTCAAGTGGACTTTTCATGTTTCTTTGACAATGCATGGTTTGTTTTATCTTTTTCTTTTTTTAAGCTGTCTGAAATCAGCAAGTAAGAACATCTTGAGGACACCAAGACTTTAAAGAAACCCTTGCTAGTTCCATTGCCTGTCCAGGCTGGCTTGTTTTGTTGTTAGTTTTTACTAATTTACTTTTGTTTTCATATTGTTAATGATTTGATGGAAAGATTTTCACTGTTGCTTTCAGTGGAAATATGAATATTAGTAAATGTCAGTGCAAAACGCAGTCCTTGAAATACCTGTGTCAGAAATATCTCAAAACATTGACCAAAAAGTAAATGACCAGCATTTGTCTAAAAATATAATGCTCAATTATAAACTGAAAGTTTCAGGCAAATGACAGCTGGGGACTAAAAGGTCCAAGGATGACAGATAATTGCTGGGCACCATCTCCGAATTTTGCCATATCAGCATTTACATCCAGCACTTCCCAACATTACACTGCTCTTCCATTAGTAAAGATATTTCACTTGCCTGTCAACCTTTTTTTGTCAAGACAAAATCACCAAAAATACTTCGAACTGTACTTAGAACAGAAGGGCCGTGAAACACTTCCCTGCTGCCCAGAACATGATTAGCCAGGCTAACGCCAAGGGTGTTGCCAGACACTTTTTACCCGGACACGTGCCCGGATAAATGTGCGCTGTGCCTGCATAAAAATAACGTGGTGAGCAGAATTTGTACCCCCAATGCACGTCACACTCAAAGACTGGCAGGTATTTGGTCGAGGTATATACCTAGCAACACCCCTGGCAATGAAACGTACAGTATGCTTATGGGGAGTAGCCAGACTCTTAGCACAAAGTGAAATGCAATGAAAGACTCCAGTGTACCAGGCTAAAACATGGTAGGAGTGACTGTGTGAACGCCGTACCAGTGCAGATTTCCCTCTTCCTGTCTCCCACAGCACCCCCCATAGAGCCTCTGCTGGCGGTCATCCGGCCGGTGAAGGACGTGATGGTGAAGGCGGGCGAGACGGCCCTGTTCGAGTGCCACGTGAGGGGGCCCCAGGACGTGGACGTGGACTGGCTGTCGGACGGGAAGCTGATCCAGCCGGCGCTGCTCAACTGCAAGATGCACTTCGACGGCCGCAGGTGCCGTCTGCTGCTCAACTCGGTGCATGAGGACGACAGCGGCACCTACACCTGCAAGCTGAGCACAGCCAAAGGTGAGGCCGGGGTGCATGTCAGCGTGAAGCGGACACTCTTGTTCAATCTGAGAGGGGAAATGTTGTTTATAAAGGCGTTTTAACCTGGATTGACCTCGTCATTTTGACTGCCACCTGTTGATAGACAGTAGGTCAAGGATCAGGGAGTATTGGATTGAATTGATCAGCCAACAGTTTGACAGTCTCACTCTGCTCCACCACAAGGCAGAGGTTACGTAACATGTTGTCGAGTCTAATCTCAAGTGTTAACATCTCTCTCTCTCTCTCTCTCTCTCTCTCTCTTTCTCTTTCTCTCACTCACTCTGCTCCGTCGTCCCTAATGCCTGTTTCAGAGGAGCTGACCTCTAGTGCCAAACTCAAAGTCGTTCCCTCCATTGAACCACTCTTCACCCGCAAGTTGGACGTGCTGGAGGTGATTGAGGGCCGCAACGCCCGCTTTGACTGCAAGGTCAGCGGGACGCCCCCACCGAAAGTCATCTGGAGCCATTTTGGTAAGTGAACGACTCCCTTGGGTGCCAGAGACTCACTAAGTGACACATGACCCTTTGATGCGTTAAGTGTCTCGAGTGTCACAACTGTGATTTTCTGTGTCTGACACAGATCATCCGCTGGAGGAGAGCGAGGACATCCGCATCTTAAAAGAAGGGGGCCGACACTCCCTGGTCATCGCACACGTTAGCAACGAGGAGGAGGGCTTGTACTCGGTCGTGGCCCGCAATGCGCACGGAGAAGCCGAATGCTCGGCTGAGCTCTACGTGCAAGAGCCTCGGCCTGCAATCTCCTCACAAATGTGAGCCTCTTGCTTGCTGTTCCTCATTTACAATAGGCCTGAAGGAAACGCACTACACCTCATTCACAGTAGGCCTATGAAAAAAAGAAATGTAATGAGACAAAGAAGATTCAATGCAATGTATTTTGTATCTTTGTATTTATATCATGTTATAAAAAAAATAAATTAACAAGGTATTGACTTCTATCAATTACCCACTCCAGTTGTACGCTATATGTCTTGCCACTGATCTTCTCTAAAGTGGCCGTGATCTCAATTGCACAAAATGACATTTAGTCTGGCTTGTTGTTTTGGAACAGGGCAAAGCTGGAGAAAATGCCCTCCATACCCGAGGAGCCAGAGGTGCCTGAGAACGAGGTGGAGCGCTTCACCATGCCAGACTTTGTCAAACCGCTGTATGACCTCGACGTCATCGAAGGGAAGGAGGCCGTACTGAAGTGCAAAGTCGCCGGACTGCCGTATCCAACCATCTCCTGGTTCCACAATGGCAAAAAGATTGCGAGCACCGAGGACAGGAAAATGACCCAATGTTAGTAACTAAAGCAGCACTGTTTCAGTTCCCTTAAGCCTCCCTGATACCACTGAAATGGCTTATTCTGCCACCCGCCCATGATCTATGGGTCTCTTATACAGACCTGGCGGTTTTTACCAGCCTCTCTGTGGAAATAAGCATGTCACTTAGGAGGTGCTGTAACATGACACATTATTTATGCTTCTGCTAGACTGTCGACTGACTCACTCCCATGTTCCCCTGTGCTGTTCTCACCCCCCTCCCCCCTCCAGTCAGAGACATTCACAGCCTGGTGATCCGTTCGGTGTGCCACGCCCACGGTGGCGTCTACAAAAGTGTCATATCCAACAAGGTGGGCAAGGCCACCTGCTATGCCCATCTGTATGTGACAGGTGAGCGGAGTGGCTTGTTCTCAGAGCTTTCAATGTTGCCTTAACCTCTAGCTTGGACTAAAGGAAAAAAACATCTGACATGACACATAAAACATGTATCTGATTCATTGCATCATTTCTTTCTTTCTTTCTTTCTTTCCTTCTTTTCATTCTTTCTTTCTTTCTTTCGTTGTGTTTTTCTTTCTTTTTTTTCTTTTTTCTTTCTTTCTTGTTCTCTAGACATAATTCCTGATCCTCCTGATGGTGCCCCAGTAGTGGAATCAATCACCGGCAAGACCATCACCTTGAAGTGGAAGAAACCAAAAAGGCTGGATCCTTCCATTGGTATCTCTCCCGTAATTCTGGTTCATATTGGCAATATATTGCACATTTTGGAGAAGAGAGAGATAAAATGATATAACCTTACAGGGTCCTTTTTATTGCACTATTTTGGCAGGCAATGTAATTCTTTTGGTCCTTCTTGTTCTTCCTCAGAAAGAGTAGGGCCACTTGGATAGCCAGTGACATCTTCTTAATTGCTTTCCAGTTTTATGGGCTTGTCAAAACCGTCTTCAAACAAGTCAAGATAAACGGTTGTGCTGGCAGTCCGTGTTGTAAAGTTTCATTTTTTGATATCTTTTCTCACATGCTGCCAGGGCTGCTGTGCCCCTGAGAATATAATAAAAGCCAGGCCAAGCGACTGCAGTGGGTCGGCACAGCTGTCATCCTCAAAATTAACTTTGACATTAACACACCACCTGCCTGCTTGTGATTTCAGACCCCAGCACTTTGATGTACGCTGTCCAGCAGCAAGCGCTCGGCTCCATCCAGTGGACCATCATAGCCTCCTGTCTGAAGGAGACGACCTACACCGTCACCCAGCTCACCAAGGGCGTGCGCTACGCCTTCAGGGTGCTCTCCATCACCAGCAAGTGTTTCAGCAAGCCCTCTGCTGCCAATGACCCAGTGCAGCTTCTAGACAAAGGTAAGTTACGGATCTGTGTGTGTGTGTGTGTGTGTGTGTGTGTGTGTGTGTGTGTGTGTGTGTGTGTGTATGTGTGTGTGTGAGAGAGAGAGAGACAGAGAAAGAAAGACTGAGAGAGAGAGAGAGTGAGGGAGAGAGAGAAAGAGAGAGACTGAGAGAGAGAGAGAAAGACTGAGAGAGAGAGAAAGAGAGAGAGAGAAAGAGAGAGCGAGCGAGAGAGAGAGAGAAATTGAAAAAATGTAGACCTTGGGCAGCTTGTAGACATGTGTAACTTATGGACTGTGTGTGATGCAGAGAGAGCAAGAAAGAGAGCGCCAGACCAAAAGTGCAAAAATACATTCCTACAACAGCTTTGTAGACAGAGGTAACGCATAGATCTGTATGTGATGGAGAAAGAGAGAGAGAGATAAAAAGAGAAAGAGAGAAAAAAATACCTCTAGACAGGTGGTGGATGGGATGTGTGAATTAGTGCGAGAGTGTCTGCACTTGCTCTTTCCGCCCACAGGTCCCTACCTGCAGGAGACTCCCGTCATCACTGACAAGCCAGACGTGGTGTACGCTGTGGAGAGCCAATCAGTCAGCATCAGTGTCACTCTCAATCACGTCAATGCTTCGGTGGCCTGGAAAAGGCATGTCACTAAATCTGTAACTCCATATATCTCAGGGTTAGCTTTGAATGCTGCACTGCTAATGTAGAATGTATGACAGCCATGCCATATTATTATGATTGAACCTGGCAAAGGAGGGCAATGAAGTCTGAAGGTATCTGATATAGTATCTGTAACATGAGACATTCAGCAATATTCAGCAGTGTCAAACCAGGGCTTGTGGTCAATACATTCTTGGTTAATTTTTCAACTCATTGCTGTCTTCTTATTAATTTATAGCATTTAGTGACCACATCTTGGCCAAAAAAAATAGTAAAATGTTCAGACTTTAAAGTGACACTGTGGTATAAAATTAGCCTGGTTAACCAGCCCCTCGTACTTCATTTCATTTTGTACAGATGGTCTGGAACAGAGACTGTCAGAAACAATTTGTTGGAGGTGTGGACTCTGCTGAAGTTTAAAAAAAGTGCCTGTGCCTTTACCCAATCGCTAACGCCTGGTCGTCACATATGCAATTAGCCTACCTACACACTAAAATTCAAATGTAGCACACAAGGTCAACGTCATGGCTAATGAACACACCCTCTGTTCGCTGATTGAATCGGTCTTGCTGGGACTTGCTAAATGAGACTCCGGTCCAGACCCTCCGTACAAAATGAAATGAAGTACAAGGGGCGGGTTTACCAGGCTAGTATAAAATAGGCATATCAAAAATACACAATCAAATATACAAACCGTATACAAAAACATAAACAATCATATTATGGTTACAGGAGAGGGACCACTCTTGTTAATCGGCCAGGGATATTTGAGATGGGTATGCCCGATGACGACCAGCACACACTGAAGATCGTGAAGGTGAAGAGCTCAGACGTTGGTCTGTACACCTGTGCGGCCAGCAACCAGTACGGCAGCGACTACTGCACCTTCTCCTTGGAGCTCGCTGGTGAGGCCCCACAATGCTACATCTAGAGCTGCCTGAGGGTACAGTCTGCAGTTCTAGAGATGATTATATCTAATCTTCACAGCTAATGAAATTACACCCCACGCTTACATGCTCCTGAGGCTACGTGTCGATTAGCAGGAATCATGTACGACTGAACCTGAGCTTCTTGTAAGTTCTCCGTTTAAAGAGACAAAACTGTGTGGGCATGTTTAAGGGGTTTGTTTGATATTTGAGCTATTTATATGTAACACATTTTGAGCGCTTGCACAGAATGAACCGCTGAAGGACTTAGAGGAGGAATCAGCTGAATTTGACAAGAAGTGTGTAAAAATGATAATAGCAGACCACACATTTCAGTTGAAGGCCATTTTGAATTTTTTTTTTTTTTGCGCCTAGATGCTAATTCAGTGCTCTCTCTAGAAACTCATTGAATGCTGTATTCAAGTTGTTTGTTGATTTGCTCTCAGCTCCTCCGACATTTGAAACCATCATGGAGGACTTGGATGTCAGTGTGGGAGAGACTCCTCGCTTTGCTGTGGTTGTTGAAGGAAAACCAATCCCAGACATTCTTTGGTATAAGGTAAGTTCCTCATTTTGCTTTTCTTCATAATACGTTTTCATATAATATATACCTTCTTTTGTTTCTTTTATTTAGCTTTTTTCTGCAAGGTTCCTTTATGAAAATTCATTTTTATATTCCTGTTTGTTCCCATATAGATAATTGCTGTAAAAACATGAGTCACTATGTTGTATAATACTTGCATGACAAATCTGTTGCACAGAGCCTTCACACACTAAAAAAAAGTAAGTATAGTCTTACACTTAAACAGTATAATGCCTTTTAACTTGCAAGTCATATAAACATATAATTTGTGTGTTTTTGCCATAATTATGATCATTACCTGAATAACACCCTGTATGTACCATATAAAATGAGCACATTGATTTGAGCAGCTGCAGGATTACTCTGCAGACTTTTCCATATGGTTGTAATGCACACATATGACAATGAATTAACTGAAGGAAGAAAATAGAATTAAAAAATAAAGGTAAAAGTAAAATAAGCCACAACAAAACACACAGACAAGGCTTTTTCCAGTGGAACATGGGTGCTAATGTCATCCATGGTTGGCATTCTGGGCACAATGAGGAGCACTATGCCAGGCTAAGTGTGTTATGTTTGGAATGCTCCTGATTTGATCAGTGTAACAGGTTGCAGACTTTGTGTTTTATTCAGGCATAATTTGTTTTTGTCACAAGATACGTTTAATTAAGCACTCCCCAACACACACAGGCACATGCACATGCACAGGCACACACACACACCCACACACACACACACACACACACACACACACACACACAGACACACATACACACCCACACACACACACACACACACACACACACAGACACACACACACACACACACAGACACACACACACACACACACACACACACAGACACACACACACACACACACACACACACACACACACACACACACACACACACTCACAATATTTGTTTTCCCTCCACGTCCTCATATTATGTGCTGTATTAGTAGAGTGGAGTCATGCTGAATTCCCCTGTTGTTTTCCTCATCTCTATTCTCCCCACGTCCCTCCAGGAGACAGCTCACCTCGCTCTGTTCAATCTGAGACCTGTCTTAGACCCAAACACATGTCCCACTCACACCTCTCATCAGATATTTACCTTCTCTCCATTATTCCATCTACAAACAGCCAGCATGCTCACATAAGCATGCTAATTTATGCTTTAAATTAATTTATGTATTTAGCTATACTGAGTAATGGCTTTTGGGCTACATCTACCATCTGACCACTTGCTGTCACTTTTAACTCATGCCATAGCAAACAGAGGGAGCAGAGAAACAGAGAAAGAAATTTAGAGGAGGTGACTAAGCTGCACGGTTCAGTCCTTACTGTTTGCTTGTTCGTGTGTGTGTATGTGGGTGTGTGTGTGTGTGTGTGTGTGTGTGTGTGTGTGTGTGTGTGTGTCTGTCTGTCTGTCTGTCTGTGTGTGTCTGTGTGTGTGTGTGTGTGTGTTTGTGTCTGTGTGTCTGTGTGCGTGCGTGTGTGTGTTTCAGGACGATGTCCTGCTAGTGGAAAGCAGCCACTTCACATTCGTGTATGACGATAACGAGTGTTCGTTGGTGGTGCTCAACACTCGCGCGGAGGACTCAGGGGTCTACACCTGCACTGCTAAGAACCTGGGCGGCTCTGTCTCCTGCAAGGCTGAGCTCACGGTCCACACAGGTGAGGCACAGGCTGCTTGTTCACGTGTGCAGTCAGGTGCTACTGGTGCATCTCAGGAGTCGTGGGTTATACTGTTTATGGTTCAGCATATAATGGTAATCTTGTTTTGACTATAGGTGTCCTATTGGGTCTTGTCAGTTATAAAAGCCCAGCATAGAATTTAGAGTGTCGTACCTAAATAAAAACTCAGGGATAGCTACGTAAATAAAAACATTAAAGTAATCAAACTTGTTTACCACTTGCCAAATAAACTGGTGTTACATTTCTTTTGTATTTGTTTCTTCCACGATTCCACTCTTGAACATTATTATACCTTTCCCAATCCTCCCCCAGGCTGTTTATCACATCAAAATCTAAACCATAATGATGTTTTCCTAGATTAAGAAAGGCGATCATTTGTTGTAAACAACCGAATTGAACTGGACAGGGACATGACAGCACTCTCGACTCTTCGTTTATTTGAAAGTGACGTGCTGATTGGTTTTGGGGATTATGTTTTGTGCCCTGCAGCCAAAAAGGAGAGAGAGGACGCGATGGAGGATGAACAGTCCATCCTGAGGAAGATGCGGAGGCTGACTGATTACTATGATGTGCGCAAAGAGATCGGGAGGTGAGTCAGGGGACCTGCTTTACTGACAGCAGCTGTCAGACACACATTTCCTTTGTAGTCCAAATCAATTTGCTGGTATTTTTTTTGGTATTTTTTTAGATGATGACATTTTAGTGATTTTTGCTCTGGTGCACTGCAGTCTAAGAAAGCTAAGAAAAACAAAACAAAACCTGAGCTGAAAATATTTTATGAAACTATCACTGTCATTTGAGGTAGACCTGCAGGTTATTACAAGTCATTATAATAATTACAAAACTAATTTATTCACGTGTTTAAATTACAACTTTAAATAGTAGGAACAGCTGTTGTTTTTACTACCTAAATGCCCAAACAAAAGAGCTTAGTGGCACTGACACAAGTTTAACTACAGTGCAACTGGGGGACTGTCACAACACGACAGTTCAGCTACAGGTTGTATGTCAGAGAGTGAACTTTAAAAGCAGATAATGACTTTGTGTACAAACCACCTTGGCACTGATGCGGCAACCCTGTGATTTGTCAGGCTAGAAAAACAAGCATATTTGTCACCACTTGGACAGCTCCCATGTAAAGCTTTTCAACCATATCTCGGCACTGCACGCTGTCATTTTCCCCCATGCGCTCAGGCTCTGTAATTATAATCGCAGCACCCCGCTGCTGCAAGGCTCTCTCTCAGTCTCTCGCAGGCTGCGGCTGACTGCAGCTGCCTCTGCTCTGCTCTGCTGTGGTATGGGTAATCTCACCAAATGACTGGCTGTGGAGCCGGTGGTGGTGGTGGTGGGTCTCACTATCTCATGGAGACACAAGGGGACTGTGCCAAAACCACTTCTCTATGTACCTGTGTGATCACTTTATTTTAACACAAAGGCAACAGCTTGTAGTTATTGTCTGATTCGGTTGTGTTTCTACCACAAAAGGTTATAAAGTGTTTTTGTCTGTAGTTTCTCACAGGATGCATACATGAAAATAAGTAAACATACAATTAAACAACATACATATATGTAATTAAAATGCTATTTTATGTGTTTCAGCTTTGAATGACTGTGATGTGTGACACATGTAAGGCATGTACCACCTACAGTATCAGGCTATGAACACTAGAATATCTTTATAAACCATTCAGCTTCTTAGACATGATCAACATGATGCTGCCAACAACAGTGCTTTCTTTAAATGGAATATATGCACACATGATGAATGACAACAGCTAGTCCATGGGGTTGAAATGTTAAAATTAAACTTCACGTACAAATTTTAAATTATATTTGTTGAAATGCGTCATATTGTCCCTTTGTTCTGTTCTCTTCCGTTGTGAGACATCTCAAAATATATGCTATGCAATACAGAAAGGGCAAAATGAGTGAGAGAAAAGGGAGCAAAGATCTGTTTGGCCATGAAGAGAAAGACCTCCTACCCATTATAATGTCCTCATTTTCATGGAAATTGGAAAATTCTGTCTGTTCAGGGGTGCTTTTTCATACGTGAAGCCCGTGACGCAGAAAGCAGGGAAAATGGAATACGCGGCCAAGTTCATCTCGGCACGCGCCAAGAAGAAGGCCTCAGCCCTGCGCGAGATGAGCCTGCTGTCAGAGCTGGACCACGAGAGGATCCTTTATTTCCATGATGCCTTCGAGACCAAGAAAGTGGTCATTATCATCACAGAGATGTATCCTTTCCAGCAGGGTCTTTTCAAAGTGAGAGCAGAGGGAGAAAGGACTGGCCAGAGAGAAGAACCCATTTAAAATGTGGAGGAGCAGAAAAAAAGGGCTTTGCTTTGAGATGGTGCAACAGCTTCTCTATGGTGAGAAATATCACATCACAGTAGGTGCAGTAGCGTGGTAGGATTATCAATGATTTAAAGCCAATTGCCAAAGTCCAGATATAAAGAGCACGCTTGTCTTTAAATCCGTTCTGAGTGGTGAGAATACCGACCGTGTGTCTGATTCAGTAATGTCTGATTCCTTTGTGGTGTTGCAACAGTCATTGGGGGTGCAAAGCCCCCTGTCTTCTCACCGGATTTGGCTGTGGGCGCTAAGCGGTGGCGGTGACAGGGTGTCTGATGTCTGATACCTATCTCACACCTGCCTCAGTCAGATGGCTGGCCGAGAGCCAGGCCTGCCTCTCTCTCTCCTCTCCTCTCCCCCCCCTGCGGATACACTGTCAAAACCTCTTCAGGCTGGTAGCCTCTCTCTGCATGTTTTCACGCCACTGAAGGTTATCGCCATAACCACACAGTTACATAATCCGTCACTCACACTCACACAGAGGCGTGTGAAACAAACACTACATATTCACATATTCACACACAAACACACACACACACACACACATAGACTCACACACTCATCTTCACCTGTCATTATGTAATTGTGAGTGATGCCCTTGACGAAGTTTTACAGATGTCATGAGGAGCTCCTGGAGAGGATGACAAAGAAATCTGTGGTGATGGAATCAGATGTGAGTTGACTCCTATGACCTTTCTGATGCATTCTAAGCTGTGACAGCAGCCACATAACATCAACAACTCCCTGCAAAATGTTTTAACTCTGCCTTGTGTTATCCTCTGTTTTTGATATGTTTTTCCTTCTTATAGTTATTTTTATTGCAATTTTTCTAATCTCTTGATTATTATTTCATGTGACACAATGAGAGCAAATTGAGCTTTAAATATGTTTCCTCAGATCCGTTCTAGTATCAGACAGCTGCTGGAGGGACTTGGCTATCTCCACGACCGTAACATCATGCATCTGGATATCAAGGTACACAAGATTCATCCAGTCACCCTCCTCTGTCTCCAGTTTCTTCTGTCATCTCTTATTTTCTGGTTAATTTAACCCCATGTTCCGGGCTTCTCTCCTAGCCTGACAACATTCTCATGGCAGATGCAATGACTGATCAAATCCGCATATGTGATTTTGGGAATGCGATGAAATACACCCCTGGCGAGGCACAGTACTGCAAATTCGGCACACCTGAATTTGTTGCTCCGGAGATTGTCAACCAGACACCTGTTTCAAAGGCAACCGACATCTGGTAATGTACCTGGTGCCTAATTACAAAATAACTGCTGCAGATGTTATGTACTGTCCTACAGTATGCTAATTTGATTTCCATATTTTTGCACAGGCCGGTTGGAGTCCTGACCTATTTGTGGTATGTTCTTTTTTTAATCATTTATTTTGGTAACTGCATCAAAAAGTAGATAAATACTTTAATTGGTTTCACAATTCAATTCATATCATAAAAATTAACTTACATGGTTGTCAAATGAGAGCCTTTACATAACAGAATAGTGTTATGCTAGACATTTTACAGAGCATAACATTGTTGTAATTTCAATATTATATTATATATCATTAAGCACATGAGATGAGATAATAATGTATTCTCCTCCACAGCCTCACTGGGGTGTCTCCCTTTGCGGGGGAGAATGACCGAAGCTCTGTCCTCAACATCAGGAACTACAATGTGGCTTTTGAAGAGAGCATGTTTGCTGACCTTTGCCCTGAAGCCAAGGGCTTTGTTATCAAACTGCTGGTGGCTGATAAAGTGTAAGTGGCTAAGCCCTGCTCTGGGTGTTTGATATCCTGACTATTAAATTCTTGGAACTGAGCTGTGACTTCTTGGATCTGAACAGCGTGAAAGGAACATGAAAGAAATTACTTATTTATGCATTTGAATCCATTTCCAGGAGGCCTGATACCAGTGAATGTCTCCGTCATCCCTGGTTTAAGGTACATTTTAAACCTGTCATCAGTTGAAATGATCATTAATGCTTGAATGTATTACAGTTTTTCATTGCATATAAAAATATATCAATAATTTGATTGTTTCTTAATTGTTGACCTATATGAATTCTGACTTTTTTAGACTCTAAATAAAGGAAAGTCAATCAGCACAGAATCCCTTAAGAAATTCCTGTCCAGGAGAAAATGGCAGGTAGGTAAAACTCTGTATACGTTTAAAGAGTAAACTCCATTTAGTGTTTTTGGAATTGGGAATTTGAATTTATATATCATAAATATCACTGTTTAATTGAGTGCCTGCTATGTGGTATGCTCAAAGCGTTCATCTGTACTTATCTATTTCGGGCAACTCTGTTGGCTGCAGTTATCTTAATTATATCTCTGCTCGTTCTCCTTTCCTCCCAGCGATCTCTTATCAGCTACAAGTCTAAAATGGTAATGAGATCCATCCCAGAGTTGCTGGATGACTCCTCAAGTCATGTCTCCATTGCCGTTCCAAAACATCTCAAAGAAGGCTCGCCACCTCCTTCGTCATCCTCCGACTCTGATGAGGACATTGAAGAGCTACCCTTCATCCCCATGCCTTTGAACCTGGGTTTCTCTGGCTCGAGAGTCTCCCTGACAGACATCCCGGCAGAAGACGAGGCAACGGGAAAGGCCAATGGCTCAGTAGAGGCTGCAGCAGTGAGCCAGGGCCAGGAGCCAATGGAGTGCGAGCCAATGGAAAAGGACAAGGAGGGTGAGGACCCCTCGGGCAGAGGGCGTGCTAGAAAGAGGTCGACCCAGGATGAGGGGAAGGGGTCATCAGATGAGGAGCCAGGAGAGCTGCCTCAGAGGTTGGACCACCCAAAGAGGCCCTTACGCAGGGGGTCGAGCATGGAGTCAGATAACCCAGAGGGGGCCAGCCGAAAGAGAGGTGAGCTTCGCCGAGGTGGCTCCGCTGACAGTGCCCTGTTGCTCCGCATCAATCCAGAAGATGGCGCCAAAGAGGCAGGCAGCGAGGACGGCAGACGAGTCCTCAAGAAGGCCGTGTCCATGGAATTGCCGCGGAGGAGCACGAGCCCAGGGGCCGGGAACCTGAGCCAGGAGGACTACGCCCTGAAACTGGAGCTCATGAGGCAGAGGCTGCTGAGGGGTGGCCTGGTGGACAACAAGATGAGCGGCCTGCGCGGACCCCTGATCGACACTCTGGGCATGGGCGACGACCGGCGCTTCAATAGGCGCATTGGCCCCACTCCGCTCGTCCGAGCGGCCTCCAGCGACTCCGCGCGGGACGACATCCCCAAGACCAAGGTGCTCCGCAAGAGCGCGTCCTTCAGCCAGGGGGACACTGAGCCCATGCCGCTCCACAGACGCATGGGGGCCCCGCTGGAGATCCCCCTGGCTCAGATCGAGGAGAGGCGGCTGCAGGAGGCTGTATCCATGTCTGTCCTTGCCGAGCCACAGCCCGTCACACCTAAACCTCCCTCGCCAGAGGAGGAGAGACCGGACACGACTAGCAAGAAGGAGAAGGAGAAGGAGGAGGGTGAGGCTGAGAGGGAGAGTAAGCCGGAGGAAGAGGTGACTGAGATGGAAACAGAGGTGGTGGCCCCGGAGGTGAGGGATCAACAGAAAGATGAAGATGTGGGTGAGTCAAGGATGGAGGAAACAGCGGTTGTCCAGAAAGTGATCCAAAGGACTACTACACCTAGCATGGTCCAAAGAAGTGTGATAGAAGAAAAAATTGAAGAGGTGGATGAAGAGGAAGAAGAAGAAGAAGAAAAGAAAGAAGAGGTGAAAGAAGAGGTGAAAGAGATAAAAGATGAAACAATGACAGATGCTGCAGAGACAGAGACAGAGACAGATATGAGAATGGATGAAGATGACCTTTACCCAGCAGTCAGACCCCCAGACCTGACCATGTCTTCCAGCTCCATTATGTTGACACCAGCAACTGCAAGGGCTCCGACTTCAGTTGTCTCAACCTACGTGACGCCATCTCCAAGTCGTGTTGTACTCCCAGACGGCAGAGTGTCAGCCTATGCCAGTATCATGCAGACCATTGCAGTACCAGCCGGCCAGCCAGACTCTATCCAAGCCCCTCCATCAGTGCCTGTCTATGCACCAGTATCAACACCTGCTTCTGAATCAACATCTATACTTGTCAACCCTTACAAAACAGAAAGCATGCGTACAAGGGAGCACCCAGCTGTCTTCTCCAGGGTCGCATCCACAGAGCACCTTGCCAAAGAGCCAAGCCCACCAAAGACTCCGCTACCTCCCCACTCTCCTGTCAGGGAGACCACACCAGGTGGCACCCCCTTCAAGGACATCGATTCCGAGGAGGTCTTTGAGGCACGGTTTAAGAAGCGCGAGTCATCCTTGACTCGTAGCCTCAAGCGCCTCCCCTGGCAGAAGTCAGAGGAGAAGCCGGTGCCGTTATCTGCTGAGGATGCTGACGAGCAGGTGTACAGGCCTGGAGTGGTCGGTGCTCCCCTGGAGTGCGGGCCCAGGAGGCTGGAGGAGAAGTCAAAGTCGGTTCAGGATCTCCGCGAGGCCCAGAAGGACCCAGGTTTCATGAGGAGGCTCTCCATGCGCTTGAGAAGAGCCCCATCTGAGGAGATCAAGGAGGCCAAGGAGGAGGACACCTCTGCCTCGAGACGTAGGCTCTCCTGGGCTCTGGGTCGCCGAGGCTCCCAGGAGAAGAAGGAGGTGGAGATGGTGAGGATGGACGGAGGGGCGGAGGCCCCGATGGAGCCGGAGAGTGACAAGAAGCCCACTGAGTCTCCTGTCCTGGCCATGCGCAAAAAGATCGGGTCGACCGTTGCTGGAATATCCCAGAGGATCCGCAGCTACTCAGAGGAAAGGAGAACCAGGACTGAGGAAGGCAGAGAGACCGGGAGAACGCCTTTCCTGTCCATACTTCGACGCTCCTCCACAGGCCCCTCTGGGTCCTCAGAGTCTTTGGAGTCCATGTCCAGCATTCAGTCTGAATCTGTAAAAGGTACAAATATGCATTTATTTATTTATTTACAATAAAAACATGAACAACCAGTGCAATCAGAGATGGAAACCTGGTCCCCCATGTGGAGTCATTGCAGGCAGACACACACACACACACACACACACACACACACACACACACACGGACAGGATCATTGCAATGTCTAGTCAATCTCCTCCGGAGGACCAGGTAAAAATAATGGTAAAAATAATAATAGCCTGTACTTCTGTCAGATAATGCACCACTTATATACACACCCCCTGTGTCATGGACTCGATACAGAGTGAACCCGCATCTGCTTTAGAATGTCAAGCAATTTCATTTTTCATGTACTTTCTGGCAGGTGGAGAGACTGATCGAAGATCCAGATGGGACAGGTGGGGGCTGACCAGAGGCAAGAGAGACAAGACAGTCTCCCAGCCAGACATCCCGACTGCCATCGCCAGGGAGAACGGGTCACTGCGCTCCCGCCAGTACTCGCGGCTGGCCTCAGGTGTGCCCGCTTAATCCAATTTCTATTGAAAATGTCTCCTATGGGAAGGGACACATGGTGCCATGTTGTCCCACCGCGCCTCCTGATAAGCATGCCATATGCCACACAATACGTCTTCATATGGCACAGCATGTTCTTACTGAGCATAATGAAAAATCTTTGCACAATAAAGAAAGCAGGCCATTAATTTATTTTACATTTCCATAAGCTCTCCAATGCCTCGTCTTGCATCATCTCTTTATATTTCTGTCTCTGCCTCTATCTTCCTCTTTATCTTTCTCTGCTTTATCATTTCACCTCTCTCTCTCCCTTTTTCTCTGTCTGTCTCTCTTCTCTCTCTGTCTCTCTTCTCTCTCTTTCTCTCTCTCAGACTTCCCTCCTGTGTTCCATATCAAGTTGAGAGATCACGTCCTGCTGGAGGGGGATCCAGTCACTTTGAGCTGCCTCCCTGCTGGCAGCCCCCACCCACACATTCACTGGAAGAAAGGTATGTTTCCTCCTCTTACTTAGGCAGAAGAGAGGAGCACACAATGTGGGCATATTAACTTTATTTATTTTCTTACAGGTTTAGTCAGTTGTAAATCATTTTACAGTACAAATTACAAAATTAAAATTTGAAACTACACATGAAAACCACTTCAGTCCTATTTTATGCAGCTTGTGTTTGTTTTGCTGTCATGCAATTTGTTAGTAAAATAATGTCTAATGATTTTCTCCAAATTCCAAAAATATGTTTTTATTTATACTGCATTTTCTCTACTACTCACACTAAAACTAGCTTCCTAGTCCTCTAAACATCTTGCAGTTGGCTGCATTAAGGGTAACGAAGGGATCATGCTGAGGTGTCCGCAAAGATTAATGAATGTTTTGGCACATTTTGCGCATCTCAGCATTTTCTGCGTGTCCCTTTTTTGTGTCTACCCTTTACTCGGTTATAAATGCTGGGTCTATCAGTAAACTTTGTGCTGACATGGCTACAGTACATAGTGGTTTATTTTTGGCTATCTTTGTTGAGCAAAATGTCACCTTGAACTGTTATCCATCCCTAGCGTGTGGGAGCTAAGTTTTAAACTGTAAACATAAGCCTATTTTAAACACCCAAGCCATAGCTTTGAACATCCCACCAGAACCACAATTAGCCAAAACGGACATGAAGTGGGAGGTAGCTCACCGCACTCTAGTTAGCGCTGCCAGCTGTCACATTGCTGTGGTTGTGTTTGTCTTGTTGTACCCAGATAAGCAACCACTGGAGATTGATGCGAGGATGAATATGATCTCCTGCCCCGATGGCCGGCAGCTGCTGATGATTATGAAGACCACCAAAAAGGATGCAGGGCTGTATGAGTGTGTCGCCACCAACCCGCTAGCCTCTATCACCAGCTCCTGCACCCTCTCCCTCGCCCGTGAGTTCCTCCATCATGTCAGAGACCTGTGAGAGGCAGGAGATGAAGGAGAGAGAGAGAGAGAGAGGGAGAGAGAGAGAGAGAGGACGTCAGTTCAGGTTTACACTGAAACAAAGTGTGTGGACATACTATAGGTTCATGTCTGTTACAAAAGCACAGTTGAATTCTCCACGTATGTCCATGTTGTTGGACATACAGTATTTAGGAGACACTTTTCAGCCATTGTGAATTTCAACGGGTGCCATTTGGAAGGAAAGGAAAAAGGGATAGACTTATAGGGACTGGAGGGACGAAGGAGAGGAACCCACAGGCAGTTTTTCCCTGCACACACAGCGGTTAGCTGCTGCCCTGAGGGTGGGGCGCAATAACACAACACATGAGGTTTGTGGGCTTCAGCAGGAGGCCCCAGGGCTGTGGAGGCTGGCTATGACTCTGATTGTTGCCACAGCCTCATGGGTTTCACCAGACTATCAAGGCAGTCAAGCAGCAACAGCTGGGTTCATATATGAAACCTTTGGATGGGTGAAGGTGAGAAGTGGCAAAACAGTCCACTAGAGGTCCCTGTTTAATCTGAGCTATTCTGGACTGAGCTGTGAAAAGCTTTGATTGGTATTTTTCATTAAATGTCAGATGATGCTGTAGTCTGCAGGAAATAAAAATTTAATTTAATTTTATAATTAAATTTAACAACATTATATTAATATGGACCATGTAATATGCCATCTGTGGAAAGATCCAGTGTTTTCAGTGTTTTAAGGTTGCCTGGCTAGGCATGGCTGGATTAATTCCAGTTCAAACGGTTCTGTTAAATGTTAATGTATTCATATTGATTATGCATTTATGTGTGTAAATGGTGTAAGTGGAAGGTATGATGTAAATTCATTGCAGGTCTTCCAAACCGCCCGGGGACCCCTGAGATTCCGCAGCGCTACAGGAACACAGCTCTGATAGTGTGGAGACCCTCAGACACCATGGCTCCCTGCACCTACTCCCTGGAGAGGAACACAGAGGGTGGGTCACCATTGCATTCACTTAAGCTGAGCCACATCAGTGGGCTTTATTGCTAAATAGCAATTTCCCCTTCTTCCCCATATTTTTCTCCTCTCTCTTATCTCAGATCTTTTCACTTTTTATGCGTCTAACATTTTTGTGTGTAAATGTTTGTATTATAGTCACCATAGTAATGCAGGGTGTTTTCAAGCAGTCTGAAGTGACACTGAACTCCAACACTAACCTAATGTTTAACTCTTTAGCACCATCATTTGGTTATTTTCAGTACAGCTGTTTTCTCTCATGCTTGTATGGAACACAATTGGTTACCAGATACAGTGACTATTTTGTTTGTTTTAGGTTTTTTTTTTACTATGTACTTAGTCTATTTCTGTTATTTAAAGAATTTTACAGACTCTGCTGCTTTGGAAACAAAGACATTATTTTATTACTGGGGGAGGTTCAACACAAATGTCTTTTTGCTAAAAAGACAATACTTCTCAATATTCTGTGTCTGTGTGCTTTCACAGGTGAGAGTAACTGGCTGATAGTGGCCACTGGAGTGGCAGACTGCTACTACAATGTCACCGACCTGCCTGCCTCTGGCGCCATCAGGTTTAGAGTGGCCTGTGTGAACAAGGCTGGCCAGGGACCCTACAGCAACCTCTCAGAGAAGGTGGTCCTGGACTCAGCAGGTATACTGCCTTTGCCAGTGGTTTCGTGTTTCTCAACTAAGCGTGGTAACATTCATCCTTATACCCTGCAGAGCACTGAGCCTGCCTTAATGGGAAATTTGTCAGAAAAAAATGTGCTGCTGTTGAAACACTATTGTCCTGGAATTTGAACAGTCCATTGTTAGCAGTGGTTTTGTGTATTTCACTTTATTTATTTATCTACCATCTTATTTACTGTGGTGAATTTAATAATGTTTATGTAATTCAGAAGACATGAAGTTTAAATACACTTGGCCTGCCTGGTAAACCTGGCATTGATGTATTTTTTGACAGAAACTCCAAAAACCACTGCAGCTGTGGTGGTAAAGACACTCCCATCGGCCCCCACTGTGGTCACGTCTTCCATGACCGTGCCTCTGAAGCCCGCCACCACCAAGCCCTCAGTGCCCTCAGCTGCTGCCCCTGCCCCTGCCCCTGCCGCCCACCCCCCACCCCCCTCTAATGCCAGCCCACCCAGCAAGCCCACCGCTCCTGTGTCTGCGGTCACGGTCCCTGCCTCCACACCGTCCCCTGCCCCAGCCCCAGCCCAGAGCACTCCCACTCCCACACCCGCCAAGGCCAAGAGCACCTTGAACATCACCATGGCCAAGCCTGCGCCTGCTGGTTCCCAACCACAAGCACCAGCTACTGCCAAACCAGCACCTCCTACCATCCTCCCCAAACCCATGAGCCCCGTCAATGTGGTTCCTCCCATGACCAAAGCCTCCCCCGTCTCTCCTCCTCCGCCGCCGATGGTCTCGGCCTCACAGGCCATCGGAAAGCCGATATCCACGGTGCCGATGTACGTCCCGAGCGCCCCCACCTCGGCCACTCAGGTTGCCCCCACCACCCCGACCCCTGCCCTCTCCACGCCTGTTGTGCTGGTCACCAGCCTGACCCCTGTTGGCGAGGGCACCCCCAACCGCATGACCCCGAGTGGACGGACGACACCTTCAGGTCGGGCCACCCCCTCTGGACTCAGGACCCCTAAGCCTGGTGACTCTATGTTGCGACAGGGAGTGCCTCAGAAACCATACACCTTTATGGATGAGAAGGCCAGGTAAATATTGATGGAGGAGATACTGATGCTGGTTGTATAGTAAAAATAATAAATTATATTACATTATAAACAGTCTGGATATGTTTTTCTTTTCTGAAATACAAGCTCCTGTCTAAAGTTGGACCTATTAACTGCATTTGTAAAAGTTGTAATGCACTTATTTCCATAAAAAAGAATTTGATTTCTTTGTGTTGATTTCAAATTTAAGCTATATTTACAATGTCCCTTTTTGCATCGTAGGGGTAGGTTTGGCGTGATCCGAGAGTGTCGTGAAAATGCCACCGGCAACCTCTTCATGGCTAAGATAGTTCCGTACGAGCCAGAGAACAAGAAAGCAGTGCTTCAGGAGTACGACATCCTCAAGTCCCTCCACCATGACAAGATCATGGCGCTGCACGAGGCCTACGTCACGCCGCGCTACCTTGTCCTCATCTCAGAGTGCTGCGCCGGGAAGGAGATCCTTCACAGCCTAATTGACAGGTCAGGACGGACGTGTCAGAGCGCATGTTTTCACATTCCACAAGGAATGAACACCATGCTGTAGCCAGCCCTGCTTGCTTTGTACACACAGGGTTCAGCTGTCTCTTTCTCTAGATCAGCATGCTCTGTTTCTCTCAGCGACATTTTTGACAGTCAGGTGTTTGCTTGCTAAACAGGTTCCGTTACTCAGAGGACGACGTGGTGGCCTACATCGTCCAGGTGCTGCAGGGACTTGATTACCTTCACAATCGTCGAATCCTGCACCTGGACATCAAACCCGACAACATCATCGTGACCCACTTGAACGTGGTGAAGATCATAGACTTTGGCTCTGCTCAGACTTTCAACCCACTCTTCCTGAAACAGTTCAGTCCACCCCTGGGAACACTGGACTACATGTGTGAGTAGCAGAGCTCTCTGGCTTGTGTTTTATGAAGCTAGAGTTAGATGCTGTATGTAAGGATCTCGGGTTGCACACTGATGTGGTTTAATATGTTATGAATGTCTTAGATGTGGATGTGTTTTTTTTTCTGTGTGGTCGGCCATAAATATTGGTGTGTGAGTGTATGTGTGCATATTTGTGCTTTGGTGTGTCTGGCAGACAGAGAGAGGGAGAGGGAGATTATAGATGTTGTCCTGCGTGTTTATCTAGTGTGGAAGGATGAAGAACAGACTTTACACAGACTTTACACAAGATGCCTCAATGTCAGAATACATAGGTTGGATGTGTTAGGATTTCTGTAACAAAATGGTTTACTTACCAAACAAGCATAGTACATTCATCTCTCTTTTTAAACATTTTTAATCCATATGTTTCTTTCAACTCTACCATCTTTTCGACAATATATTTCTTGCAGTCTACCAAAGCCTTTTTGTTTAACATTTTCCTGGTTTTTACTAAATAGTTTTTTTTCTCCCCCCTTCTCTCTGTTACATAAATCTGTTTTTTCTCCCGTGGGGCATGCTTCTCTCTCATCTCTCTCACTCTCTCTCTGTCCTCCACTATAATTTGTGCTCCTTTGAATCCATGGCTGCTCTGTGAAAGCTCCTGAGATGCTGAAAGGGGATGTGGTGGGACCGCCAGCTGACATCTGGAGTGTAGGCGTCCTGACATACATCATGTGAGTAGAGTGCCACCCTCGCTTCTCCTCTCCTCGCCTTGCCTCGCCTCTCCTCGCCTCGCCTCTCCTGCAGCTAAGTATCTGCAGTATCTCAAAAGATTTAAAGAAATGGTTCCTTTCGTGATACCACAGTCCTACTATCGTGTGTTTTACAGTTCACAGATGATATCACCAACATGTTGGTTAATAGTAATATCTAAGTTATAATTGTTGGTCTTTATCTAGTGATATTTGTGTTATTTTATTTTACAGAAAAATATTGCATGAGATAGCTGAATGTCTCTGATGAAAGAAAAATTAGGCATCAGTACCTCCTTTAATACATCTTGCACATACAGTATATGCGCGCTTAAAAGAGTAAACGACTAGTAGCACATTATATAACTGTATCTGATATGTGATCTGATGGTTAATAAATCTAGGCTCAGCGGGAGGTTGCCTTTTACGGATAACGATCGGGCCGAGACCGAAGCCAGGATCCAGGCTGCGAAGTTTGACCTCAGCAAGCTCTACCAGAATGTTTCTCAAAGTGCCTCTCTGTTCCTGAAGAAGATCCTGTGCAGTTACCCTTGGTGAGTAACATTGTTAAAAACACATTTCTGTAAAAATCTTTAACTTACCACATTTCCTAATATATACACATTTATTTGTTATTATGTGTCATTATTTAATTTTATTTAACAACTGCTTAGGGGACACACACTGAAGCCAGATCTCTTGAATACTTATGCTTATCACAGCACCTGAAAATAAACAATTGCTTGTCAGTCTAGTTAAAAAACTCACACTGAAGACTAAAATAAAAAGTCATAGTGATAAAGATTATGAGTTTCTCTGACTTATGTGTCCTGGATTGGCCAACTATGTAGTCCTCCCATAAGCCATCACCTATTTTTTTTTTTTGTTTATTTAAAGCTCTCCTTTGCTCTATCTGGTCTTTGTGAATTGCCTGTTTACATACAATCTGCTATATGAACAAGCCTGCATTGCCTTGTCATACTGTACACTTCCTGTCTGTCACCACCAAAACTATGAAACAGGATACACCTCAGGAGATGACTAAAGGGAGAATGCGGGCAAAACTTAACTGTATGTTTTTCAGTAGCACCCACCCACTCCATGCTCTGTGTGGGTGTTACATATGTAGCCTGGTAGACCCGCCCCTTGTACTTCATTTCATTTTGTACAGAGGGTCTGGACAGGAATCTCTTGAGGGTCATTTAGCAAGTCCCAGCGATCCAATCAGCGAACAGAGAGTGTGTTCATTAGCCATGACGTTGAGCTTGTGTGCTGCATTTGAATTGTAGTGCGTAGGTAGGCTAATTGCAGACGTGACGACCAGGCGTTAGCGATTGGGTAAAGTCAGGGCCACTTTTTTTAAACTTCAGCAGAGTCCACACCTCCAACAAATCGTTTCTGACGGTCTCTGTTCCAGACCCTCTGTACAAAATGAAATGAAGTACGAGGGGCTGGTTTATCAGGCTATTACATATGGGTACCTTCAGTCATAACCTGATCCACCCTGGCTGTAGGACTGAGCGCCATAGAAAGGCTTTCCTCCCAGCAGCTATCAGACTATTTAAAGGGAAATTATGTGCATTACCTATTTGTATACCCATACACATAGGTTACTTATATATAGGTATTTAATGCTGTATTTATTACCTCATTTTCAGACCTCAGTACTGTACTCAGTACTTTTTAGCCATTTATTTATTGCTTACATCTATTTATTACTTACAGCAGGCTTACCCAGTACTTTGTTTTTATCTATTAATTTATGTAATTATTTATGTATTTATGCACTGATATCCCACAGTGGATTTGTGGAGGTAGTGTATGTTTGTTGTGTCTGTCATGATATGACACGAGTATCTGCTGTATCTTCTGCTGAGTAACAACAGTATCTATCTATCTATCTATCTATCTATCTATCTATCTATCTATCTATCTATCTATCTATCTATCTATCTATCTATCTATCTATCTATCTATCTATCTATCTATCTATCTATCTATCTATCTATCTATCTATCTATCTATCTATCTATCTATCCCTCTGTCTGTCCTCATCATTATCATCATTGTCATTTTTTTTTTCCTTGTTTTTGTTTTTAGGGCGCGCCCCTCCATCAAGGACTGCTACAACAACGCCTGGCTGCAGGACGCCTACCTGA
This sequence comes from Coilia nasus, assembly GCA_027475355.1. Classification (NCBI taxonomy): domain Eukaryota; kingdom Metazoa; phylum Chordata; class Actinopteri; order Clupeiformes; family Engraulidae; genus Coilia; species Coilia nasus. The sequence continues at coordinate 17,509,017 of CM050213.1, read as the reverse complement.
TGAGGCTGCGGCGGCAGACACTCACCTTCACCACCACGCGCCTGAAGGAGTTCCTGGGCCAGCAGCAGCAGGTCAGGGTGGAGGTGGCCACCAAGCACAAGGTGCTGCTGCGCTCCTACTCCAGCTCCTCACAGACTCCCACCACCCCCACCTCCCCCACTACGCCCGTCAGCCAGTGACCCTTCCCCACTTTTTAGCTGCACAGAAGGAGGGACACGACCCCCCCCCACCTCCCCACCACCACCAGCCACCAGACACCTCCACCGCCCCCAAAAAGAGAAGCCTGGCAGGGTTCTCCCAGGAGGCCGGTTGTGCTGGGAGAAGTTCCAGGGACCCGCTGTATCTCTCACTCGCTGAAAGGTGGGGGGCTGGGGGTGGGTTGGCCTGGTCGAGTCTGGATGGGCCACCTGTTTATGTCATAACAGAAGCACACCAGGCTTGGGGGTGCCACGCAGGCACCGAGAAGCCAGCTCCTGCTCACTCAGCCATTGAGAGGTCTGCCCTAGGATAAGACCTCAGTACAACACTAAACACAGCACACTCAGTATCTCATACAACCAGAGAGTAATAACACACCAGATCTCAGTTTATTTGACCTCTTTCCTGCTGTCGGCAGCATGCTCAATGGTTTAGTGCTGATCCTAACCCTGACCTCCTTTACTCTCACTCCTCTTTTCCCTTGACAGTCTTCTACTCACTCAAGTTTTTTGACGAAGCTTTACTAACTGCTCACAGTGATGTGTCCCTCCTCGAGGGATTTGTGGACCTATCATGGTAGAGCACAGTAGCTGTATTTTCTCACAAAGCTCATTTATCAACAAACACTTAAGAGTAGGTTAACTATTTGCAAGAAAATTCTAAAGCAAAAGAAAATGTGTACATGTGTAATTTTGTTGTGTATCCTTAGGTGAAACAGGGGCCTTGTGAAGAAATTTGTGAAGAAATATGGTGTACATCTCTTTCTGCTAGTTTTTATGACCTTAAAATACTCCTTTTATTACCAGTAATTGTCATAGCAGTAACATATCTAACTTTCAAATGTTGACTTAAGAGAAATGGGCACTCTAAATTCTGACTGTTGTGCAAAATGACAGTGGACAGTGATGATGTTCTTAAATACAGTTTACTGCTTACCGACTAACAGGAGGCAAGATGATGTCAAAATATTTTTAAGGTTTTAGAGACTAATTGTGTGTCATTACATCCAACATAAAGGGTTTTTGCAAGTTTAAGTGACCACATTCTTTTGGTTGGAAACATTGGATGAATGATTATTTTATGTGGCAATGAATGCAATTTAGTGTCTTTTTCTAAAAAGTGTCAGTTGGGCTCAGTGTTCTTAGGTAATAAACCCATGGAAAATATTTTCATTCATGTAATTGTTGAATTAGCTAACTAATTGGGTTGGGACAGACTTTGAAAGGAAAGTTCTCAAATATTCACTTTAAGTAACATATTTGAAATTTTATTTTACTACTTTTTATGGTTGTGGGTACTGGACAAATACCCGTCTCTGTGTGGTCATCATACTAGCTGTGCTGTCTACAGACTCACAGGTAAATCTCATACTGTATGAATTGTATTGTGTTGTGTGCACACACAATACTAACTGCTAACAGTTCTCTGTGTGGGACATGTCCACTGGACATTGACAATATACAGTGTCTGTTCATGTTCTGGTATACAGGTGTTTGTCTGTAGCCCCACAGGTGTGAGGTACCCATGGCATTTAAAATTTTAGAGATTAACACTTTTTATGTAAACATTTGAGTAGATCATCAAAATACAACAGGTGTTAGATCGAATGTCCTTTGAATGCTAATTTATTGTCTTTGTAAACATGTTTTCTCCTGGCTGAGTACACATTGTCCTGCTGTCACAAAAAGAGACAACAATTATTGCATCGTTTTAATTATGTTACACATTTCTTCCTGTCATGCTTGCACCTTTACCTTAATCATAGCTAATACATTTAACTGAAATATATTGTACATTTGTTCATTTAAATCTAAGCTATGCCAACAAATGTTTAAATGTGTTGAACTGCTAGTATGTCTGGCATCCTTACATGATCAATTATGGATGGAGTTCTACACAATTTGCAATTGGCAAGTTCTCACAGTTCTTAAAGGTATTTCATGTTGCAATGTCTTTGGACATTGTTAAGTCCTACATTTCATTAATAGCTGTAAATCATACTTTTGATGTTATATAATTAAGCAAAAAAGTAATGACTTTAGTTTTAAAATGCATTTAAATTGATTATTTAATTTTATTCATTGTTTTTTGTGAATCTCAGTACATATTTTTGCTGTCAAGTCAATCACACTATCAAGACTCACGAATCACACATAGTTACTTTTTAAGATGATTGCCAGAATGTAATATGTTGCAAATCCTATTGTTGAAATTAATATTTGAAACACTGCCATCTCAAAGTCAGATACAAATGAAATTGTTTGACTTATAGACATATAACAACACAGGTTGTTTTTTTATCAGATAATGAAAAACTGAAACCACAATTGTATAGTCTTTTTCTTCCAATTGCATTTGAAGAAAAAGACCAAAACAGTATTCTGTATTCTAACATTATGACTGGCTGTAACATAAACTACTTCAACAGCTTTTTGTGCAGTGACCAGGAGAAGGCATTGAAACATTTGCATCCTTCATATCCATTATGTAGACTGAAGTTACAGTAGTTTGTGTGATACCAAAGCTGTTAATATTGAATTCCTTGGAATGCAACGTCTAATACGGTACCTTCTGCAGTGTCTTTGTTGGTGAGGGAAAATGACAAACACATTGCGACAGATTTTATATTAAGTACTTATATTAAATATTAAATATTAAGTACTTATATATAATATTAAATATTAAGTATTTTTTTTCATGACTTGTAATTTATTAAATGGGTAAAGTAAATGGGTGTAAAGTTATAGCTAACTATTAGCTAGAATTCTATGAAGTGGACAGTATGGCTGATGTGAACACAAATAAAGAATTTATCATTAAAATGCCCAGTCAACAGTTTGTGGTTGTGAATGTGGTTTTGTATTATTTATTTATTATTTGTGCCTTCTCTTTGTTCCTTTGACATGCTGAGCAACCCCTTAAATGTGAATCTGAATAAAGGATTTATTTCTGGACTGCATAAAGATGCATTGAACTAATGGCATATGTGGACGTTATTTGGTTTCTTTAAGGTACTGTGAAATCAGTTTAGGTAAGATGTCACAAATAATTCGGGGAAGTGCTTGAAATAACCTGCTTGTGTACCTCAAAGGTTTTGTTGCTACCATTTTTGATAGTTGTGCGTCATTGAGTACTGAAGAGTAGACTTTGTAGCACATTCAATTGGACATCTAAACAAAGTGTGTAGATCTTCATGCTACATGCTAAAATTTGGCCTTCGAAAAAAAAAATGTGCATCAATACACCATATTTGCATATTGTTAGAAGAAAAAACTGAATATTCTGTATGTCTTACTAATATAAGGCTAAGAAGTAATGAGTTTGCATGATTCTAATAGGAAAAGTATGTATTTTACATAAAGGCTGAGTTTTTAAACATGTCTTAACTGGAATATTGTAAACTAAATTATACACTTACATTTCATAACTAAGCCGGGTTGATAATTTGATCCTTCACCTTTAAATTTCAATCCGAAAAGAGTAATTCAGCTAACAGGCTTTGTGCACTGATTTATTGCCATAATGGGATGAATAATATTAGATTATTAGTTAATGATTAAATGCCACTGTAAAGCTCAATTATTGCTCTGTGAAATCTGTTGTTATTCTGTCAGCCATGTTGATTTTTGGCGCTGTTGTGTTAGCTGATAACAGTCTTGACATGCTGCCAAGACAAACATCACCATTACCCATGTAATGGCATCTAATAAGCCATAGCTTCTGTGGTGTTTGTTAGGTCAAGACCTATTTAATTTTGCTCATGGGGGAAATTCACAGTCACTGACAACTGATGTTAATCTTTTGGAGAGATCAAGCATATGAAGCAAGATAAATACTTATCTGCAGCAACAGTCGCTCTAAGGCCTCCTGTCAGAGGTGAAGATTGCATCAGAAGGGCTTAAGCCTTGTGGCTATGAAATAACAGCGCGATGAGGCAATCACTCCAGTGGCCCTTACATATCAGCTGGGCACAAATGTTTTTTAAAAAAAACCCACAGGTGGTCCATTAGCTCATAACCCAACCCACAGTCATTTAGGGCCAACCAAAATCAACCCTGGGATCCCCAGTGGTGCCCACCTGACATACTTGCTCATCAGGGACTGCTCACATTTCACCTCCAGCCCTCCAGCATCCCGAACCATAAGCGTCAGCCCTTAATTACTGCCTCTCATCCCTCACTCTTCTGCCTGTCCTCGGGGGCATTTGATGGCGCTAAAGGCTATATAAGGCCCGACTGGCTCCTCTGTAGCATTTGCAGCTCATCTTTTATCAGTCAGGCTGCACCAATGCAGCTTTGAGACATGAAGGTCCAAAGATGGAAAAATGCCATCTTGGAATTCGCCAGCCTCCTCCCTCCTTTCTGGCCAGGGATGGCCTAGGCGTGGCACCCCTTTATAAAGTCCCGATCGGAGCGGTGGCCACCCTCACTCTCCAGCTTCCAGGGTGAGTCGGCATCTAAGAGAACCTCTCCAAGGTAAGTGGACAACCTGTTGGAACTATACACTATGATGTAGGGCAGTAAATGAGTCATAGGTATTTGCTGCATAGGCCTTCTTCACCCACACAAACACACAATCATTTATGACAATGATTACAAAATTCAGGGACCTTTAAAGGGTTCACCGATATTCAAATATATTACTGTATGTGGACCATGTATTCATTAATTTGTGTAACATTAGTTACAACGTTTTTGTTTATACTGTTTAACAGGTGTCACTGATCAGTTACAGTTTTCCTTGTGAGCTGTATCAACATGGCCCCTCACAATGGATAATATAATAACACTGATTAGACAGTCACCGACGTGTAGCTAATTAGTGGACAACAGATGGTCTCTCAGTTCTCTCTCAGCTCTCTCTAGTTTTAGTCTCACGCAGCATCTATCTTGTGGTGGGTGTGTGTGTGTGTGTGTGTGTGTGTGTGTGTGTGTGTGTGTGTGTGTGTGTGTGCGCGTATATACACACATGCATACGTGTGTGTATTGTGTGTGCACATGTGTGTGTGTGTGTGTACATGCATGCATGCATACGTGTGTGTGTGTTGTGTGTGCAAGTGTGTTTGTGCGGCCGTGTGTGTGTGTGTGTGTGTATGTGTGTGTGTGTATGTCCGTGTCCCCTGCAGATGTCCAAGGCCAAGGCTGCACCCCCTCCTGGCTGCACTATTAACATAAACGACCCTCAGGTCCAGGAGGCAGCCATACACATCCAGGCTTCATACCGAGGTCACAGGTAATCCACGTCCACACACTACATGTTGATTTAGTTTTCCACTAAAGGTTTTAAAGGTTTTCCATTTGGAATAAAAAGAGTTACAAAATTCCCCAGAAATATTAACTGAGTTTAATCAAGCAATAGTGCATAATAAGCAATGGTGTATGAGCATTATACCATTTTTGTAGATGTTCACACCATGGCACAAATAATGATGGTTACGTCAGTGTTATGACTACTGGCAATGCCTATGTCAGGACATTTTGATAAGGAGATAAGGCAATGTCTCTTAATGATTCAATGATGAACTAAAGCTCCCTCTGGCTTATAAAGTATGGCTCATCTCTGTGTAATTGTGACTCTGATTAAGATACAGACAATGTTGAAACATTAGTCTTGGTTCGCGGCAAGTAAAAAATACTGCAAGCTACAGTCAGTGTGGTTCAGCCTCCCCTTTGTTGTCAAATGTTCAGGTCACGTAAGGAGCTGAGGGAGAAGGGCCCTCCTAAGTTCCTGCAGGAGCTGAAGGATGTGGTCCTCCTAGAAGGCAGTGCAGCCAAGCTGGAGTGTCGGGTCAGCGCCTTCCCTGACCCGTTTATCGTCTGGTCGAAAGATGGCGCCGAGCTGAAAGATGGACCCAAGTACCGATACGTGTTTGAGGACCCAGACGTGGTGGCGTTAGTGGTACGAGATGGGGTCCTGGCTGACTTGGGCAAATATACAGTGACCATCAAGAACCCCTTCGGCATGACTTCTGGATCTGCCTCTATTCTAATAGAGGGTAAGCTCTACAGATACAAATATTAACTGATTACTTATTATCTACTAAAGTAGTCACCAACCATTTTTTGTAAGTGTTTAGTTAGCAAAGGGACAGTTCTAAGCTCCAGCTTTATTCAGGTAAAAAGAATCTGGTTTCTTTACTTCTCTATGTTCTCTATACGCTGCATTGTTTTTTTCTGTTTGTCTGTTTGTTAGTTACCAACCTTACTGAAAAAAAGAAATGAATGGATGTGCATGATAGGCCAATAAAGAAAAGATTAGTGATCTGTATTACTGTCTTGATCCAGATTTTTTTATTTATTTTTATTCTTTACTATTGAGTGATAGGGCATGCAACAGCAGTGGAGGTCTGCAGTCTCTGAATGCTTCTTAGTTAATAATGTCACCTTAACACTGCTAAGCACTAGTCACCCTTTTTGATATTTTGTAGACCAGTTAATCAATTAATTGTTTCATAAGGAGAATAATTGACAAATTAATGAAAATCATCTTCAGTTGCAGCCTTAGTAAGGTCAAATTAATTGTATTATAAATATATTCTGTGTGGGCACACATAAATTCAATAAATGTCAGTGCTCATAAACCCCCCCCCCCCCAAAAAAAATAACCAAAGCTGTTATATGCTTTATATCTCTACAGTTCCTGCTAAGGTAACCAAAGGCCCAGCCAGCGTAAAAGCCAAAAAAGGCACCACAGTGGTGCTCAAGGCGGACATTGGTGGGGAGCCCCCTCCGGATGTTGGCTGGCTTAAGGACGGCGAAGACATTGAGGAGGATGACAGGTAAGCAGACAGTATCGTTTATTAGGGGAGTCTTTAGATAATTAGTCGTCTAATTTTTTTAGGATAATTTGTGTAGACTGGCAATGGCAATCCTGCTGCTAATTGGCCGTCTAAATTCTTTCACTCTGCTCCGCTTGCCCTGTCCAGCTGTCCAATTACATGTGATCTTATTTCATTTACCAAACGGAGGCCCTGTATCTGTGTGTAAAGACTGAGGCTCAGATATAATGCTGTAATGCTACCTGGGGAGGGGTAAAAGGGTGGTGGTCTAGTTAGGACCTTAAGAACCTAGCAATGGCAGGGGGACTTTGAGGACAATATTAGTATTAATGGAAGGGAGTAGGGGTGTGTCCATTAAGAAGTAGATTTAAACTGGGTTGAGCTAAAAAGACAAGTACGCAGTGTTACTGAGCAGGCGAGGCTCTATATCATTAACAGTCCTATGTAAAGTGTTAGGATCTGTGTGTGGATTGGCAAAGGCAATCCTAAAGCTAGGTGACAGCCCAAATTCTATGCTCCTTTTGATTTGTCCAGCCAACCAATTACCTGTGATCTTGTTTTGTATACCAAACTTAGGCCCTCTATCTGCGTTTAATGACTGAGGCTCGAATATACCTCTGTAATGCTACCCGGGCAGGGGGTTGGGGAGTGGGGTAGTTAGGATGACAGGGGGCACTTTGAGGACACTATGAATATTCTTATCAATGGGAGTGGGTGGGCATGTCCACGCTGTGGCTGGGTGGAGCTATAAAGTGAATTGGCCGGTCAAGAGGATGTAGGGGGCAAACACAAGGCAGGGCCTCTACCCGCCCTCAACTGGAAGCTTTCCAGCCCAGCAAGTGTGCCAGCACATACACACCCAGCCCTGAGAAGCTTGTACAGAATGTGAACTTTAACATTTACGATGCAAAGAATTACACCCTGCTGTGCTAAGGCATCTGATTTTTTTTCTGGTCTGTTTTGTTTTACAGGGTATTCTTTGATATAGGAGACACCAACACCATCCTGACGATAAAAAATGCACAAAGGTCGGATGCTGGAAAATATGAGGTCTTTGTGGAAAACAATTTGGGCACAGACCAGTCCTTTGCCCGCGTTGACATCCTGTGAAGGGCTGTGTGGGTCTTCCTCGTGCTTCAGTTTCTCTGTCCTGTCTCCTCTGCTCTAGGCTCCCGGCAACAAACTGCAGTTTACTTTTTCAGATCAAACATATTTTCAGATGAGTGCAAAGTAATACAAGACTGTATTGTACACTGACAACCTTTGCTGACTACACTGTTGATAGTATGTGACATGGATTATACACTGATGCATTGGTGCTTTTAATAATGTACTTCTTTCCACATTTTCTGTATTCATGCCCGACTTTCAAATCCCCATTGTACTATACCACACATGGCATTCACTCAGTAAAGTCTTCCATATGTTCTCGCTTGACTGCCCAAAAAAATAAGATTGTTGCAACATGTTTACCTTTTCTCTTTGACCAGTTGTTTATTTTAGGATTGTATCATGAATGGAATTACCATACTATAGAATTGAAAACCTTTCCAACAAGTGTGTCACAGATATTTATCAGTGGTTATATTCTTGTTGTATAAGTTAGCTACAGTATAGACATATATATATATATATAGAAGGCCAAGATGTGTGTGTGTATATATATATATATATATATATATATATATATATATATATATATATATATATATATATATATACATATTCTGTATGAAGTTATATGACAAGTATAAAAATAACACAGTGAACAATACAAAATGCCTACATTATACAGTTATATTATCATAATCAATTTCCATGATATATACATTTTCAGATATTTCACTCTAAAATGGCAATTCTGTTCATCTTGCAATAGGCTACCTCTTTATGCAGATATTTTTCAAAGCTTTTTTTGCAGTCCTTCATAATCCTGCAGCATACTCTAACAATAGTTTTGTGTTCTTAGTAAACTAATATACATCTTCAGATGACTTGGAAGTGACAAATGTCTTTAAAATGTCTTTTTAATAGAGGAAATCTGTCATCCGTCAGGGTTAGAGGAGTGCAGCAGGGTATAAGGACAACACATACCTATGGAATACCTCAGGAAAATGAATGGCAACAAAAAAAATCTTTATAATAGGGCAGCAATACAGACAGGTTTGCTGGAAAGCAGGTTTGTTTGTTGCAAAGGGTGGTTGAAAGTTCTCATGAGAAAGTTCTCATCAGGCTGTACAAGTGACTTTTGAAATTTGAGAAATTTGAGCCTTGTTCATAAGAAGCAAGACAAAGACAGCAAGAATGTTTTTCTTACCATGAACTAATGTAGGAAATGGCCAAAGTACCTGCATTGTCTAGCTTGTAATTTGAGTTGCTTTGACATTCTGCGCAAAACCCGGATAGTCCAGACAATGCTGAGATTGACGTGCTACATGTTGCAGTTGCAGCGATGTCACAAACAGTTACCTGTAAGGATGTAGGCTACATAGACTGCTGTAATTAAACGTGGTCATTGCTGACCATGTTTTTATCCCCATAGCCTACCGTTCCGTCCTCTTCACTCTGCCATATGCAACTGACAAGTGACAGAGACAGACATCCCCAGTCTAACGCGACCGCCGGGAGTCTCCTGCATTTGAAAAGCGAGCCCCAGTCACCCGCAAGTAAAATCTCCCGCAAATTTCTTTAGGGAGGGACAAGTGACAGATGCAGCAAGTGACAGGGAGACAGGCGGAGTGATGGAGAGTGGCAGTCCCGTGTATTTTGCAGACGTAATAGGCAATCTCTGTCTCTGTCATCATTAGGCTATTCCGTTTTTGACAAACATTTTTTCCGGGGGGGGGGGTCTGCAGGTTGGGATCTACAGAGGTCACTGACAGAAAATGAGGACATCTTGAGAAAGTTTCTACACCACCTCCTTTATATTCAGTACACTTAAAACAAGCGAATAAAACATATTGTAGCTGTCTGAAGTGTCAAGGGTGATTAAATGCACATTGAAGATGTCGACGGGGGTACAGAGGGCTCAGGGCATACAAAATGTAGGCTGCCCCTCGAACACCCCTACCCAATTTAACCCCTGCAAGTAACAAGGTAGCCTACAATAACAACCCAAGTGAATATCAGGCGGACTCGAATGGGCTGGCCCTAAACTACAGTATGTGCAACAAGTATCGCCAAGTTCACTCTAATATTGACCCGCGTGCAATTACACTATTTCCGAATGGACTATTGACATAGCTATAACCAACATGAAGATCTCAACTACCTTGGTCAATATGTGGGAGAATGTTATGTCAAGTATTTTGCGAGTACTGTGGTATGAATACCAATGATGCAAACTTGCTAGTCAACTTCACAGTGTACAAGAACTTTGAAGACTCTCCCTATCCTCCATTCTCCACTCGTCGGTTTTAAGGCTCCCCGAAATGGGAGTTCCTTGCCAGAGAAAACTTCGCAAGGAAGTTTGGCAAAAGTTTTTGACATTGTTAAGAGACTTCACCGGAGAAAATGAATACAGTTTCTCTTCCGGAATCTTAACGCATCCGAAATAAGACCGTAAATGTGTTATTTGCAATGAATGTAGCAACACTGCGTTGACAGGAAAAGTACATCCTCAGGCCGAGATCTTTTAAACTTTGTTTGCGTGGTAGATTCTGCTACCCTTAAACGGGCAACACTTGCATTGTGAATCCATCAAGTTCCATTTGTTTAGCATAACGTTCAGCGTTAAAAATCGAGTTAATAGTGACGAACCACATATATTATATCTATATAAAATGTGCTTTACAATTGGTCTCTGTAAAATATTGGCAAAAATCCAGCTACAGAAAACCATTGAAGGAACATATATGTGGGCCCCACCTGGTAGGCCACCCCAACAATAACTGGATGTATCAGTTGACAACTTGCATATCACTGAGGATATTTATTTTCTTTCTTTCTTTCTTTCTTTCTTTCTTTCTTTCTTTTGTTGAATGAACTGCCATTTGACTTTAAACAACTTAACAACTCACCAGACATTGGTTAGGCCTAAATATAAGAAAATCTCAATCTTGCCCTTTGCATGAATCTGGGAATGACTGAAGCATATAAATATAAACTTTTCAGTGCGCCAAAAATGCACTACATTTGATACCATCATGGTACTGTCAATGAAACTGTATGCTATTTTAAATTTGATATGCTAGGCTTTCGGGAATAGGTTAGCGTGTGGTGCAGAGTTTCTCTTCCTGCCGTCCCTTTGCGACTCTTATATTATGCTTTTGGTTTAGCCAAGACTTTATGTTACTGTTTCCAAATCAACATATGACATTGCTATTTTGCCTGATGTATTAAAATATTTAAAACACGTCGAGTGTGTTTGAATTTCTTGCCATTTTGACGGTGAGACTTTGCAGTATTCAGCAGAGAACGATATATTTTTGAAGGTCTCAAGACTGACTTTATTCTGACTGAATATATTTTCACATGATACTTTCGAAGGCCAAGGCATTTATTTATAATAGCCATCAAACAGACTCCAGTCAGCCAGCTAAAGTAAGTATCACTTGCAAAAACGTTAATATAATATGGCAACACAGCATTTTATTCGAATGTTAAATTAACTTATAAAGTTATTTACAAGTGACCACATACTAATTGTTTTAGTCAAAAAGAGGCCTAGGATGGCATTGCCAGTCACAGTCAAGCCGTTTCATGTTTCTCTTATGTGTGTCACATAAAAATTACCATTGAGAGGTCACGGCCATGAAAACACATGACAACATTCAACTATGCATTACTGACCTAGTTGCCAGTGAGTTCAAGTTTTATGGCTGTATTTGTATCAATACTAATTTTAGAGATGTCAGATTTCAGGTCAGTAGGTCTGGAGTATTTGGCTGCATGCATTTGTGGCTATATATTTGCACATAATAAAAGTACTGTTGGCCAGTGTCCTGACTGATCTTGAATACACAGAGAGATTTGCTGAAAGGTCTGGCAGGTTTACTGTGGACCTGATATCGTCTCCTAAGTCCTCACACAAAGAATTGTAACTGTAGAAGCACCAAGTGCTTAGAGATAATATAAGTTAAATAATATATGCTCACACGTTGCATATTATACTAAATATGCATGTTGGAATGCTGAAATAATACAAACAACTCGGGTCAGTTGTGTGTGCTGTCTTTCTGTCCTGCCAAATTGCAGCCTACTGCCTAGTATTCATTGCCGCTTTAAGAGCAGCGGGCGCCTTGAAACCGACAAGTTCCATGTTTGTATCTTGAAATTGAGAGCAGAGACGAACTCCATGTTGTTACAAAGTTATCAACAAGAAACCCCTCCTTTTATTTTATTTTAATTTAATTGTGTTTCTTTGTTTTCTTGTAACTATTGGAGGCACATGTATGACTTTACGCGCGGACGCATACGGCCTTGTTTTGTATTTTTAACGATTAGGGGAGGAGGTAAGATAGACTTTAGCTTAGCGTGATATTTGCTTAATTTAAAATTAGCTAGCGGAGTTTTAAAAAGTAACACAATTCACATAATAGTTGCTCAGGATTTACGGATCTCATGGACCACCCGTCCTCGTCGATAATCACACAAGTGAGCCGTGATGAAGAGGCGAGTACTCCTTTACGAGAGAAAGGTAAGTCTGGAAAAGTTTTGAAAGTGAGTTGTTTTGGGGCGCACATGTCACAGCTGAAGAATTATTTTCATCAGAAAAACATAGAGCATTGTTTTTAAGCAAACGAATTTAAAAGACCTCAGTGACCCTGCTTGCAATCAACAGAGCAGTCTAACTAGAGTTGTAACTTAGTAAGGATGAGTTACATTGATTGCAATAGTTACATTTTAACAGGACGGAATTAAATAGCCGCGTCGGCCTCTTGGGCAGGAGTTTAACATGACAGCTAATAACTTAGTTCAGGACATGTCGTTTGCTGTGTCCCAACACAAATGGGGCTTCTAGTTTGAAGAAACTTTTCTGCCCGGGCCCTTAAGTGTTTGAAAGCGAAAATAAAAGTCCTAACGTTGAAACCACATTTGGCTTTTAATGCAGGGGGGCGGGTCTGGTTCATTTTAATTTGTGTTGCCTAGACCAAAAAAGTACTTAACTTTAGTATAACTGTCATCTTATCTTTATCATTATAATATTCTGTCTCTGCGTAAAAGAGGATAAGAGGATCTTTTTGTGAAGTGTACGCACTTTGAGTCTAATTCTGTGCCAATGCAGCCTGCAGGTTGGAAAAGTGGACGGCTTCGTCATCCTTGTTAGATTTTTTTCCCGCCAAATGGTCACCACCCATTTCTTTCACATCCCCAGGTTGTTGCTCTTAGTTAGATAATCGAGATGGGATGTTTTTGTTTTCCTTCTTGCCATGAACCTAGCTTCTGTCATTTACGCAGCAACAATTTGTTGTATGTCTTTAACAAGTCTCAGCCTCACGCAGTTGCCACATATGCATGCTAATTATGAAGAGCAATTTTAAAATAATGAATGCCTTCATAATGATTATAGGTTGTTAGCGTCTATGAGGGTTCAGGAGCAAAACACATTTCAGAAGCTCTGTGCGTTAAGGGTGCACTTTACACTACCTCTTGTGGCAGGTTCCCTTTTCAACTTGCCTATTACCTGTCTGATGGTAGGTCACATTGTGGACAGATTTGTCAAAATGTAGCTTCAAAAACATCACAGCAAAAACAAGGAGGTATTACTTTGCTTGGTGAGTTAACTTAAGCCTGTATGCTCATACAGGAAAGGTACAATGTAGGTGAAAGAAGATGAGAGAAGGTGAATAGTCACTATGACCTGTAAAGCTCAGTATTCAGGTTAGTTTCTTTGTGTGGCATTCTGTTGAAAGTAAAGGACAGAATACCTGACACTGGCCCTGGTGACCTTATTCTAGTCCTCTGGTTTTACATTCAGGTCAGAAGAGGTCACAGTTGCAGTAATGTTGAACCTCATCACGGAAACAACGTTTGAGCAAGGAAGTGTTTAAAAGGAAATACAAGAGCTTTTTTAACCCACAACTCTTAAACTTGCAAAAC
>CM050213.1:17400000-17492500 GCA_027475355.1 Coilia nasus | reverse complement strand
GGGACTGTGAGAAAGAGCAAAAGAGAAACGGAGAGAATGTGCTCTGTGCGGGCCACCCCTCTACTGCTTCTCATGAGCCTCTTACCTCACTTCCTGATACTTCCTGTTCCTATTTTGGTTTGACCAGGCCACTGTGCAGCAGCAGTAGGGTTATGGGCCCATGAGATGGCTGCATTCCAGAGAGAGAGAGAGAGAGAGAGAGAGGGAGAGAGAGGGGCCCCCTGAGTGCTTCTCTTGTTCAGGGAGTTTTATGAAAGCGGCAGAAAAAAAGGGGCGGCTCTCTCAGGCGTAGGTCCATTCCTCCCAACCCAATCTGAAAATCTCCACATTGCGCCACAGCCAAGGCCTCAAAGGTCCTCAGTGTATTCAGATGAGAAAGTGCAGATACCTTGTTCAAACCAACCTGTTTGTATTGTTGATTCAATTAATGCTTTCAAGATTATCGGAAATAACAGACTATTAAATAACAAATGTGAAATTGATTTATTCTGTCTATAACTTGGTGGAATATTGTAGTGTATAAATGTTTTTTCCCCTAGTAAAAACGTAATGAAAATGAAAAATCTGTGGCAGATATTTAAACACGTCTGGCCTTTACGCAACTATCTAATAATAATTCTGTAATATACAGTAGCCTATGTTAACTCACTACTTTTGCATGTTTTAAGGTCATGTGTAGTAAACATTTACTAAACCTATGGAAAAATGTTTCTGTTAATGTAGATTTAAAAAAATCTCAGTGCTGATATTTCTTTTGAAGTTGTTCATTTCATATCTGATAATGGCAGTGTTTACAATGGTGTCACCCTGTGTACTGGGTGCCCTGTTATAAATGCTAACGCTTTGCCCTATATTCAAGTAACTTAAACTTGGCAGCCTATGTGTCACAATGTGCGCAAACCTGCTGTCCCTCTCACTCTGCGGATGGCGTGAAACAAGTTGTTAGATTGTCGGGGCGGATCGTGTGACGGGTGGGGGGCTGTGGAGGGACCAGCGTCTGCCAGGAGGGCAACAGAATCTCAGGCATTCCCTAAAGACACCCAGATAGGCTACTTTTAACTTTGTGGCCCTCAGACACGCTGACTAGGGTGGGGCTGGGGCAGTGCTGGCTCCTGGGCAGAAAAAGAAGAAGAAGAAAAAGAAGAAGAAGAAGAACGTATCCTCATTATCAGGATCAAAGCCTCGTGGGATATCGGGTGTGAGGCATGGAAAAGAAGGCCACACGACGGCTCGGGCTGTCAGGCTGCCTAAACTGTCAAAACGATCGCCTCCAGGCCTCCTGCTGAGACCTGATGGAGAAGTAAATAAAGCATGTGGGAGCTTCACTGTAAAAAATATTGTCACAAGGTTACGACACTTATCCTGGGGGTAGACAGGCATAGGTTATTCACTTAACTACGTTTTTGAGGCTTTCACCAGGTTGTGCGTGTTTGGGACTTTCACATCAAATCTGCAGATAAACACAGGCCCTTGCCCTGCTCCCCTACAGCAGAGTTTTGTTTTTGTGTGTCCGTTTATGGCCTGGTGGGAACTCTCTATATACAGAGAATGCCATCACTAACCTCTGTCAGCAGCTGCTCGTGAGGGCTATTTAAAGCAGTGTGATGTGTAACATCAGAAGAGCCAACGTGGCCGGCTGCGTGATGTTTCTTCGCACCCGTGGACTCCTTCTCCTGCCTCGAGCCCTTCTGTCATGTTCCTTTGCGCGCCCCTTTGCCCTCCCGGCAGACTGCAGGTATGTGTAGAATGCTCGGTGCGGATCAGAACCCCCTTAAAACATGTGTGGAAAAAGTCCCCCAGCAGTTTCTCTTGATTTACGGCTCTATGAAATGCCCAGAACAGTTGAAAAACGACTTCAAAAAAATTCCCAAAATACAGCATCGATATGTCTCGCATTGCATAAGGGTATGGAGTAAAAGTGCAGTGTCATTGCAAAGGACAAATGCGTATGTAAATGTGCAACATTTTCTCATTTAACATTTAATGGTTTATAGACGCAAACCTGCATGCATCCATTTGTCCTTTGCGGTTATAATGTACAATATTACAATGATGCAGCAACAAAAATGATAATATACTCCTTGTATTCAGTAAAGGAGTAACTTGTCCATGTTTGGAGTGATCATTCTGCACTGCTAACCTTTTTTGCATGTATGGAACTCATTCTCATCTGTTAAACACCTGTCAATGACCAGGTGTGTTGCTGACCTTGGGGGTGTATGCGTTCCTGACCTGACCTAACTCGTTTTTTTGTATTTTAAAGATGCAAACTTAACATTACTAAACATTACTACATTAATAACTAAATCATATTGGCAGTGTAGACTCTAAAGACAAAATAATGTCTTGTTGAAGTCCTGATATCATTTTCTATTAATCTCCTACAGAACTTTGTGTTGCATTTTTGTACAATTATCCAGATATAAAGTATGTTGGACGTGCACAGAAAAGACAAGGGCCCAGCACAGCCGATTAAACAGGAACACTACGCTGTCAGGCTGTTGGTATGCTTTTGTTATTGTACATGGTAGTGACATTAGTCTCTCAGAAAAGGACATTTGAAACCCACCTTTGTGTTTTGAAACTACACACTGAAGCATTAAATATGTTTAAGACAGGCGTCATAGGAAAAAACTATTGTTGAAGGTCAAGTAAATGCTTATTATTCTACATGTAGATCAGTGCATAGTTCAAAATCATGGCTGGCATCTATCAAAAGCTGTTATCTCCGGGCTGTCTTGGCAAGGCTGCATCATCACCTCATTTTGGAAGCTTTGTTGTCATCATCAACATGACACATAGCAGTGCCATCAGTTTCCTGTTGAAACAAAACATTAAATCAGGAGGTGAAAAAAAAAAAAAAAACAGAAACCTGTGCATATGTGGAATCGAGTCAAATTAGTCTGTAATGCATAGGTTTCAGCTGGCATGCTAATGTTTCATGATGACAGGCCCTGCTTCATCTTGCTAGCAGTCCAATTTGTCAATGATTCTGTCCTCTGAAGACCAGCTATCATCGCCCGAGGTGATTTTAGCAATATTCCTAAGAAGGGTACTGGCCTTTAAGCTTAAGATAGATTGCCTGTCATTAAGAACCCTTGTTATGCTCGTCACTATTGCCAAAGCACGCTGGTGTATCTAAGATATGCTTGTTGACAAATAACTCCTATCCAATACATTATCAGCATGGGAGGATTCCCTCCCCAATCACTTTTACCACAGAATGACCACAAATTGTTTCCTGAGCCCCAGCGCTGCCTAAATGTTGTTGCTAACTGCGTGTGTAGGGAATGCATGGGTGTGACACACATGTTTTCAATGACTTGAGACTCCCTTTCCATCACCACCCTTATGCTCTCTGCTTTTGTTGTTTCTTTACTCTCTATTAGGCTGGTGTTCTGAAAGCAGTCCCTAGGCAAAGTGTCAAAGATTGTGTTTTGCATTAAATGCACCACATTCACACTGGCAGGACATCATGGGTGTGAGTTAGTGCAATTTGTTTTGCTGCCAGTGAATATATTCCAACTTCCCCTGCGAAGCAGCAGGTGTCCACGGCTGATTTGAATTGTTTATGCCCGGGGGGTGGGAAGGGAGATGGGGATCTTTATATGGAATCACAAGCGAATTGACCTCAAGCAGGAAAGTGATATCGCTACATGGAGTTCTGGACTTTGATTAGTTGCACATTGGTATCTGTCAGAGCCACCCAAAGATGGTGTTTTGTCGTCACGCGGGCATGTCGGTCGGCGTGGCGCAATGGTCAGCTGCAGACATGACCGTCGTGGCCTTAACTTGCCTATGTCCCCCTCTGTGTTCTCAGGTGCCCCGACGCATGCTGCATCCTCATCAAAGAAGCCCCGCAGCCGCAGCATTTTCCACAGTCTCTTCTGCTGCCTGTGTCACGATGAGGCAGAGCAGGTCCCCGTCAACAACAATGCCCCGCTGCTGGTGGAAGAAAATGGAACTGTTTCTAAAGTAAGATGATTTCAGTGCCTTTCTGTGTTTTTTTGTTTTACCTCACTGCCCTCCTTTTTCTCTCCTTTAATCTGTCAGCACCCATCTGTGCCCTCCCCACTTGTGGTGTCTTGTGGTTAACTTGATCAAGAGCCACATGATCGACTCCGTCACTAAGGAAACCAAAGCCCAATGTTCTTTTGCACAACTCTTTTTCTTGTTTACTGCCTTATTTCACATGGCCAACAACAAACAAGCCAGTGTCAGTAAATCATGTCAGTGAATCATAACAGTGCTTGTTGGGGTGCATGCAAAACGGAACTGGTAAAAATTCTAACGTCTCGGTTGTCACCAGTAAGATAGTAAAAAGCTTAGAATTACTTGGTAAATAGGAGATTATATCTTGGCAAACAAGTGCTCTTGGCAGAAGACAAAGACATCCATGATTCAATTGAGCACATTCTTGGAAAACAACATGGCTGTTAGCAACTACAGACAGATCAGGTGGTCAAGATGCTCTCGGGTGTCAGTTTCAGATTTATGCCTTACTTCAGCTTTTTATAGCGATTTGATATTCCAGGAGTTATTTGTCACGTCTCTGAAGCCCCCAAAATAAATTGGTAGGTCTCCTGAAGAGGGGCTGGGTACTGAAGCTCAGTCTGGTTTTGACCCTCCTGTCATGTCAACGTGTGCGCTGCTGCTGGTGTCTCAGGCAGGCTGTGGGCTCAGCGAATCTCCCCAGCCCCCACCACAGGCAGACCTCTCAGAGCACTGCGTGCCGTCAGGACACCGCCTGCTCACCGGGGAAAGCAACACACTTGGGGAATGCATTGAGCGCTTTCAAGCTGCCAACTTTTGCAGCCATTTTGGAGCTAGAGGAGGGGACCTTTCCCATTTCTTGGAGTCTTCTTTTAGGGGTGAAATTGTGGTGCAGAGTGCACCTATAATACAAAACATGCCTGCGGAGGACTGCGCAGATCAAAGTAAGTTTTTGGGGCAAGAGGAGCACAAAAGTGGACAGGAGGAGTGTTTTGATCATGCTTCTGGACTAAATTCTGCGGATCGGAAAAACTCTTCAGATTTTTCAGAAGACTGTGAATTTCAAGGGATAAACAGAGCTATGGAACGCCGTGAGACTGGTGAAATGCAGATAGGACATTGTGATGGTACACCGGAGTTGTCTGAACAAGTTACAGAAAGTCTCTCTGTTCACAGTGAGTCCTCTCAAAAAAGTCAAACTGAGGAAATGTTTTTTGAAAAGAGTTCATGCACTAATCTTGTCTCTACTTCAGAGGTTTCAGATCAGGACAGTAAACAGCATGTGCAGTCTGAAGAAACCCTGAGCATGGCAGAGCTGCAGAGCAGTAGCGTTGAATCTTCTCATAAAAATAGGTCAGTTGGACTTGTAAGCGAGACACTGGAGCCTAGTGCAAATTTAAATTCAGTTTCCGAGGTGCTCGTGCACCCAGACAAATGTGAGCCTCTACACACGGAAGTGACTGACCCTAATCTTGAACACACACAGTCATTTAAACAATGTGAAGCTGGCACGCAGGACAGCGGCACCGTACAAGAGGGAGGCTGCGTTGAGGTGTCAGAAAATGAAGTGTTGGAGAGGGCTTTTGAAAAGCCCTCCAAACGTGACCATGAAACTGCCACTGATGTTTGCCAGTCTTGTGAGCAGAGCATGCCAGCAGTTAACAGTGAATTAGGTGAAAACCCCACACCCACTAACCTCAGAACCACAACTTGCAAGGTCTATGACACATCTGTTGAAAAGCCATCCGACATGTGCGATGCTGGTGAGCAGCCCATGCCCAGCGAGGCTCTAAGTCGTCGTTGTTCATCTTTAGAGAACAGTCAGCATGCTGACGTTTGTAACGAAATTTCGTCAGAACAGATGCGTCCGGACACTTCGGCAGAGGACTGTCGTCCGACTGAAGGCTCTGCTGAAAGTTCCAAGACCCTAGAACAATGCGAGTCGTCCAAACACTTTGAGTCGGCCAAACAATGCAGCTCCCTTGACAGCTGTGCTAAATACTCTTGCGCCTCCAAAATAAACAAGCCGTGCCAGCACCATAACGCTCACAGCGAGCGGCTGAAAGAGCAACAGAAGATGCGGCGTAGTAAGTCTGAGTCTGATATTTTACTCACTGGATCAATGGACAATTTTGAAACCTTATGGCTATCTCAGTTTGTGGTCGAACCAAAATCTGACACTTTGTCCCTTGATGAATACGCATGCTGTGAAAACTGCGATCTGTGCGGCCGTTTCTCTAAGCACATGGAGGTGAGTGAACGCAGACCTACTCCTGTCAGCTGTGGTGGTGCAACACAACAGGAAGATAAATTGCAGACTTGTGGTCATTTGGCTGAGAGCAGCAACAGTGAAGTCTCTGTGCATTGCATTGCTTGTGAAGAGACTGAGACTACAAAACACAGCGAAGTGTCTCATCACAATGAATCCTCACAGCACAGGGAATTGTCTGAGGGTCTTGTACAATCTCAAGAGGACAATTTACATGAAGTCTGCACTGATGTCCAAGTCTCCACTGATGTACAGCTTGATCTCTTTCTTAATCAAGATGGACTTTTAAAACTTGGTGCAGAAGAAGGCAGGGATATTACTAAATCTGTGAAACCCGATGTGGAGTCTTTGGATGGATCCAGTGTAGGAGATGACTTCCACCCCTGCAATGAGAAAAGCCAAGACGGTTCAGAAACCGAATTATCTTTTAAAACTTGCTCTGATGGAAGTGAGTGTGATGAAAACTGTTCAGAGTTGTCTTATAGCATTGACAAACTTCAAGCTGAAGAGGCCGAGGAAAATGACCAGTATGCCGCTGAGCCTTTTGTGTCAAAACATGACAGTCAGGAAAGCTTAGGTACAGAGGATGGGGTGGAAGCTGAAGATAAATCATGTGAATGCTTACTGGAATGTGAGGATCAAACGTGTGATTACTTGTGGACTGAAGAAGAGGGACAAAGTGCAGACCTTTTAGATGTCGAGTTTTATGAGGAGGAAGATCAGGAATCCAGTGTTGAAGAACTCGAGGAAGATGGCAGTGAACCAGAATTAGAGGGGGACAGTCTTGAGCCCCATATAGATGGAGAGTGTCCTGAGTCCCCTGGGGGAACAGGTGAGGTTTATGGAGACAGCTCAGTGGAAAAGATGCAACCCGGAGGTCAACTGAGGGAACCTCTTATAGAGGACAAGGTTTCACAACTTTCCGTTGCACACACGCTTTACCAAAGCCAAACTGTAAGATATTTCCTGGAAAGGCGTAAATTATCAGATGCTGAAGCCTATGGACACTATGCTGCAGATGTGTGCCGTTTAGATCTCATATTTGATCCCTGGGCCGAACTAGAGACGAGCAAAGAGGAAGAAGCTGTGGAGGTTGCTACTGAGAAAGAGAAGCAACATGAGAATAAAGATTCAGCCACTACCCCTGAGGATGGCGAGGGCAATACGCCCAGTCCAGATGGCTGTGAGCGTCGTCTAATTATCCCTGATATTATTCTCTCTGAATCACCAGATGAAAACAACGAGGAGGACATTGGAGAATCTCTTGAGAAAAATGAAGGCTTGCTTAGCTGCCCTGAGATTCCTTATGGCATAGAGGCCTCTGAGACCCCTGAGCCCCTTTGCCTTGACTTTTTCAAGCCCGATCAAGGAGAAGGGCTCTCAGACTGTGTTGAAAAAGCTAAGTGTCCTGAGCATAAACATGCCGAGTCAGCGGCGGCGCCTAAAGTATTGTTGTTGTCTGATCTTATTACCCAACAGACAAA
Organism: Coilia nasus; assembly: GCA_027475355.1. Classification (NCBI taxonomy): domain Eukaryota; kingdom Metazoa; phylum Chordata; class Actinopteri; order Clupeiformes; family Engraulidae; genus Coilia; species Coilia nasus. The sequence goes on along the minus strand of CM050213.1, from coordinate 17,484,754 downwards.
GCCCTCAGAGAACAGGGTTGATCATGCTAAGACCTCGGAACACAGTGTTGAATCCCCTGACCACTCTGAGCACTGTACAACACATGAATTCTTTAAGCTGGCAGATGAGAGAAAGACCCCGGAACCGTCAGAGACTGAAGATTATGAGTCTGAGGATGAGGATTTCTCAGAGGACTGTCAGTGCGAGTTCTGTGTCCCAACTGAGGAGGTACTTAAAGTCCTTATTGTTGCACTTTATATGCTTAAGAAGCACTTGTTCAAAAAAATATATGTATATTGTTTGTTGCTTAGCATGTCTGGTAACATTTACCTCACTTCTAATGCATGGTGTGAATTTTGCTGTTTTTGAAATAAAAAATAACTGAAATGTATGCCTGTTGAGTTTTACCTGTGACCTCTGTTGTGGTGTCCAAACATATGATGTTGTCAACTCTGTCTCAATTTGTCTTGCCTGAGAGCTAAAATAAGGGAAGGAGAATGCTCACGTACATCTCTGATTCCATGTCATATGGGCTTGTTATTTGACTCTCAAGCTTAAAAAGACACCTATTTACAATGCACCCCCCTGTCACTGCCCTTCTACTTGCCCCAGTGGCAAACTCAGGGTAGGCATAACCACATCTGGCTATATGTCATAGCGGCTGTTCCCATACGCATGTTTTCCCCTCCAGCTGGTTACGTTGGATTCAACACACGGGCACGGGCAGTCTGCGACAAAGAATGGCATGGCCACGGGCGCTGTAATCCCATTCCATCCCAACCAAGTGCCCTCAGTCACACGGTCTGGCACTGCCCACGGAATGTTAGCACTAAAAGAGCTTCCGTGTGCCCCCTCATGGACACTCCCCTTTAGAACCCAGCCCACCTCCTCTCCCCCTCTCCCTCTCGGCCACCACAAGCGAGTGTGCAATTTTTTTTTCTTTTTCCGTTGACACTGCAGTATTGAAACACGAGTCATTAATGATTGTGGACTGAGTGTATTGCATTACTGACTTACTGACACAGGCAGTGGTTTTTACTAGCAGCTGCTGTTGGTGTTGGAGCTTCTCTTGACCTGTCTGGACTGGCTTGAGTGTACATAAAAGCTTTTGCACATAAACATTAGTGCATAAAATTTGCCCTGTACATTTGCACTGTTCACTGTGTAACGTGGTTCTGTGTTGCTGCTGTTCGTTTGCTTACCTTCCTGCTCTGTTTGCCCACCTCAGGTGCCAGCCAAGCCACTGCTCCCTCAGATTAAATCTAAAGACGCGGGGAAGATCTGTGTAGTCATTGATCTAGATGAAACACTAGTCCACAGTTCATTCAAGGTAAGCCACAGAGACTCATGTTTCCACCCGTTGACCTTCCCTTTCATCATTCATCATTTATACCTACCTACACACCTCTCACGTTGATGACAAGTTTAGTGTTTTCAGCTGTGCTAAAACATGGCTTTTTGAAAAGTGTGAAAAGTTTTCTGTTTATGTCACATGGCATGGCTACAGCGGTTTCATAACATGGAGGTGCAAGTGTTGCGTGTACAGCCAACATCTTCAAAGCACATACACTTTGCCACATGCTTGATCAATCAGGGCGCACCATGCGGTACATATATAAAATTGCTCAACTTGTCAGTATGTTCTTGGTGTGGGTCAAATGTCGGATACCTGATAGGTGATGTTCTGTACAGGAGGCACAGCAACTGAATTATGTAATCTGCACAATATAGAAATGATTCAAGACCAAAAATACTGGATTTTATCCGTCAAAATAAAAAATTGTATTGCATTTAGATCTGCGGGTAGGCTAGCCCCAAAGGAATTAAAAGGCTGTGGTGTGGCAGGAATAGGCTGTGTCTAGTCTTTATTTCCTTTTACTGTTTATGGAAGAGGTTTTTTTTTTTTTCCTGTCTAACCCGAAATGTATTACATCAGCATTGTGTTATGTAGAACAGTAATGAAAACCAGACTGAGGCTTTTGTTAAGCAAGGAGTGTTTACAGTGACACTTTTATTATTTTTAGCTTGTTGTACTGTTGCTGTCAAAAATATGTATTACTTCTTTCACATTTAAAACAGACATCCACGTATCAAAATCTAGCAGTACCTTAAAGTTGGATAATTTGTTATTCATGGTTAATTGGTGATTTTTACTGTTGATCATTGTTGGTTTTGTCAGACTTGACATTGTGGTTGGCGTCTTCAGTGTTACTTTATAGTCTGTGAATGTAGGTCATGGTGTACTATCGTCTCTATAGCACGTGTACGTGATAGACTTAATATTTGAGAAGCGTATACAAGCCACATCATTAGCCTCTACATAAATCACGCTTTATGAGCCTGGTCAATTACATTATTTTACAAATGACTGAAGGCCCCAGCCTGGTGTTGCTGCCAACTGTTTTTTAGGGGGTTATGTTACAGAAACCGCTTCTGCACGTGTTGTGTGTTTGCTTAACCCTTTCGGTGGCCAGTCGCTGTATATGCAGTCCCGGTGTGACATGAAATGTACAGGAAATCTGCTTGAGTGGGTTTAATGATGTTATTCTATATAGTGAGTTCATGTTTCGTTGTGACCAAGATTTATATCTTCTGTCAACAGCCGGTGAACAACGCAGATTTTATCATTCCAGTAGAAATTGATGGGACGGTTCACCAGGTAAGCATGACAACAGACTTGTTTGTTTACTCCCGAAACTCAAACGACAGCATGCCACCCTGACAGGGGTTATGTTTGGGACTTTTGGGTGCTTTTCAGACCCGTGTTTGAGTTTCTTCTGTTTACCTATCACTTCTCCCCTGGGCGTGCTACCTGACAGAGCAGTGGCCTTCTCTGTTGATGGGTCCGAGCAGCAGGTGGCTATTTCAGTGTCCTGACCGAACGAGGAAACCCTCGCTGGCTTCTCAGAACTCGCTGCCCATCAATCTCGCTCGGAGCACATCTCCTCTGCTTGCCGGCTCTGGCTGGCAGTGCACGTTAGCCCTTTAAAGGGCAAGCCCAGCCCCAGCGGCAGCCCACCGCAAAACAGACTCACTGACTGACTGACTGAACGAGACAAGGCTTGTGCCTGTTTCAAGTAATCCAGGATAGGCTTGTTTAGTCACAGAAAGCCTATTCGGGATAACTTGGTTCAGGAGCAAGGCCACAGACTCCACGTACAGTTTTTGCAGGACACAAGCGTCTGTGAGAAAAGCTAATCGTTTTTACGGCGTGCCTTTAAACAGTGTCGTCATTTAATGGGCACATTAAAAGCTTCACCCACAGCCAGTGACGATGACCCATGGATGGTATTGCAGGTGTTTATTAGTTAATCTTCAGTGCTCGAAAACTGAGCTCTCTGCACTCTGAGCGCTACCCTGACTGACAAGGATGGGTGCAGAGGCGATCATGGAATAGTTTGACCTGCAAATCCTGAATCTGAACTCTATGGCTGTTTTTTAAATGAGAAGTTATGAATGCAAGTGTAAATAAAAACAGTTTTATTCCTGTGTTCTGATCTCATGATTTTCATATTTCTGGTCTTGTCGTGTAATGCCATTTTTTTTCCTCACACCCAGGTGTACGTGTTGAAGAGGCCCCACGTGGACGAATTCCTTAAACGCATGGGCGAATTGTTCGAGTGTGTGCTTTTCACTGCAAGCTTAGCGAAGGTGAGCGGAGCAACTGTGTTCTTGTGTCAGTACAGTACAACATGCTGCCCTGTGTTGTAGTGAAGTGTCGGAGTCGCACCTCATAACACCCCTGCACCTGCTTCCCCACTTCATCTTCACACTCCGGCAGCCGCACAAGCGCTTTTGCCAGTGATGCACTACCGCTTTTATTAACCCCAACTCATGTTTCCCCGCGTGTTTGAACCCAATCTCTCCCTTGTGTTTTCACCAATATGGCAGTATGCGGATCCCGTATCAGATCTTCTGGACAAATGGGGAGCTTTCCGCAGCCGGCTTTTTCGAGAATCGTGCGTTTTCCACCGAGGGAACTATGTCAAGGACCTGAGCCGTCTAGGCCGCGACCTCAACAAGGTCATCATCGTGGACAATTCACCAGCCTCCTACATCTTCCACCCAGACAATGCTGTACGTCTCTGATACGCTCCTAAATATTTGCTACTGCTGATGAACATGAGGTGTATTGATGTATTATGTTATGTTGCATTAGTGTACGGTATTAACACTTCATATCCTGTACATTTCCTGGTGACAGTGACATGAGTTAAAACTTATGAATCTGTACGAAGTCTATTTTTGGAGTCTATATTTATCTATATAAACTCTGACAATGCTATTTTCAGATACCAAATTATGTTTGGATTTTTTGTTGATCTATTATTTAGACATTTGTAGTGTGTTATATTGCAGCATTGACTCCAAAGTGATTCGGTGTCTAATTGCATCATTTGATGAGGTTTTTCTTCACTACTGTGCTTTCACCTGTCCCTGTAGGTGCCTGTAGCGTCCTGGTTTGATGACATGTCTGACACAGAGCTGCTTGATCTCATCCCGTTCTTCGAGAGACTGAGTAAAGTGGATGACGTGTATGCTGTCCTGAAACAGCACAGGACTACAAGCTAGCGTGACCACAGTGGCAGCTTTCACCTCGGGGCCAGGGAGGTCTGCATGGGCATGGGCCCCACGCTGCTTCCCACGTTAAGGACCAGCTTCTGTCTCGGTCTGAATCACTTTACCCAGAATTCCATTCACAGGACATTTTCTATTGGCTGAGAGAGAGACGACAGCTGGAAGATCTTTGGTATTGGTTTAGAGATGGATCTGTGGGACTGCTTCGTTATAAGAAAAAGAAACATGAGAATTGCATTGATCATTTTAACACTTGAATATGTGTTATTCCTCAATTTATTTTGTTTGTTTTATTTGAGTTTTTTCCCTTTTAAAAGAACTGTAGGAATTATTGAAATAAGTTCCAGTCCTCTCTGGAATTAACCTGGTGATTAGTGGCATGTCTTATATGACATGCTTTTTCACCAGCTGCTTGGGTGTTTTTCTGGAGTTAAACTGCCCTCATTCCCTCTCTTTTAAATTGAGTTTATCTCGGATGCCCAAGTGAGGATGGAACAGTAATGGCAATCAAGTCAGGTTCTATGCTGTCCCCTACTTTACCAGATTTTAATAAGCAATATTTATTAATCTTTTCAATTCTTGACATGCTATTTTCTTTAGTCTTTTTTGGTCAAGATCTTCTAATACTGCCACAATCATTCTTTGTAGCATTTTATTCATTGCAGAGATAAGCGCGTATGGATGGAAGAAAGGGAATCTGGCGAGGTCCCACTATAGTGCCAGCCCTTATCGTCAGCTCCCCTCTCATGGTTCAAAAGCCGTCGACTGGACACTTGACACACACACACACACACACACGTTTGCCTTATATCTTGCCTTAAAAGTACCCATTTGTAATATGACAACAAAATTATTAGCTATTAGCTACAGTGTAAGGTAGACTTTAATTAAAAAAAAATCCAAGAATGTTATTTGTGATATTAATCAAAGCAGAAGGATACTGGAAATACAATAATACTAATGATTACACATACTCTACAAGTGTTAAATGCATTAACTTTGTTGTGTCAGGAAAATTTTGGAGGTGCATTAGCAGCTGTTGGTCACTCCTCACCTGATTAGAGACAGGGCTCGAGAGGAGGGTTCGTAGCTGACGGGAGATCTCCCTCCTGCGAGGAGTAAGTTTGTCACCTCGCGGTTTGGTCATTCAGCTCCTTGTCCACTTCGGCTCGGAGTCGGTGTTGACTGGTCGGGGGGCAGTCACAGGCCCAGGCAAGGTTTCTATATATGTAAACTTGTGTTGTTGAAATCTGATGCAAATCCCGCAAGTGCCAATGCAAGTGGGTATGAGGAGGCTGTCCTGTGTGGGATGCTGTTTTGATGTTTGTATTTCTTGTTGATGTTGAGTGTTGGGGGTCAGAGCACAAAAAAATATTGGTTGGTCGTTTTTAAAATAATGCTACATTTGTCCATTTATAATTTTTTAAATGTTTTATTTTTAATAGATGTTATGTTGACAATGCAGTGCCTTCATGCTCATATTGCAATGATGCTAATGATAATGGTAAAGGTTATCATGATTATGATAATAATATCAGTACTGTGCCAAGGGGAAAGGCTTGTGATCCATAATGGCTTCAGCGGCAGTGTGATTTCACGTTCGATTTCGACAAGCACAATGGCTTCCTCCATTCTCTCCAGTACTTGAATCTGACCATTTATCTGTCTTTAATTTTTTTCTCTCTTCTTTTAATCTTTGACATAGCATTGAATGTAATATGCTTTGTATTTCAGCAACAATCTAGGCCTTTGTGTTGATCTCTCAATAGGCACTTCTAGGGGTAGGACCTTCAACACTTAATCTGCAAAAAAAAAATAGATACTATAAATGGTACTTGTCAGAATGATTAATTTGTGTACATGGAATTATAAAGCTCCTGATCCAAAAGTGAGAGGTCATGGAGAGGTGTTGAAGTAAACGAATGCTGATGTTCTGCCAGATTTGCCCCAACTGGCAATCAGACTCCAGATTACTGTGGATTATATATATATATTTTCTCAGAGCACAGAATTCTGTGTTCCACGATCTTACTGAAATTCTCAGTTACCAGAGTCTGTTTCAATTTACAGTACACACATCTGTTTATATCATGTTTGATTTGTGGATGACCAAATCATTCCCAAAGCACCTTCTTAATGAAATAAACAAAGGAATTGCCATGCAGACTTTGGGCTCTAAAGGCTTAATGTAAAGGCCCTGTCTGCCCCATTTTGCATGCAGCCCTCCCCACAGTGACATTTGCACTGTATTTAAGGAGATGACATGCAGTCAGCACGCGGGTTGCTGTGATCTGCGTGAAGTGTGGCAGGTTCCTGACACGGTGTGAAGTCACAGTGTAAACGCTTCTGCCCCTCTGGTGAGGCCTTTACTGTGCACCTTCATGTCTGGACAAAACGTGTGGGATCAGTGTTTGTATTCATGAACAACAAAAAAAACATTTTTTTTTCCAGTTCTGTTATTTGCTCCTGTTGTCACTCATGACGCAGGGTGTCAAGTCCCCAAGGTTGAATAAATATACAAATGTATGAAACCTATCTTTAGTAGAATATTTATGAAAATACATAACATTAAGCTATGAAATAAAACAATCAGTATTAATAAATCCTGTTTTATTTTCTGTTTTCCCATCTTGGTGTTTCTCACATAGGCCTATATTTCTGGATTCAAGCTCAGATTATCTCTCATTGCTATATGACAATGACTTTGTAAGAGGCGTGAAGCAAATAAAGTTTAACTGTATGATCACACCTTTAATACCTGTTTATGGTGACATGCTCGTAAACACAGGGGTTTGTGTTTGTCAGGTCGAAAGGATGCCCCCTAGGGGACCTCAGTAAAAATGCAGATTTTGTCCACCATTTGAGAAGCCAATTTTCCCTTCACTAACTTTAAAGTATGTAACATTCTTTCATTTATTTGTCCTCTTACTGTTTTTTGTGTACTAAAGTCACAAATGTATAATGGCCACATCAACACGTCTGGTACCTTGCAGCATCAGATAGAACAAAAACTAACAACCATACGTAATTTAATCCTCTTTTGCAAATTCAGGTGTACATATTTTAAATCTCAACATTTGTAATTTCATTGTGGACATTTTATTGTCTTTATAATATGTCCTAAATGAAAGTCAAGAGGAACAGAAATGTTTATTTCAGAACAGAAATAACAACTGAAGAAAGCATATATTGAAAGATATTTCAAAACAAGGAAATGTCAAAAAAGCAATAAATCCAGTACTGTTGGCTGCTTGAAATAAATGATAAAATAAATATGGAATTTGAAAAGGACAGCTTCCACACGGGAAACCAGCTAAGTTGATTAGTATGCATGTCTATATTTGTGAAATACAACTGAAAAGTCAAGTCACATATGATAAGTAAATATGTTTCTGTTATCAACTATTTTAAGCTAACCTTTCTTTTGGCCCTGTGTATTTACATAACATGCTTCAGACTAGACCCACCCCCTTCTGACTTACCTCATAACACCCTAAAGTCTGCATCCCAAAGACTATGTATTCCTTTAAAAAAAAATCTATACAAAGGACAAAAATACAAATATACATCAATCAACGAACTTATATTAGACAAATGACAGATCAATGGCTAGAACTACCAAAAGAAAATCAAATCTGAGAAGACCTGGAGAATATCATTGTATGTTATTTGCTGTGAAGGCAATTTCATTAAAACAATTTAATGAAACAATTACTTAATAGTGTTTGATTTTTGTGATTAAGATTTTTTTAAATATAAGAACAAATACAAAACATAAAAAAAATTAAGATTGAAATTTAACTTCAAACGTTTCAAGAATCCAGCAGTTATTTAAATGCTTTTTGCATGTCTAGTCACTCTCTGGATGATTTAGGCATTGCAGAAGATATATGAGTACATGATATTCTAACAGGTTCAAGTCATCACATTTGACAGCGTTTTCAGTTTCAGCCCCTTTTCAACAAGTAAGAAAACTGAATATCTAAAAAAAAACTAAATTAATGCAGATTAATGGAGATCCTCTTCAAGGTCGTTAGTCTGCACTACTCCCACCAAGTCCATGCTTTAAAGATCACCTGCAAAAATTGGACAAGGTTCATTTTTTGTGAAAAGTTTACATTTAAAAAGTTGGGAAACTGAAAGTGGTCCATCAGAAAAGCAGTTAACAAAGAACAGGAACTGTATTTAACATTAAGACTGCAACTGCCTCCCTCCCTTGTGAACTCAAGTGAGAGTTCAGCGCTCTCAGTGTGTTTGGTGGGCTATGTGGTAGGCTATGTATATGACTCCTGGTGGTCCGTCCAAAAGGCTTGTGTCGTGATGAGGGGGACATGCCTTCTTTAAGCGCTCAGACCATTAACAACTATTAAAGGACCAGCATTTGCATTCCCACCACATACTATCAAAGCCAGATCAGATGATCCTACACATGGCCCTACATCAGCAGTTCTGCGCTCGCTCGCTCCATCTGTGGCCTATGGTGGATGATGTAAGTGTTTTTATTTACAGTTAGTTGCCTATCATATTCTTGGCTAACTGGCGAGATACTTATCCATGCAAACCTGTTGACTGTCGGTTGAAAGGCCCTTGTCAACAGCCCCACTTTCTGCAACCCTTATCTGCTCCAGAAATTTGAAAGGGTATGCAGCTACAACCATGTGAGGCTTTTCAATGTCTAGGGCTCCGAAACTTGATCGGCACAACTAATCTTTCCATAACGTCCCATGGGTAGGAGACACACTACATTTGCAGAACCATTAAGAATTATTTATAACTTGTTTATTTGGGATATTGAGTGTTCCTCATTTAATTAGTTTTTATTCGTAACCTATCCGCCTGACCTAATGTTTCCTTTCTCCGTTCAGCACTGCTGTGGTGGTAGAGCAGCAAGTGTCAGCACCTACAGTGCTGGGATTCCTGAGTACTATGGGTGTTTGGTTATTTATTTGTGTCTTTTTTACATTTTGGTTATTAAATCATCTGCCTAACACCCTTTACCCTCAGATGTGTACCTCACAGTAAGTATAAAGCCTAGAGTTCACACACATTTAACCATATTCAACTTTAATGCACAGGACTTGCCTTTAACCACAAGGTTGGCAGTACTCTTGGCTTTGCCGGACGTGAACTGGACCACACCAGACATGTCAGCTGACGTCTGCCTGAGGGTGAGTCTGTGGACGGTGCCCATCTTCTCCAAGAGGACCCGAGGGCTGGGCTGCAGGCTCTCTCCATTGAGTGTCCAAACAGGCTTCGTCACCGGCATGGACACCTCACACTCAAAGCACGCCTCATCAGGAGCAGCCACCTCCACATCCTGGAGCTCGCACACCATCAGCAGAGACTGGGCTGTGTTTGGATTTATTGCAACAATGACACTTTAAGTGATTAGCAGTGGACCTATAAGGACTGTAACTTGTTCTGCTTTCATTTCAACAGGCAACTGCAGTCACTGCGATTACTAGAGTGTAGTATAAACAACTATGTCCATCCATGTTCCCAGGAAGGATTCATGTCACAAGCATGTACTCACAAGGAACCATAAGTTTAACCACCTGGATTAACAAATTAGCACAAATACCAAGCTGAGAGGTGCAGCCACTGGGTGTAATGCAACAGTGCAAACTTAGAAAATGACTAATCAGAAGTTTAAACAAACTATTTTCACCTACAGACAAAACTACTTCAGTGTGTTAGATAGTTAGATAGAAGTTTCAGATAACATGAAAACACATGCACAACAGGGAACCTTATGCAATACTTGATGCAATAGGCACTTACACAAAAACACAGCCTCATCCTCTTACCCTCTACAGTCAGTTTGGCGGAACATGTGCAATCTCCAACCTGGACACTGTACGTGCCCTCGTCCTCTAGTGCCACCTGCTGGATGATGAGCTTTCGGTAGCAGCCCTCGCTGCAGATCTCGAAGCGCTCGGAGGGCAGGATCACGTTGCTGCCTTTGTACCAGCGAATGCTGCAGCGGGGATTGGACACAGTGCAGTCCAGAGTCACACGAGTCTTTTCCAGAGCTGTTTTGTCCTGGAGTGGCTGGACTATATTTACTGGGAGTTCTGTTGGAGGACAAGTCAATTTTGGAATGAGTAAAGAAAAAGAATAAATGAAAAAGATGAAAGATTAAACTAAAATAAACATTAGTTGATTTATATACTGCGTAATTACTTTTATAAAGAGTGACTCATTTTTTACGTGAGCAATAATTTTCCTCTTTATATTTAGTTTGAAGATATTTTAGAGGAGCCTTGTGACTTGTCTGCCGTTCTGGCAAAAGGCTGCATTCTAAGTTAGAGGATGCTATTGGGTAAGAGCTCGTTAAAAACATCATTAAGAGATTTACGTTACCCTCTATTTCCAGGTAGGCTGTGGACTCAATATTTTTGGCAACAAACTTGATCTCCCCGGAGTCCTCTCCCTTGACATTGCACATCAGTAGGAAGTGTTTGGTTCCTGCTCATGACGTGAGGAGCTATAGTTAGACTAGGCACTGCATCATCTCAAACATACATTTCATGTTCATCTTGCAGAAGACAAATGTAGAAAGTAAAACATGTATAACATTAATGGAAAATATCTTCTTACCATTACTGTGTAATGACAAAAAAGACATTCTATTCTATTCTATTCTATTCTATTCTATTCTATTCTATTCTAAAATAATACATGTGCAATGACCTTCCTGTCGGATCCTGATGGTGCTGGTGGGTTTGATCTTCTCTCCGTTCTTGAACCACTCTCCAGGGACGCTGTGTAGAGAGAGCTCACACATGAACACGGCGTTCTCGTCCTCCTGAATGTCCAGATCTTCCAGACCCTGGATGACCTCCAGCTCAGGTTCTATTTTAACAAATACAAGAGCAAATATAATACGTGACAAGACTACATTAAGATATATTTATGTTATAAATAAGAACATAACGTCACATTCATATATGATATAGATATTGTTCATAATGTTAATTAATAGAATGTTTTTCATAGTTACGTATTTACAATTAATCAAAATAATTGCACATATTGTCCATTAGAATTTGTTATATTAATTATATTATTATTATTATTATTATACTTTTAAAAGTCATATTTAATGGGTCCCCCTAGCTGGTTTTAAACAGCTCATATCCCTAACCCACAGGACTTGAGTAACACCACTGTTTTTAGCACACTTTCACCAGCTGATGGCAGTATTGTACCACTTAGCCTAGTGGTCCCCCATCCTGTTTGATGCTAGCATTAGAAAAACTTCAATAGCCTCTGCATGGTACAGTACTGATACATGACTGTGTGGATAGATAATTTAAAAGAAGGTACCATATACTTCCAAGGTGCAGCTAGTACTGGTGTCTCCAGCATCGCACATGTAAACACCAGAATCCTCCATCTCACACCGCAGGATCTGAAGGAAGCGCTTGCGCCCCATGGAGTAAATCCGGTGGTTCTTGCCAGGCTTCAGTTCCACACCATCCTACAGTTTAGAGGGAGCAGATGAGAGTCAATTCCTCATTGTTTCCTCATACAAATGGTACATCATCTAAGGGGCATCAGTGATACATCTAGAAGGGCAAAATATGGTGAGCACAATGTATACTTGTTCGGTTGTCAGTCATTCACATTCACAAATTAAGCACAGGCACAATATATTTTGAAAAAATAACAGTATTATGCACACAGAAACAAGCATATACATTATAATATAAATGTTTAATGTGTTTTACCTTAGTCCACTTTACTTCCATAGTATGCCTTGATAGCTCACATTCCATGGTAACTGCTGAAGCCTCTGCGTACTTTCCATCCTCAAGCTTTTTCAGTATGGTTACTGGAGTTTCTAAAAAACACAAACAAATAAACAAGCAAACAAACACGCGCACACGCGCACGCGCACACACACACACACACACACACACACACACACACACACACACACACACACACACACACTCACAAAGTGTAAGTATAGAACACTTAAGTGCTAAATGTGAAATCATAACTGTACCTGACACCTTTGTGTCGTGTCTAGCCCATGATACCTTGGTGACAAGTTGTTATGTAGGAAATAGTTTTGACAGCTCTCTGAATCTGGCAGCCTATATCTTCCGCTACCGTCTCCTGTGTCCACCCCCTCTGGAGTCCCTTGGACTCGCATCATCATGGTGACCCCACCGTTCCAGCATGCACACGCACACTCACGCACGTCCCCTGTTAGGACTCCTTGTATAGCAATCGCATGGTAATGATAGTATTTATACTATTGTCATCCACACTGACAGGGCACTGCCTCAGAGGGATAGACACTGGCAAGTGACTTTACATAGCGGAGATTACCTTACACACTGGACTTATGCTTGTGAATAGCTCAAAAGTTTCAGTAGCCTTAATCTGATCATGTGATGTCGGGGGGGTGGGGGGTGGGGCTTTTTATACACCGGTAACCCGACGCACGGCAAGAGTGGTAGCACGGCCGACACTCCGTGCCATTGTCCTGCCATCAGTCAGCTGAAACCCAATCCCATTCCCGGGGCTTACGCTGTGGCTCAGTGCTCTTTTACCCCCCGTTGCTGGCATGGGAATGTTATTTCCAATGGGCCGCTTTTCAGACTGCTCCACAGGCTGGGGTCTCGTGTAACTCTGGTAGTGGGTGAGAGACCGAGGCCGGCCTGACCGCCCATGTTTACATTGAGCGCTGTTTTGTTGCCTTGGACTGGAGAGTAGGGTCCTCTGGGCAGCAGAGGATACCAACAGCTACAGTGCACAATGAGGTCTTTGCTGTTCCCTTCATATTTCACATGTATATATTTCTTATACAGATTTATACTGTAGCACAGTGCCTTTTTCTGTACCCTGTCTTTTGTATTTTTCTGAAGTATTTTCACGGTGTATACTGGTTGACTATTTCAGTGTAAGCCTACTGTTTATAGCTTTCTTTTGAGCAGTTTGTACAACCTGTTTTGTTTCAGTAATTCATGAAAATGTTTATTAAAATGTTGCTTTCTCTGACCTATGAAGAGTGTTGTCAGCAAAGTTCTCGTCTTTACGGCTGCTTGTACTCATGGTGACATTTGTCCATAATTTGTTGACAAGTTAGTTATTAATAGATTAACAGTTATTAATAGCATAACATAGCTACATAGCTTCTGCTTCGCCATATGTCCATATGCCTCTGCTGAAACAGTTATGGGAATGCTTGTAGGTGTTGTTGTGTACCATGGCAAAGCACAGTAAATAACAGTCAGAGTTTTCTGCTCTCTGTGTTAGACATGTGTCATAACGCTCTGGATAAGAGTGTCAGCTAAGTGTAATATTGTCATAAAGGTCCTGTGTGTTACCTTTCACAGTTAGCCTTGCCGCCGTTCTGGCATTCTCGGTGGAGAAGGTGTAGGTGCCGGTGTCCTCCAGGGTGAGGCTGGAGATGGTGAGGCCGTGCACGCGGCCCTTGCAGCTCATACGCCAGCGGCTGCTCTGCTTCAGAGGCACTCCATCCTTCTGCCACGCTCCCTCCACGTTGCAGTGGGACAACTCCACCTCAAACGAGGCCGTCTCACGTTCAAAAGTCTGGATTTCACTCAGCCCCTTGCGGATTTTAATTTTTCTTGCTGGAGAGGGGAATAAATCAATAGATTTAGTTGTATCAATATCAATTCATCAGTGGAAGTACTGCGTGTTAAAATACAATACTTCTGCAGCTGCTGCTGTTACTACCATATCTACTACTACTAATTCTTATATTTAATAATATATTGCTTATTATTGTTAATGATATAATTATTATCATTTTCTTCTTCTTTTTCTTCTTCTTATTATTACTATATGAATTGGCACAAATACAAGACAGATCCTACTACCAAAGACAGGGACCTGTAAATGTCAACATGATCTTTGAGGAGTTAAGATTTTTTTGTTTTTCTTTTGCTAATACCTTCCGTTACAAAAATATTATTTCCCATTAAAAAGAGGTTTGTGACAACACCCGATTCTGAAGGCCAGAGTATGAAATTAGCTGCAATGAAAAAAGATCCAAATTTAACATAGGCCCCAACAGCAACCTAGGCAGAGAGGGCTTTCCTTCAACTTTTTGCAACAGTTATAACAGCAATATGCGTTACACATTTAAAACACTGAATTTAAATGTGTAAATTAAAATTAAAATTAAAGTGACCTTACTCAAAGATAGCATAAACAAATGGACCATAACCCAAGTACCGTCTGACACAGAGGATAACTACTGCGAATACACATCTGATAATATCTTCATTTTCACAGCCAGGCCAAGTGTATTACAACAAGGACCCGCTTCCTACTCCCTATCTGGCTCTCATTTGGTATGCTTAATTGAATTACCCCAGCCCCTCTGATCTTATGTCAATTTAGAATTCTGCTCCCTGGGAATCAGTAGGTCGACTATGAGTCACCTGCTAGAGGCCGTCATGGCCAGGGAACAAGTGTCAAAGAAGGAACACCAGACTCTTGCTCATGTTACTTGGAGTAAGAATCAACTTTGTTTAAAGAAAAAGAAAAAGATAATGACAGTAACAACTGGTCAAGTCATTGCGCAGCATGGCCAGCAACCGCGGTAAACAAACAACAACAGTGCATAGTGAGAAGGCGGCTTGGCACGCGTTTACTTACGTTCCACGCTAAGCTTTGCTTGCGTGCGGTCGTGGAGCGTTTCACAGCTGTAAGTCCCGCGGTCAGAGAGGACTAGCTTGTGGATGGTCAGACTTCGTGTCCTGTCGATGTGTTTCAGGGTGAACTTGGGCCCTGCTTGTATAACCACCCCGTGTCTCATCCACTGCACTTCGCCAGAGTCCAGGCTGACTTCCACCTCCAGCGTGGCCTCCCCATATTCTTCAGCAACGACATCCTCCATATTCTTGGTAAACACCACTTGTGCTTCTAAACACAAACAACTCAGTATATGAAATACTTACCATTTACAGTCATGTGTTATACAGTGACAGTGCATTTACAAGGCAGTAGAGAGTTTATGGCTAGTAGACTTGCCCTGAGGATACCGTCTTTAAAATGGCTAATGATAAAAGCTAGCTGGTAACCCCTCTGTTGTTGTCATGTATTATTTATGCCACCGTTTCATATTTGCTATTTTCATCAATTTAGTGTTTATCACGAAATCCATATTAGTACATTCATTACAGTGAAACAATTTCATTTTGGGACAGAACCATTGAATAGTTTACATGTGCAGTGCTTGCAGAGGGGTCATGTCAGTAGATTGTGTGGTACAAAGTAGTGCCACTTGTGTCTGTCAGTTAACTGTGAATGCTAACTGGAGAAGCCGCTAAGCACAAACCATTCCAGGCACTTTTTCAACAATTCTGGCAAGTCTGAGCGGGTCATTATTTATCTCAAATATGTTGACGTGGCATTAAAGAGCTGCTTGATCTTACAAAGGACTTTGATGGCTAATGGCCATTTTCACCACGGCTTTCACAAGAACATCAAGGGAAACAGTATCCTCAAATAAGACCCTTACAGTTTGCAAAATATTATGTTCGCATTTAAACACCAGTGTAACGTCAGTGTAGTTGAGATCATGCAGGGTCTTTTGCGCTTACAAGGTTTTTATTGCATGCGTGAGTCTTAGTTGCCAAACTATGTAAGGATCATGTTGCACTGAATGATATCAGGCAAAGTATGCTGCTGTGCCAGTGAGGGTGTGTTGGATGGCATCTCACCTTGTACTCGAAGACTGGCCTTTGACACCTCACCTTCGGCTTCGGCAGTCACGACGGCAGTGTCCGAGACCTGGCAGTGAAGTATGTGAAGAGTGTGGGAAAGGCCACAGCTGGACATGGTGAACTTCTCATCTGCACAAATGGGCTTGCCGTTTATGCACCACACCAGTTTAGCGTCCTCCGGCGAGAGGACACATTTGAATGAGGCATCTTCTCCCTCCATGACAGTGATGTTGTGCAGCTCAGCAATAAACTCCACAACACGAGGCTCTGTAGATTGTGGACCAAAATAGAAGATTTTAGAATAGAAAAATGAATAGTAATTGTGTTTTGTATGATCAAAAACTAAAACAGCATGTATTAGTATTAGTATCTTTTCACTTACTCTCCACTTCAACAGTTGCAGATGTTCTCTCATCTTTGGATTCACAGGTGTAAACCCCAGCGTCTTCCAATGTGACACTGTGTATTGTGAGACTCCTCTCGCAGTCATTGGCTCTGATTGTAAAGTGATGGCTGGGGATTATCTCCTGATTGTCCTTGAGCCACTGGACGTCTCCTCTTGGCTTGTAAAGCTCACATCGCAAAGTGAGGTCACTATCCTTGAGGCCAACTGCATCTTGCAGAGGCTTGGCAAATTTGACCTTCAGTTCTGATTTTAAAACGTGCACAATTCAGTGTTGAATTAGAGTTATAAGGGTGTAAAAAGACAGTTAATTTGATTTCTGTACATATTTTATTACTCTATAAACCCACCTTTTACAAGCACAATGAATTCCATCTCATCTGTGGTTGCATCACACACAAATCTACCACAATCTGACTTCTTTACTGGGTCGATGACGAGGTAATGATTTTTTCCATCAGAGGATTTTTGGAAACGACTGCCCATGACGGGCTCTTTGTCTTTCAACCAGCTAACATGGGCTCTTGCCTTATTCACCTTGGCACAGAGTGTAACCCTGTCATTTTCACAGGTGACAACTTTGTTCTCTTCATCTTTATTGGCAAACTTTGTAGGTGGTTCTAATGGACGACAGTGGAAACAAAAGTTATGGTTACAAAAATGTATTCATACACACATAGATATACACACACGCATATGTGAACCAGAAATGTACATCGTATCCTGTTCATTCATCATATATCAAATCCTTGTTGTATTACCTTGGACTTTTACCAAGATTATTGTTTTGTCATCCACAGCATCGCACATGTATTCTCCCGCATCTGAGAGTTCAAGACGTGTTAGGACGAGCTTTCTCACTGTCCCTCGACATTCTATGTGTGTTCGCGAGTCTGGAAGCAGTAACCTCCCGTTGCAGTACCATTCAACCGGCGCATTAGACCGAGACACCTCGCACTCCAGTATCAGGTCATCTCCCACTAGCAGGCTATGATGCTCAGGGTGCTCTGAATTTCCTACAATGGTCACTGGAGGCTCTGGACAACAAAACAACAGTCTGTTTTGCGTCTTAACCCCACTGATAGAAACACACTGATGTCAATAAGTGAGAGCATCCCTAACTCTACTTCATGGCTTTAAGATGAAGAGTGGTGGAGCCAATACATTTCTCAAGTCCTAATGTCTGCCTGACAGTTAAGATTACACAGAATGACCACAGCTTACCTTGCACTGTGACATGAAACACAACCTTGTCATCTTTTGCATCGCAGATGTACTCTCCAGTGTCGGCAGTCTCAGGATTTAAGATGATCAGGGTTCGGAATGCCCCCTCCGCCTCGCATGTCATGCGCTCATTCCCCACAATCTTCTGGTTGTCTTTGTACCAGTTGACTGTTCCATTACACCGAGAAAGCTCACACTTCAGCACAATGTCATCAGATGTGAAAATGTGCTTTTCTGTCTCGATCTCATCCTTTCTCAGGATCTGGATAGGTGGCTCTGGAATCATCCGAGAAAAAGGCATGAACTGATATTATTATCTGATGCAGGTGGTGGTGAGTATAAGTAACATTTTCTTACAAAGGCCTTTACCTGTGATGCTAACTTGAAAGTCCATGACATCATCCTTTGCATCGCACATGTATTGACCAGCATCCTCCAGCAGAGCTAACTGTATGGCTAACTGGCGGGTCTGACCATCTCCAACTATGCTGATTCTTGAACTTTCTTCAATCTCCTCACCATTCTTCTTCCAAGTGACCTCAGCATTTGGTCTTGATACCTCGCAGTCAAGTAAAATGGGGTCACCCACAAAGATGTCCACTCCACATGCCATTTTTCTTGGCCGGAGAAATCTCACTGGAGGTTCTGTGTGAGATCAAAAAAGTAAAGTTTCTTTATTATGAGTAAAGGCAACTGATACTAAAATTATTGAATGTTTTAATGTAACATAGTAAAAACTTACCTGCAATGTTTACAAAGAAGGTCACTGAATCGTCACCAGTATCACATGCATATTCAGCAGTATCTCGAACAGTGGTCTTTGGGATGATAAGTCTCCTGTAGACCCCATCCACCTCCAGAATAAGGTTGTCATTTTCTTCAACCTCGAGACCGTCACGATACCAGCGGACAACTGCATTAGCCCTAGAGATCTCACAACTCAACACCATCCGCTCAGCGGTCTGCTGGCACAGTTCCATTTGGGACTGGCTGGGAGATACTATACGCACAGGAGGCTCTGCAAGAGGAACATTGGATTACTTTTCATGAAAACTCCTAAGTAGTTTTTTTGTGAGGTTTCTTTTAGAGTATAACTTCATTTGACCTCATTAAATGTGTAAGGGATCTTACTAATAACAATGCATTGCTGTTTATATGGTATTCATCATGGATGATCTCAAGTTTCATTACCTGTTATGTTAAGCTGGAAGAATATTCTGTCATCAGCTGTATCACAGACATATTCCCCAGAGTCGTCTACTCCGCTGCGAAGTATCTTAAGTCTTCTATATGGCCCCTCTGTCTTCAGCTTGATATTTTCACTATCTTGTAACTTCTGGCCATCTTTGAACCAGGTCACAAAAGCATTAGGCCTGGAGAGCTCACAGCTTAGCACGATCTCCTCTGGAACATGACGGTCCAGGTGGACATCTTCTTTTGGGTAAACAATCTTGACTGGTGGTTCTGCAGGAATGAAGGTGTGTCACTGATTTTAACAGCATAGTTTACAATACTAAAAAATATATTTCACCGTATGTCTTTGGAGGAACATGGCGACTTTTGGGATATTTTTTTGTTATTGGCTGTGACTGTTTACACCAGAATTGGGTAAGAGGATACATGCCTTTATCTGCTCTGTGCATACAATTTGACACCCCAACTGTTAACTTAGCTTAGTTTACTTTACTGGAAGTGGGTTATAGCAGCTAGCCTATAGTTTAGAACTTTGTTTGAAGCAGCACTATGCAACTTTGTGTTCCATTGTGCTTTTTCTCATCGGAGCGCTCCCTAGTGTCTCCTAGAGCTCCCCCTAGTGACACTCCTGCTTCTCACGATATTCAAGACTTTGTCAAACTGAGGAAACCGGGACGGGTACCCAGATATTGCAAGCGTGGTATTCTGTCCACAGACAGCGGGAGTAGTCCAGAAAGTCTTCACTCGCCTGGTAATGATTTAAGCATATGCCAACTTGTGAAGATGATTAATTAACTCGAAAAAGTTGCATAGTGCTGCTTTAAATTAGGTTAGCAGTGGCGGATGTAAGACTGGGTTATTGAATGTGCAGAGAAAAGAAGGTTCCTATTTTCTGCCTTTGGGTAGCCTGCACGTAGGCTTAATTACCTAAAAATTGGTGGTCTTTGAATATGTTCCATACCTCGGACATTGACCTTGAACATTAGTGCACTGTCCCCTGCACGGCATGTATACGTTCCAGAGTCTGACAGTTGTGACACCTGGATGATAAGCTTGCGTATTATGCCATCTGTTTCTACCGAGACATTGTCATCAGGCTGCACTTCAACTCCGTCTTTAAACCACTGAGTGAAGGCATCGGGCCTTGACACCTCACATGACAAGCTCAGGCATTCTTGCTCCACAATGTTCTTGTGGAGGTCTGCCTCTGGGACATAGGCGAATGTCACCGGAGGTGCTGTGGAAAAAAAGTGATCATGTTAGTACACATCTGATTGGGTTCCACCATTTTCTTTGAGGGGTGGGATGGGATTTGCATGGGAGTTACGCATGCTTTAATTTTTGAGCATGGCGATGACTGCAGGAGTAGCTCTGGAGAAGTCAGTCTCCACTGTAGAAGCAAGAACAATGTAATAACGTGGTTAATGAAAGCTTTTTTGGGGGGTTGTAGTGCAGTTAGATTGGTGGCAAACATGGCCGTATGGCGATGCATGCATTGATCCTCCATTGAAGTAGTGTTCTTTGATGTGTAGCTAAATGGAAAGCATAGGGATGTCTGGTGGATGGTAACTACAGATGAACGAAAACCAAAAATAAACAAAAAAAATAAATAAAATAAAAGAACAAACGGTTCTGATGAGCACTGAGCAACTTTGAGAAAAAGTGGTCCAGTATTAGGGAAATGGTTAAATGGCTGACAAAAGCAGCGTAATGAATCTCTCCAGGGGTGGACAGAAAGGCTTTTTGAACAATGGAAATAGAATTAATAGGCTGCAACGGTACTGGTTAGTTTTGTGTGACGAAAATGATAATCTTTGGCAAAGCTGTTTTATGTCACCTTTCACTTCCACATAAAATTCGCTGATATCATCAGCTGTTTTACAACTGTACAACCCCGAGCAGGAAAACTCGGCTGACTGGATAACCAGTGTCCTCGTGGTGCCATTTGATTGGATGTAAATTCCCGACTGAGGCAGAAGCTGCTCTCCATCTTTGTACCACTGGACCAGTGCAGTAGAGTCTGAGATCTCACAATGGAGAACAATAGGATGGCCTGCTTCAATGGACTTGCTCTTCTCAACCTCTGGAACAGCTGAGAACCTCACTGGTGGAGCTACAGGTGTTCCCATTCATTCAAAGAAATCATTTCATGATCACACTGAATACAGTTTCTCTCTAATATAATGACTCTTTCTGTTCTTAAAAAATTGCAATTGTTTATTGGCAAAGTGGACCACAAACTAGGTGTGACTAAGTTTTATGAAGTCGCTGTGTTAAATGAAATCTACATAGATGTGCAAAATTACATTAGTTTAAATATTATTAATATATATCTTACCTATGACATACTAGGATAAGGTGCTACAAAATGGGTCATACGGTGCCACAAAAACATTAGTGTCAGATTTAAAATGAAATCTCACACCTTTGAAAACAGAAGTGGATGAGAAGATAATCGTCAAACTCCATGTACTCTCTAAACAGAATGTACATGTCTTCAACATGGTGTAGATATATTTGGTTATATACAATTAGGTGGCCATCTGTAAGTATTTATCAAGCCAATTCTCAATCTGTTTAGAGTTCTCATTCTTGAGTACATTTACACTACTGTTATAGGTTAAAAGTTTTAATTTTGGCAAACAGCGCTTAGTGGATGAAGCATTATTTGAGAC
Organism: Coilia nasus; assembly: GCA_027475355.1. NCBI lineage: Eukaryota > Metazoa > Chordata > Actinopteri > Clupeiformes > Engraulidae > Coilia > Coilia nasus. Next base: position 17,462,986 of record CM050213.1, on the reverse strand, counting down.
AATCGGTTAGTGGTTTTGAGAAAAGGTATATGCTCAAAATCACCTGCAACATCCACCTTGAATGATATGTGATCATCCGCAGAATGACAGCTGTACACCCCAGAGTGACTCAGCTCTGCTGATTGGACGATCAGCCTCCTTAGGGCGCCCTCTGACTGGATGTCAAGACCAGCCATTGGGAGGACTTGTTGTCCATCCTTAAACCAGGAAACCTGGGCAGTGCAGTCTGAAATCTCACACTGTAGTATAATGGGGCATTCTGCTTCAACAAACTTGTTCCTTGCAACATCTGGAAGTGCAGAAAACCTAACGGGGAGAGCTATGAGAGTTTTGGGGGAAGGTTTGAAAAAAAAAAGGATTTTGTGAAGATTTTAAGATACATAGTTCTGGGAATCTAAATAAAACAAAAATAATAAAAAATGGCATACGTTTAATGTGAAAATAAAACATCAAATGTGATTTTTAAACAGAGTATTGGCCTAGCCCCAATCTGCTAAATAATTTGCAAAAATGACATGAATTTTACAAACATTAAGACCTAACATTAAGATTAAGGCAGAACTGGGTGATAGTGCAGAAAAAAAATCACCTTGAACATCCACCTTGAAAGAAACTGCATCGTCAGCAACAGCACAGGTGTAATGCCCGGAGTCAGAGAGGCGTGCTGATGCAACAATCAATTTTCGCTCTTTTCCCTCCATCTCAATAGTAACTCCATGATTCCCAGATAACTGCTCTCCGTCTTTATTCCAGCTCACCCCGGCCTTGTGGTCCGTAATCCCACATTTGAGCACGATTGGCTGGCCTACTATGACAGACTTGTTCCTCTCTACGTCTGGAAGTGGTATGAACTTTGGTGATGGAGCTACACAGAGTTGAATTGCATAAAAAAAGAAAATTACTATGATTTCTAGAAAAATAAACAAACATTTGTATGTACTTAATATGTAAGACAAATAATAAAGCTGCATGGCACCTTTGACATCTACATTAAATCTGACGGCATCATCTCCTGTTCTGCAGGTGTATATCCCAGTGTGGTGAGGCTCAGCTGCTGTGACGGAGAGCTTTCTTTTGGCACCCTCAGACAGAGTCTCAATTTCACCCCGGGGTTCCAGTTCTCTACCATCTTTGTACCAGCTGACATGAGCAGCAGGATTTGATATCTCACACTGGAGTTCAAAAGGGCAGCCTGCTTCAATGCATTTATTCTGCTGGTCTTCAGGTAAGCTGCAGAAGTTCACCGGTGGAGCTATGGATATTTTTAAATGTGACAAAAGAACTAGTCAAAAAGTGAAATATTTTAAAGGTATCTACACCATAGGGTGTACCAAGCAGTGTTCTGCAAAGAATAGTTCAAACTAACAGAGTGGAACCTAGTTTGACAGGGAAAATGGCTGGCAGAAACAGCCTATTCAGGTTGTCTGGCCTGCATTTTGGCTGTAGGCATATCAACATATGAATGATGTGGATGGGCCAATCACAAAATATCCCTGCCAACATCGGGTTTATGTATTTGACAAAATATCCATTTTGCTTTGTATGAAAAGTAGTGCATTATGCCTAAAAATATCTGAATTAGCAAGGAAGCAGGTGCAGTATGAGCCTCTGGGATATTGGAGATATTGGAGACAATATATATCCTGGCAATAAATAAATAAAAATATTATACAACATTTCTTTAACCCTTAAAGATTCAAGCTTCTACTGTAGGTAGTCTGATCTATCCTACTTCTCCTAATTACACAGTCAGTGATGAACAAATGCCAGCCATGATATAGCATACAGAATGATACAATCTCCCGTTATTGGTTTTCACAAAGTTAACTATCTATAGTCCAAGACAGGAGGAACAGCCATGCTGCATCAGTGCTGTTCCTAAACCAACAGCTCATAATCCCTTATGTCCAATCCATTGCCCATTTATGTTTGCTACTGGTTCTTTCCATGTGTCTGGGAATGTCCACACTCCTCCCTTCATGCATTGCTTAGCTTAACACTGCATGTACACTGCCATTTCTGCCAGCTGTTTTCACCACTAAACTAGGGTCCAATAAGTGTATAGATTGTGAAGGTATGTTACTGTTTTCATATATGACCTTTATGTATGTGAACTATAAACCATGAACCAATGGACATACTGTTAAAAGTGAAGGGACAGTGCCAAAAAGCATATACAAGTATGCTATCATTATAATCATGTAATCAACCGCTAATTTCAAGCTAATTAGATTTGAAGACCTCAACAGCAAAATAAACACATTTGTTAACACTATAAAATAAAATGTGTGTACCCACGGTCAGAGAGCGCAAGATTTAAGGATTGCACTTTTCTTAAGCAAAAGACAAGAACACAGTAAAAACAAGGACAAAACAAAGACATCAGTTTGGGAAGAGTAAGTCATTAAGTACAACTGGGAATATTTGCTAGTATATTATTGTACATTAAATGTCCATTTGTTTGATGTACAGTGGCTTTTCAGTCATGTTAAGGGAGGAAGTCTTCCATTTTCTGAAGAACTACAATCAAGATTAAGAGAATTAAAAGATTACGTTAGATCACCTGTATCTATTGTCCATGCACACACTTAAAAGCACAAGATAAGATAGCTACAGACAAGAAGCCTCTTGTGGATCTTAGTGATAGCACATTTAAAGATTGAAAGATAGATTCTACAGTATTTAGGTTAGATTTACTTCAAACATTAACAGTAAAAAATATGGATAATGATATCTGTCATTTAGTAATTAAACCACAGTTGTGGCATTAGGACTAATCATTTTGAGGAGGGCTTCTGACAAATGAAAAGCAGTTTACAGACGGGGGTATGTCCTTGCACACCAACTAAACCAAAACTAAAGGGTAGGGAATGCTTCAGAACTGTTAGTCGTCACTATACCGCACAGGTGGTTAGTGTTAATTAAGAGGGAGTTTACTACCATTCCATGGGTCTGTTTTGAAATCACCTTGTTTGTCCATGGCAAAGTGGACTGCTCTTTCCTTAGTCTCACAAATAGACATTCCACTGTGAGATGGCCCAGCAGGCTGGACAACAAGAGTTCTGTAAGCGCCCTCGGATAAGATGGCATTGCCACTTTGCTGGTGGAGTCTTACTCCGCCCTTGTGCCAGCAGACTTCGGAGGTGGGGTCTGATATTTCACGTCGCAGGACAGGGGGGCTGTCTACCTCAAGGCATTTGTTCTCATCCGCTTCAGGTATGGCTGAAATTTGTTGTGGTGGAGCTGGGGGAGTTTAATTAAACACTCTTTAATTCCAACAAGTACTGAAAATACTGGGCTTTATGATTACTTGATAAACTTAATCAATTTGGTCAGCGCTTTTTTTAGGGATTGTCATTTATTTTAGGGATTGTCATTTTACAATTATGTAATAGGCATCAAATATAATGCTAAGTTTCATGATGTAGCTAGAATCAAATGTCAGGCTATTTTTGAGTATCTGTAAACAAGTCTGTATTTTATGGTTTGGAGCCCAGCTAGGATGCTGTAGTCTGTACAACTGATAAATGTAGTATTATTCAGCACACACTATTGACATAAAGTATTAAGCAAGTCTATAAATAACTTAGCAGCTTTAAACACAGTATCCTAAGTTTATAGTATAATGTGTGTTTAGGGTTGTTATAGTCATACTTTGGTGTTTTTGTAGTTCAGATTAACAGATGTTGAAACTTTTAAAGTTTTTTTAGCAATTCATCTTTAAATTGAGTTAACTAGTTTTAAATCACCTTTGACATCCACCTTATATAAAATGACATCGTCCACAGTCTTGCAGCTGTATACCCCAGTGTGACACTGCTGTGCTGATGGAATAATGAGTCTCCTAATGGTGGCCTCTGATTGGATAATAAATCCATTTTGAGGGAGGAGCTCAGTGCCATCCTTGTACCAAAAGGTTGGAGCAGTGGAGTGTGACACCTCACACTGTAGTTCAATGGGGCAGCCAGTTTCAGTGGACTGGTTCCTCTCAATCTCTGGGATCGCTTTGTCACGTGTCACATGTGTGGCTATAAGTGTTTCAGTGTTCGGAAGAGATTGACATTAACATCAACAAAGTCTACGGTTTGATTAACGTGGTGACATATAATTTTGATAATGGTCTACATAAATAACAAAACAGAGACAAGGCTAGAAATTGTTAGTGGCTTTTTACGCAGAAAAAATATTAATGTGTTACAACAGACAAAAAGCCTTGAGTCACCTTTTCCGTCCTCACGAGACCATTCTGTGTGCTCCAGCGTCTCACAGATGACCTTCTTGTTATGAGACACCACAGATGGTACGACCACCTTTGCTTCCAGTCTTCCATGTGACTGCCTTTCCAGTTTATCTTCTTGGAAAACGTCTGCCTGTGATCCATAATGCAATTCATCTTCGCACAAGCCCATCTTGGCCATAGAATGTCCAGTGCCATAATGCTCTGACACAGGATTTTCTTCTCCAGTGGATATCTGTCTCTCCACTTCAGAAGGTGCAGTAATATCCATTGTGGGACCTGATATTTCAGGTTATATAATAAAGAGAGATCTGTGTTACTATCACTAAATATGAAATGGGATTTTGTAGGGTCCGTGCGATGAGAGGTTTGACTACAGAGATTAATTATGGCGTCAAGAATTAATTTGATGTAATCACGCAATGTTGTCACTGGATGTTTTAAAAGTTTAAGATGACTATGGTTTTTGACTCAGATAGCTAATATATTCACTTCTGTTAAACGAGGAAAATGTTTTTCACTGCATACAATTAATTTTCTCTACTAAAACAAAATAGCTTTTACATTACTTTAATTAAAATTGGAAATCCTACATTAAGAATGAGTTAGAGTTGTTAAATGAGGGGACTGCAGTCTACAATGTTGGCTCACATCATTGCCACTTTGTAGTTGAGGCAACTATTAAAATCACCTTCAACATCCACCTTAAACGTTTTGACATCATCATCCTCGTGATAGTGTGTCAAGGGCCATCGCTCTTCTGATTGGTTTGTGTGTGTTTGCATAGTTGTTGGATTGATTGGTAAATGATGAGGTTGATCTTCATCTGTGTAGTTGTAGGCAGGGCTGGTGGTTGGATGTGACATCTCAAAGTCAACGTTTTGAGGACTTCTTTCTTCAGTAAACCTGCACTCCTTAACTTCATGTATGACTGCATATTTCAAAGGTCCAGCTAGGCGTATTTTCATGTATACAAAAAGAGGTTTTCAGTATCTCTGAGATGGATTGCACAAAATATTTCATAAGAGAGTCAGGGAAGTATATCCATTGTAAAGAATGGAAATATAAGAGATGCGACCATATGAATGCTGGTCTGACAACAGATTAAGCACAGGTTACGAAACAGTTATCAAGAACTTGGGTAAGTAACATTAAATCACATTCATTCATTCAGTCCATCATTAACCAGTTGTCTTCATTCATTCATTCATTCATTCATTCATTCATTCATTCATTCATTCATTCATTCATTCATTCATTCATTCGTTCATTCGTACATTTATCCATTCATTCAAACACTAAGAAATCTGTAATCAGTGTGATGCGGAGGAATGGTGCTCTGTATAGCATGGGAGCAAGAAGGTGTGCCTCAAGCAAGGTCCTACAGTGCCTAGAAGCATGGATGAACTCATGGTTGAGAGTCAGTTAAGAATGAAGATTTTTATGTTTGCAAACTGGACATGAGTGTTAGTTTGAAAGACTTCTGGATTCTACACACCAACCAATGTTGGATGACTGCTTAGCGGTGTATTAGTCTTTGGGGGCTGTTTTTGTTTCTCAGGGATGGAAATGGTAACCAAGATGCAATGGCGTTTAAGGATCAGCCTCTTCAGAGAAGACCAGAGTAGCACAAAACAACCCTTGGAGGTTAGTGGCAGAAAGGCACGGGGTTAAGTGTGCTTAGGTTGAAGTAGCATTTTGATCACCTTTCCTTTCCACAGTGCACTGGATAGAGTCATCAGATATCTCACTGAACGGATCAGAGTGAGAGGGCTCTGCTGTTTGGACAAAGCCACAGAGAGAACAATAAGCTGACGAGGCACCTCAACCAGGGTATTGCTTCTGTATTCTGAATTTGAATATGTACAGAAGCGACACGCACCACCTTTGATGTCCACATTAATTTGGCGGGCATCGTTTGCTGTGATGCTGTCGCGTATCCCAGTCTGGGATAGCTCAGCCATGTGGAGGTTCGCCAGTTTTCTCACGGCACTGTCGGACTGAGTGATCGGTTCAGCGTCATGGAGCAGGTCAGTTTCAACTTTGTGCCAACAGACCTGAGCTGTGGATTCTGTAGTCTCCCATAGGGGCACAGTGGTAACACCAGGATCAACACTCTCAATCTTCTCAACTTCAGGAGTGGCTTCAAATTTCACAGGCGGTGCTACAGGTGATCGTTCAGTCAGCAGTCAAGGGGCAAAAAAATAATTACTAGTACGATCTATTCATAAGTAAAACTTAAGATAGAGACAAATCCAGCCATAAACATAACAATCATGTGCAAATACTGTACTTCAGAACAGTAACTCAACTAACTAATGGGTAGAGTCCCAAAGCTACAGGCAGCCCACACCATTGTAGGACTCATTGTAGACAGTGTAGAAAAAAAAAGACAAAAAAAAAAAAAACTTCAGAGCACACTAGGGGTGGGTGATATTCCATTATGCAACTATTTAAATTAGATAATAGTCATATTATGTGAAAAAGCATAATAAAGCTTTCAGAAGTTTCAAAATTCCAGCTTTCAATGAATTTAACATCAGTTGAGCCCGTAGCCTGCTTAAATCTCTGGGCTGCAATTACCCTAGAAGACAGCTGGGTTGTCAGTGCACTGTTAAATCATTTAAAATAATCTGATTATATTGAACAATGGAACAAATGGATATTTTTGGCATCTAGTGGAAATGTTGGTGCTTTGTAAACAATAGAGGGCCTGACAGAAACGCCTAGCAAACCCAGTCGCTAACATCTCTACATAGTAGCCTATTACTGTCCACATTTTTGGCTAACTGTCCTTGCACAGTAGCTGTGTCAACAAGTAAACTCTGTCCAAAATAAATACTTCAATACTATGCGTCATGTCAAGTGCTTCTGCCACTGGAGAGATAAAATGTTATTGGGTGTGTGAACTTTAGATGAAAAATACTGTGATATATATGATGGTAAATATGATATAATGCTGGTGCTAACCATGAAATCACCCTAGATGCATGCAGTTAAAAAAGACAATTATTAAATTTTCAGCTCATATCGCCCATCCCTAGAGCACACATTTGGTTAGTCAATACAAAAATTATTTCAAGCAAAAATATCAAAAATCACCTTGGTCTTGAACATCTAACTGGATGACACCATCCTCTTTCACATAGTTGTACTTTTCCGAGCCAGAGAGCTGTCTCGAGTGGACAACCACCATCCCCGTACCTTCTGTTTTGATTTGAGGTTCCATTTTTGAGATGACCCCTACTTCGTCCTTGTCCCAGCACACTGTGGCAGTAGGGTCTGAGATCTCACAGTCTACTCCAGCTGGGTGGCCTTCGTCGGGTAACTCACATTTAACAGCCTCTGGCAAGGCTGACACCTTCACTGGTTGAGCTGAAGATGATTCTTCGCATAATATTGGAATATAACAGTCGGGTTATACCTCTATGTCCATGTACTGACTACCCAGACTGACTTTTTCTCTGTGACATCTCAGACCATTTGCCCAAAAAGCAAGTTAAATCAAGTAGTGCATAACAGGTAACAATTTATGTTTTTAAGTGCCCACACGTTGAAATGCAGACATAAGAGCCATAGTCATCAACAGCAGCACTATGACAAAAGACGACACAAAAAGCTGCCAGAGGTTAGTTGCATCTGGTTTGCCAAAGTGCACAGAGGTTACTTGTGTGAACAAGTGTCTTAAAAAGCCATAAATCACCTTTGATCTCCACAGTGAAGTGGACAGAGTCATCCGGTGTCTTACAGCTGTACAGGCCTGCATGGCACATCTCTGCCGACAGTGCTGCCAGCCTTCTCACGGTGCCGTCGGACTGAGCATCCAGTCCCATCTCGGGAAGAAGTTCTTTGCCGTCCTTATACCAACACACTGAACCAGAAGGGTCTGACAGTTCACACTGCAGCCGAAACGGGCAGCCTGCTTCGACGCATTTGCTCTTCTCGTCTTCAGGCACAGCAGCAAACCGCCGTGGCTTAGCTATGGGGCGTTGGGGTAGGATGTGGGATCCACGGCAGAACCGATAAGAGTGATAGCAGAAGGGTTTAGGTACATTGGTCTCATACACAACACACTCATTCTGAAAGAGAGAAAACTAAACCAGAATTCAGACATCAGCAGCAACAATAGCAAATGAAAGCATGTAAAGCATATGAAGATTGAGATACTGATCAGAGAATCACAGAACAAGAGTATAACAGAGCAAAACAGTAGCGACACATACAAAGCAATGGTCAGTTGCGGTGTTAATGAGACGAAGTTGTGACAAAGTTAATCCGTATTACTGCAAACAACAAAGATGAGAGTATCACCTCTGATCTCCACATGAAATTTGATGGCATCGTCCTTGGTCGCACAACTGTACACGCCGGAGTCTGCTAGTTCGGCGGACTCGATATGCAATGTCCTTAAGCTGCCCTGTGACTGGAATGCTAGTCCAGGTTTTACACTGAGCTGCATTCCATCCTTATGCCAGAGGACGTGGGCAGCGGGGTCGGATATGTTACACTGCAGCGTGATGGGGCAGCCTGCCTCACTGCACCTTCTTCTCTCAGCTTCAGGGATAGCTGAGAACCTCACTGGAGGAGCTACAGATATTTTAAATTTGTATTAAGATGGGATCTTTGGTAATAACTTTTACAGTGGTGCAATTATTGCAGCGCTTATTACTGTCTGCCAAATGTGAAAAAAAGATCAAAGGAGTCTAGTACAGTGATGGTGCAATACTACTGTTATTGTTTTCTTTCAGTAAGACTACGATTATGACATTTTCAGCTTCCCTACAACTGCAGGGCTACAGGGACATCAGCTGCCAACATTTAAGACCATTGCGGTTAATTGCTTTGCTACAAATGCTCAATTTGACAAAGATAGTTCATTTTAAGTGCCAACATAAAATCTGAGTCACCTTTGACATCCACAATGAATTGGGCAGCATCGCCTTTTGTCTTGCAACTGTACATTCCAGAATGGCAAAACTCAGCCGCCTGGACAACGAGTGTTCGCTTATTGCCATCTGACTGGATACTTAGACCACTTTGCTGTTGGAGCTTTGTTCCGTCTTTGTACCAGTAGACCTGGCCAGTGGGATCTGAAAGCTCACACTGCAGTACAATTGGACGTCCTACTTCAACAGACTTGTTTCGCTCAGAGTCAGGAAGCAGTGAGAACCTTGCAGGTGGAGCTACAGGTGTTTGCATTGATGGGTTTGGGTAAAATACATGAGTGTGAGAATGTATATGAGAAAGTACATAATTTCTTAACTTTTAAAAATATAGTGCACATATGGTCCTCAGGATGCGACTTACTGTGTACATGGCTAAAATAAAGTTTTGAGGTGTCAACAATGCATGAAGGTTGTTAGTAGTTTGTAGTAGGAGACAAATATAGTGGCACTCACCCTCCACTTCCACGTTAAATCTTATGACGTCATCGATGGCATCGCAGCTATACACTCCTGAGTGAGAGAACTCTGCTGATTGGATGACGATCCTCCTCATGGTGCCCTCTGATTGGATGTGGAGGCCGTCGACTGACTGTAATTCGACACCATTCTTGTACCAGTGGACTGGGGCCGCTGGGTCTGACAACTCGCAATACAGCACGATTGGGTTTCCAACTTCGACAAACTTGTTTCTGTCCATCTCGGACAGGGGTGTAAACTTCACAAGTGGAGCTGAAGTAAGCAAGAAAAAGAATAAGTCGCACGGAAAACCACATTTGTTTATTACCTTACTCAAGCTAAATGTTTTACGAAATGTAATTATGTGTGAAATACCTTGGATATACAATGCAGCTGAATCTCTAATCCCGTAGGCAATGAATGTTATCTCAGCCCCGTTATCTGTGTCGCGTACCCCACGTATGCGCAGGGCCTGGTGGGTGCGTGTGCGCCGCATGGAGAACCGATCATCCTCCTGCAGCTGAGTGCCATTTAGGAACCATGTGCCGATGACGGAGGCTGACAGCTCTATAGTGAAACAGGCATCCTGACCCTCAGGAACCAGAGCGTCCTGAAGGGGTGCTTGTATTCTTGCTACAGGAACTGAGAGGAACAGAAAAATATGAGCATCTTATTGTGAGATTTATTCTCACTTCAGTTTTTTTATTTGTTTGCTTGCTTGTTTGTAATGGACCTTATGGTGACGATTGACGTCATATGATTTACTGTGTCTATTTTTGGACCATGTTGACATGTTAATTACCCAGATGAACAGTGCGGGGGAACTCAACGTTGCCGCTCCTCCCGTACTTGTTGACGCTGCAAATGCGGAATCGGTAGTCGGCCTCGCACGGCACGCTGTCGCCGAGGATCTCCACTGAAGTGGCTGAGTCAGTGGTCAGGCACTGCAACCACTCCTGGGAGCCCACCTCCTGTCTCTCCAGAACGTACCCCGAGGGGGGGTTTTTCCGAGAGTCGGGGGCAGGGACCCAGGAAAGAAGTGCTGCGTTTGCACGCTCTGTGTTTATCTGGACTCCCACTGGACAACTTGGTGGGCAGTGCCTCGCCCCTAAAGGAAATACAAAAATTAAAATTTGGGCTAATCGCACTGTGTAGTGATCCACTGCCCATGGTATCAGGTCCTTTAGCTGAAACCTTTTGAGAGCAATAATAACTAAATTATAGACTGGTATTGAGAATAAAAAGAAACCGCAGGTTTAGGAAACGAAATATAAACGGACTGAGAACAAACCTTTCACCCGTAGCTGAGATGAAGTCTTTGATCTGCCCACGTAAAAGGTCACTAGACCAGAATCTTGTGGTGTAGTGTTGACGAAGACCAAAATATGAGTCCTGCCGAAAGACTTGAGGATGGTTTGATGAGTCTCCTTGAGCTCGACTCCATCTTTGTACCAGTGGATGTCCATCTCCTCCTCCTCCACCTCCACACAAAAGGCAGCATTTTCTCCCTCTAGAACATCCACTTTTCGGGGAAGTTTTCTGACAATTGTACCTGGCAGGGTCAAAGTGACAAGACGTTAGACAGGCAATGCAAAAAAAGTATCTAAGCATAAAATTGTAATACTTTTTCCAGCATTTGATGGATCTGGATTTCAAACTATCCTTCTCCCTCTAGATCAGGGGTCACTAACTGACGGACTGCGGTCCGTGTCCAGACCCAAAAGCCATCCCATACGGACCCGGACTTGCAATTAAGAAATTATTAAATTACATTTAATTTTTTACGTGGAGATTCAATTTTAAGCGGTACGTTACAGCTTTCCTTTGGAACTTTACACCACTGTATTAGTGGACCAAAGGACATACAAACCAATCGTGTGCGAGTTAAGCCACACACGTGACGCTACTCAGCCAATCAAATCTGTGCATTTAAGGCTATCGGAACTCTGAATGCAGACAGACAGACAGCCAGAGGAAAGAGAAAGTGAGAGGCGAATGAGAAGCGCGCCGGTTAACGGGAGACAAGATGTGAGTGGGAGTCACAAGGTACAATAAGTATGGCCCTTTCAAAAAGAAGAAAAGTAGACACGGAAAATAGAACTTTCAAGTCGGAATGGACGGACGCATATATGTTTATTCTTCCGGCCTCAAGCACGAAACCAGTGTGTCTGAGATGTTCAGAAACCGTGGCACTCATTAAAAGTGGCAATGTGAAACGCCACTATGAGACAAAACATAAAGCGTTTGAACAGTCATACCCACCCAAGTCTGAAATCAGAAAGACAAGCTGTAAAATTGTTGTTTTGAAATATCTGTTGAAAAAAATATGGAGACTTAAGTTGAGATGTGAAAGGTAGATAAAAAGGGAATAGAAGCTGCTGTTATTAATTTTTCTGAAATTACGCACTTTGTTGTTGTTTTAAGATGCACTATTTATTTATTTTCTCTAATTCATTTTAAACTGCAGCCATATATTTAATTTAGGCTTACTCTGTGTTTCAGTGTTAACAATAAATGTTCTTGAAATGTTTATAACTTGTATTTTCATTGATTTGACAGTCTATTATTGTTCACATTCAGACATTGATAAAACTACGCTACTTCTGTATCACAACCATAATGTAAGTTAGGCATTATCATGACCCGGACCTCTGCTTAAGAAGATTTTCTTTAATTGGACCTCCTCAAATTTAAGTTGAATACCCCTGCTCTAGATGCAATGTGTATGCTATATGTTAGCCATTCTGTATCAACAGCAATACTTTCTTTTAACCCAACTTTCTGTTAACAAAATTGTCTGACCATCCAGTTAGATGGCAATAAGAAAACGCTCTTTGTCCCGTTGTCTATTTTGTAAGTATTAAAAATTATGTACTGTAGAACTTCAAGCTTAAAAACTACAAGATATACACACTTGCTAGCACCTTTCAAAATGTATGAAAATACGAAGAAAACATATCCCCTACCTGATAGTTAATTAGTTACAGTAGCTTGGAGAACTTACTTTAGCAGATTGGCAAGTCATGTTCCAAGTAGTTATAAGTAATTAAACATTGTTAGTAAAATATACTATTCATGTATGCATTTATAATACCTTTGTAAAACGCATTGATTATTTGTGTTAAAAACATCTAAGTTAGCTTAGCTAAGAATATGTGGTTAGTCTTCAGATCACATGTGGATTTTATTTTTATCAGTGTTAGCTCACTGCTTTATGTCTCAAGCCAAGACAACAGAAATATGTGAAAATGCTTACACCACAGTCACATGGGTGATAAAGAACAGAGGCAAAGCGGCAAGCTGGCCTTCATTTTTATTGTGTCTTGGTGATTTACAGTGACATGAGACACATGGTCATTCCAACGCCAACTAGGATCACTTTCGTTGAGGAAAATATGACCAAAAGTCACCATTGGCTCTCTTAAGTGTTGCTCGATTGCATGCTGATTTAATGATGAAAATTACACATACATTCCCAAATATGGTGTTAACTGAGCGGCAATCAGATTTGTATGGTATGATTGATTCTGGATGCAAAAACCAAGAGAAATGCTAATATGATGTTTACAGTAGTGGAAGTTGATGTTTCTGTTGCTTGATTAGAAAAAAAGAGGAAAGTTGTGATTGCCACCAGTTTTGCTGCTATTCACTAGCTGGAGTAGAGTTTTTTACTTGCTAGGTTTGGTAAAAAAGTAGCTAAATCCAGCAACAAACTTACTAAGTTGGGAACATTGGCCAGATACACTGAAAATGACTAAAAGACTATTTTATGCAAAGATTGAGCTACATGCCATAGTAACTATCAAAATAAATGAATGCAGTATGAAACTTTAAATGGCACTCTCCCCCCCCCCCCCTCTCTCTACCAAAAAGTTAGCAAGAACTACCGTGTTTTTCAATCTCCTCTCTTCTCTCTCCCAATCAATCATAGAGTGCACTCTTCCCATACTGACACTCACATCTAAATAAGGGTCACTTTGCAAGGTTTAGGGCATAATTGTGTGTGGCGAGTTAGGATGCACCTCTCTTTGGTAAAAAAAGAAACTTGCACTGTCATGATGGTGTTTCCACTACATCTGCTAATAGCTGTAATGTCAGACATCCACCAGCTATGTTTATTTCAAGTAAATATGAAGATGAGTCAGTTGCACCATTACATTTGTAAGGTGCTTTGGCCCTGACAAGTTGAGTATGTATTAGCCTTCTCGTTGCCTGTAAGGGGAGCATCAGGGCAGGCTTGCTATCTGGGGGATTGCATAGCCCCTATCACTTGACCGTACCTGCTTTGGAATGCCCAACAATATGCCAAACCCTCAACGTGAGTGCGCAAACAGAGCAAGTAAATGGGGAAGGGTGGACAGATGTCTGGCTGGTGTTGTAGGACCATCAAAACAAAGCCAGGTCATGACCGAGACTCGAGTATACTGAGACCAAAAAGAGACCAAAATGGATTTAAGCCAACTTTGATGTGATACAAACTATGGATGAATTAAAACATGAACTGTCAATACAGCTTTGGCATATCTTGTTATTTTTCATAAAAGATAACTGTTGAAAAGAGTAACACAACATAGCCTATTATTGGTTATATTGGAAGCAGGGTGTTTAGTGACCAGTTACAACAATCTACTGTAAACACCAGATAATTCAAAAAGTCTGTTTTTTTTGTAATTTTTTTTGGCAAAAATGACTAACTGTAGTTATTATGCCCAGTAATGACCTGCTGCAAGAGATGACCTTTCTATACCACCTGTGTCACCATAAAGTTAGGCGGTGTGTTCCAGATTTTTGAAATGCAGTTGCAGATTGCAAATGTTGGCATAATAGATGCCGTCTGCAGGCGTAGAAATGATTGAAACTCGGCGTGAGTTGGGCTACACCTTTTTAAGCACATATAAAAAGATGTGACTCAGTTGAGCGTAAATGCAAACTGCTGAAATGGCTAGAAAATGGGATTGATATATTAAGACACATAAATCAAAGCCTTAGCAAGTCATCAAAAGGTGCTTACCTTTGACAGCTACCTCAGCGATGCTCCTTCCACCATCTGCCATTTCGCAGAGATAGATTCCGTCATCGTCGACCCCGATGTCACGGATCGTTAGCCTGCGCTTCGTGCCCCATTCCTCCATCCCGTACTTGGCCCCCGGCTGTAGCCTCCTGTCCTCCAGGTACCACGTGATGGGGACAGAGTCCTCTGGCACCTCACACTCCAGGACTGCCAGGTCCCGCTCCCATACTTGCAGGTCAATGAGAGGCTGCTTGAACCGCACCGGTGGCTCTGGCGGTGTTGATGAAAAGGAGGCAGATTCACAAGGGCTATTCTAGGCAATGAGGTGTTGCCTCAGTAACGGCCACATGTCAGGAGAGGTCTCCGTTGGATCTCACAGTCATTAAATAGTACTAGCGGTGGAGATACAGAGAGCCACTTGTGATATGGGGACGTGGATTTTATTCAGCTATATTTTAAGTTTAAATTTAGTTTTTATTGCTTTTATACTTAATGCCTCCCATGGCTTTTCCTACAGGCCATAATTGCACCAATTTACATAGCTGAATCTCAACTCATCATAAAGTAAATGCCACTAAAGCAAACAAGATAGATAAAATCAAGAGACAAGTGGCATCATTTAAGTTGGCCATGGAAAGACCATTAACACAGTGAGGTGTTGGATTGAAAATAAACCGTTTGTAACTGATACCATCCGACAGTACCAGACAGTTGTAAACCAAAGAATCTCAACTGCACCTAGTAGCCACTATGTTGAGTGAGAGCCTACTAACTCTGCTCAGATATGGGAAAGCTGTTTTAAAATCACGTTATCTATTTTACATACACACTTAGTATTTATTTTCTAGATAAAGTTGTAAGTATCTGAATCTCTTTAAATCCTGAACATTTTGTTCTGAACCCATTGAAGTAACATACGTTTAGCATTCCCTGGGTTTGGTTCAACGTTGCATGCAAGTGTTCAGCTTTGACTGTTCAGCAGACCATGTGAGAAATGTGATCCCACCTCCAGAGATTTCTATCACATGCGTGGCCCCCCAGACCTTTCAGAACCTAAGTGACTTTGCAGACATGGGACTAGATGGAATCCACTTCATGTCAATGAGCCTTGCCTGTTCAAGTCATTTTAAAACTCCCTGGGTGCACTTCACACAATTAAGACATTTCATTTGGGCCGCTGTAGATTACTAATTGGCATGTTTGGCACACCATGCTCCGAATAATTGGCGAATCACAGAGGCCGAGCATTTTCAGGATCATTGATGGGATTATGGGTGAGCTTGAATGGTCTCATTAATGTTGACACAGACATTAAAAGGGAAAATGGCTTTATCCTAAAAGTGCTTTGAATTGTTATCAGGTACAAATGCTGCTAGATCATTAAAAATAGAATTCTAAAGGAACAGTAAATAGTATAGTCATTGTCATATCATTCTCATAAAGTCATTGTTGACAGTTTTGAATGTTTCCTTGTAAAGCTAAAAAAAATCTGTTTGCAAAAGCACTGATTACTGTATGACATTCAGCAAAATGTTTATCAACATTTCGAAACTGGCTGAAGTTCAAGGCTAAAGATGTTATTATTTTTTAGTCCAAATCATTGTCGACTGCATATGAAAGTGTTCTTACCTTTCACAGACAGGTGTACGGCACTTAGTGTTTGTCCAGCAGTGTTTGATGCTGCACATACATACACTCCATTGTCCTGCTGTTTGCAGTAGAGTACTTTCAAAGTGAAGTAGCCCTCTCTGTCTTCATATAATAGATAGCGACGACCAGACATTATAAGTCTGCCATCTTTCCTCCAAATTATTTCCGGTTTAGGTTTCCCAGTCACGTAACAGCGGAACTTGGCATGTTTTCCCTCAGTCACTGCAAACATCTTTACTTTGGTCGAGTGCGGCAGCGGCTCCTCCTTCAGACGTGATGAGACCGGCCTCCCGCTCCTCTGTTTCCCCTGATGGCCCTTCCAGTGTCCATTGGTGTAGCCGTTTCTGTTTCCGTCGTCGTCGTGTCCTGGACCAGCATCCACCAGCAGCACGGCCCCCGCCAGACCCTCCCCGAACTCATTCCTGGCCTTGCAGGTGTACACGCCCCCGTCTGGGGCACGGGCCTTGAAGATCTTAAGTTGGAACCACCCCCCTTCCTGGTACCCCACACTGAAGTGGGTGCTCTCAAAGATCTCGTTTAGCCTCCTGCCGTCCTTCTCCCAAACGACCTCGGGACGGGGGTTGCCCCACAGTTTGCAGGAGAACACTGCGTCCTCACCCCGAGCGACCCGCGTGGAGAGCGGCTTGATGAGGAAACGAGGTTTGTTTTCCTCCCTCAATTCCATCTCCTGAGCCTCTCCCTCCACTTTCAGAGTGGCCGCCGCATACGTTTCCCCAATACAGTTTTTGGCTTTGCATATGTATTGGCCGCTGTCTTCTGTTGTCACCGTGGCGATGATGAGGTTGTAGACATTGCCGTCCTCGAACAGGCGGAAGCGTCCATCGGGTTCGATCTGTTCGTTGTTTCTCTCCCATATGACTGCGGGTCGCGGGTCCCCGCTGATCTGACACTTCAGGACGGCGTCGTTGCCTGTCTGCACCACCACAGGGCGAGGGTAGGCCAGAAAGCGGGGTGCGCCTCCGAACACGTCCATGTCTGCTCCTCAGCTCACCCCTACTGGCATGCAGCTCTGTGTGTCTCGCAGTTGACTTGGCCGTTCCTTCGTGCAATGACTGAATGTCTGAAAGAGAATAATAATAATAAAAAAAAAAAACATTTTATTTCAAGCCAAGGACCATTTT
The DNA here is from genome assembly GCA_027475355.1 of Coilia nasus. Taxonomy (NCBI): domain Eukaryota; kingdom Metazoa; phylum Chordata; class Actinopteri; order Clupeiformes; family Engraulidae; genus Coilia; species Coilia nasus. The sequence continues at coordinate 17,445,544 of CM050213.1, read as the reverse complement.
TAAAAAGTAGGATAAAAACAACATCAAGAACAACATCAGAACATCATACAATACTCAGTTAGGGAAGTAGGCTAATAATCAATGAAGGAGGGAATAAAATGGTGTGAGGGAAGTTGCTTTTGGACAAAAGTGTCACCTGAATCAGTACATTGAAATGTAGAGTGCAGTTAGTAGAGATTATTACTGTGGCTGTCAATGTCTGGGCTGGACTTTTCAGACTGCAAATGTGGACATTAACAAAACATGGCTGCAACTGGTTGTCTGAGTTACAAGTAAACAAGGGTGCTATGAAATAGGTGCAAACGAGTTGTGACCTTTACAGAAGGAAAAATATCTCTGTTGGTGTGCATATCTTATGTACCTTTTTCATTTCACAGATCAATCACTGCCCTTGCTTTGCTTGTTATTGAATACTATAATCCAATGTCACTATTTACGACATGTTCTCATCCGCTTGTTTAGACTTATCCACCCTTGCATCACGTCCAGGAGAAATGGAACGGTATCATCTTAGCAGAGAAGTACTATATGTACCTCTGCCTTTCATTGCTTCTGTCCAGCAGGTGTTCAAGCATTCAAAATAGCCTAACCCAATAGCATGCAATAAACTTTATTGGAAAAATGATATCTCCAAAGGATATCTTACAGAGGGTGAGATGTTGTGGTGGGTGAGCCGTGGTTGTTTGGTTAAGGGTATGACACCAACTATTGGGAGAGGAGCACCACAACTCGCCGGGTTCTCCCCAAGAGTTAGCGATTACATTTCAGCAAAGCAACACGCTCCCCAGAACTCTCTAAGAGAATGTTTGAGAGAGGAGGCCTGACCAAGCAGACTGGAGGGCCCGAGCAGTCAGCCCGCGGTCCTGTTGCAACAGCCCCACACAACACATATCCAACACAGCTGGTGCTGTATTTCAATGGGAAAGTGCTTAATATAGTCTGTCCTAAATAAAGACCTGCGAGGGGCATGTGTCAGGTATCACAAAGCACACACTGGAACACGCGTGCTCATACAAACACAGGCCACACTTATAGTGCTTACGCCCAGGGGACCTCGCAGTCAAAATATGCTGAGCCTCCATCACACCCCTTTTGGCAGACTCATTCGAGAATTTAGACAGTAAATGTCATTGTCAAAATTAGATTTGTTTGTCATTTGCAATAAGGCTGCAAAAAAAAGAGAGCACTGATCCTTGGGCACTCTCTTTTTTAAATAACATATGACACAGTTGTTTATGTTCAGCATAAAATAGCTTCGTCTAGTTTGATTTCTTGTCATCTGATTTTAGTCGTCTTCTCAAGTTTGACCACACTGAGGAGTACCTGCCAGAAGGAGACGCTGGAGACCCGGAGCAGTTTATCCAGTTTTGGAGAGAGCTGCGAGCTCGCAGGCTCGCTGACGCACAGCTGTCCGCTTCAGGAAGATGATCTCCAACCCAAGTGTTCTAGAGATCCTCAAACTCCCGCTAGTTATTTGTCATGGCCCCCCTAAAACCCCCATCTCTAACCCCATGTCTTACAAAATTGCATGATGTGTTTGCATGTATCAATTCTTAGACTGGTATAAGAAGCTGAGTATAGTTAGACTCTACACATCAAAAGATGCAAAAAAAATTGAATATATATATGTAAGAGGGAAATTCTATATTCCATGTGTAATAAATAAATAAATATTATATAAAATGTGAATATATACAAGTGAAAAAATCCTACTTGTTTGTGATATGCTTAACTGCTCAGTCCAATACCGATAAAACAGTTTAAGAGAACAAAATTAGTTTTTCATAAATGAATGTTAAAAGCACATATAAATAACACTTGAGAGGATTCACTTGAACCACAGCCTTGTCCCTACCATGAGGCTTGGAGCACGCACAGCGGTTTTGCAATCCCCTACAGGGTTTCAGTAGAGATTAACCTCATGTTTGCTTTTCTGATTTAATTAGAATGGCCTTTGCCCCCAGTGAAGCTGCACCCTGGACTCCCCACACAACCTACCTCTCCTCTGTCCTCAGGTCTGACTGTCAACACACATCCCTGTGCCACTCCTTCTCTCCACACTCCACCTCTCTTATTTCCAGGCTTTTTCAGCAAGTTTCTCCTCCTTATGAAATTGCCTCAGCATCCAGTTTTATAATCCCTTTCTCCACAGCGATGAATGTGCTGGTGAAAGAAGAACACAGGCTCCTCCTTATCAGTTTCCAGCATTCTGCATGTCCATCTTGCGGGGCTCCCTGCCCTTGTCTCGTCTTGAGAGCTTCCTGGGCGAGCGAAGCGTTCTCGGTGTGGCCCGACAACCCCCACTGCGTAGGCTTCTTGACCGACGGGTCCCACAATCTCTGTGGCGCTCAGTCCTGAGACACCCCAAGTGTCATTGTTCATGGAAGACCGTTAAATGCTTTTGCAGCTGCTGCTGTCCCCTAAAAATACCGACAGCCTCGATGACAGCAGTGTAGATAAGTCAGGCCCTTCCATTCACTTGCTCACAGTGGCTAAAGATAGACTGGATAGCTTGTGCAGGGCAGATTGCTTTGCATACTTGAGCTCCTCGCTATAAAATCTAAGGAGAAGGGCAGAGGCCTCCTGGCCTCCTCAAGACTTTTGGTGGCGCTCACCTAAACATCTCCAGTGTTTTGGTCGTTGTCACAACTGTTGCCTCAAAAAAACAAGCAGAAGGCTATATTCCTGTTATGTACCAGCAGCAAAAAAAAAGGATTGATTTGCAAGTGCGTTTTGTATCTAAGAATATGTAGGATTGTAAAGCAAATACACCCACACATATTAGTATATTATAATATTTAGATATTTTAATATTTGTCTAAATAATAACAGTATTCAAATATTATAAAAAAATATTCAGCTATAATAGACCTAAGCTGTTAAAAACCTATTTGTTGCAATAGTAAAAGAGTTAAATTAAGACATGTCAGTGAGGTTTCAGGGTTGTCAAAAGCCGACATTCTTTACAAGCCTTTTCCTACTAGGTGACTCTCAAAATGGCTGTGTTGAAGCCACGGGACAAGAGGGGCGAGTTCCAGTACACACGTGTGTCGAGGTTTATGAATGTGTGAGACATGGCCTGCAGAGCATTGACCCTCAGCTGTTTAGCAGCTCACATCACAGTCTCGCACTCCCTCCTCTTATTTCGGCCATTGGTAGTAATCAGAGCTCTGTACCATACTCCAAAACCAGCGTTTTGGCAGTGAAGAGGTTCACACCAGCTGCTTTGTAAAACCTCACAGGATTAGCAGTACTCTTTTTGAAACTTCAACATTCTTCTAGCTGCTAAAGAAGACGTTAGCACGTATGGCCTATATCGTTTTCCCGGGTAAGGTCTCCCGGATTTTTGGACACACAAGTGTTTGCAGGCTGAAGCCGTGATGTCAACACCAACCCATCTGATAGCGAGGCAGTGGTGTCAGTGAAGTGAATCCTAAAACTGACCCCTTTGTCGGCCATCATGTCCACTCTAGAAGCTTCCAAAACTCGTGGGGAGAGTCGTGGGGACTACAGCATAGCATATGTTTACAATCTTCAGGATGCTGGTTCTGCAGATAATTACACTTTGTGCAAAATTCCAGGAAGTCTATGTGTCCTTCATCCCCAACACGTTTTAAAAAAGATGATGATGTTTGAGTCAAGGAAGTTGATTCATGTACACCCTGTCAGATCAAAATATTATCCATCATTCCTAAAGGATGGGGGGTGTACCAGTTAATCTGAAAGTCGTATTTATCCTTGGAATAGAATTTGTGCTACATTAAATTATCCTCATTTTAGTTAATGATTAAAGCAACACTGAGTACTTCTCTTCGGTCGCCTTACAGGTTGGAAGCAGAATTGTCTGTCATTAGAACTGCAGAGAGACGGCCTGCTCATCCAAACTGACTGAGTGCGGTTATAGCCCATGGAGGGCAGCAAAGCGAATTCAGAAGTGTCTTTCGCCCTGTTACAAGTTGATGAACAACTGAAACGTTATTTTAAGGTTGAAAAAACGGCGTAGTGTTGCTTTAAAAGCATTGATCGATGATGTGGGCATGTTTGCAACTGTATAGTGTTGTTTTTAAGCCCTATTTCTATTATTAATAATGTATAGCAGAAATGTATATTACAAGAAGAGTACATCAATGTCCCTTCATGCAGAATTAGGTGTTCCCTAGGTGTTCCCTTACATCATGTGACTAGGCCCAGTAGGAAAGATATATGAGTTACCAGACAAACTGTGACTATAACCAAATTAATTGTTTTAAAATAAAAAGATGCTTACTGAGATCATTTTATGAGTAATCTGTGTAGCTGCACTTTATTTTTGCTGTAAACCCACCACATTCCAAACAACAGTGCTTTAATGAGTGCTGCTTCATGCATTTATGCATGTGTGCATAAGTATGGCACTCTTTGTCCCAGATAGGCCTCATGTAGGATAAGAGCCCCAGCTCCTTCCCTCCCTCTGCTGGTTACATACACATGCACACACTTCTCATTAAATCTAGTCAGTATCCCTCTCTTCCTTAATCTCTATCGCTTTCTCTCTTCCTCCCTACCCCCACCCCTCCCTTCCTCTCTCTCTCTCTCTCTCTCTCATCCCCCTCTCACCCCCTGCTGTCTCACTCTATATTTATGTTAAGAGAAACATAATTATGACGTTTTTAAGACTGAATTATGTATATCAGTCTGACAGCAATTCCATCCACATATATGCTTCTGCTAAGGCATCATGATGGTACTGATAATGGCAATGAATACAGGAAAGAATAATACTGCAAAAACACTCTGAGGTCCATTCACCATTTTCCCTCCAGTCTTGTTGACTGCTCTTAGCCCTGGCATAAGGCAGACTGGACCGGCAGCAGTGGGGGGGAGGTGAGTGTCGTCACTGTGCAAGCTGTCTCCCCTGACCAGCCCAAACATGTTCCAAACATCCAAGCTTGGCTGCATTCCTCCCACAGCCTCATCCAAATGCCTCTCGGGCCATTTGTTTACAGAAGATAGTTCTGGTAGCCCTTGCCAAGAGCAACAAGGCTTTTGTTTCCTTACATCCTCCAGATAAGATGGGGGTGGGGTGGTGGGTGGTAATGCTTGCTCGCATTCGGTCAGTGGAGCAACGGGGGACATGGAGCTGCAGGTCGATGACAGGTTAAAATGTGGGTGCTATCGCTTCTTAACGTATCACAATTGAGCCCCTCTTGAGAAGAGGGCCCTGTAGAGGGCCTCCTGGCAGCAGTCCCAGCTGCTGGCTTTTGGATGTTGATTAAGTAGCCCGTCAACGTTCAGGGAATGGGAAGCCTCGGAGATATGATATGATTGTTGGTAATTATGGCAAGGTGTTTCCGGGTCACCCAGTTCTGCACAAAAGAACTGCAAAAAGGTGGATTAGCTGTGATCCTTGTTGCATCCAGGGTGACCCCATGCCTACTTTGTTTTGAGCTTGGCGTCAAGTCATTTTTTATTTTTTTTCTGCGATTGGTAGGTTAGCAGTTGTGGTGTAGGCTTGATGAATGCTTGTCTTTAACAGCCAAGAATGAGCTGATACACTTAAAATCCAAAAACACACATAGGCCTATGGCAGAGGCCCGAGGCGGTGAATACTTTCCCTTTTTGAACATGACAGGGCAAGACATGTACGTTAGCTCATCCTCAGCAGCCGCAGCAGAGAGTGCATCTCAAGAGCCGCACAGAGCAATGAAGTGTCTGTCTATGCCTGCATGAAATGACATTTGTTTTGTGCACAACACTGTGTGCCCCATCAGGATCCACAATATGTCACGTAGTGACACACCGCAATGAGTGATAAATGCTGCAATTTTGCATATATCCTGAACTTTCACACCATGCTCTGCACTATACTTACATGTTGGACTGTCATCAATTATGCACATGCTTGTCCCAGTTGTGATATTGTTATCGGAAGTATGAGAGATCCTAGCGGGGGGTGGGCTGTTGGCGTCGAAACCGGATCGCTTTGACCGAGGTGAACGATATCTACCATTTGTAGGTATGTCAAGAGGCCCTCTCATAGCCCACACTCACTCACCCTTTCAAAAAATCTCAAGAGTCAACACGTACACTTGACAGGTCCTCTGCTGTGATGGACAGAGCCTGTCGGGCCTTGTTTAGTCAATGGCATATAAACCTGGCATGACCCCGAGTTTCCATAGGTACGCATCTATACTTCTTCACGCGCTGTTTGTTTTAGCTCTCTCTCTCTCTCTCTCTCTTACCATCAGTGTTTCCTTTTGGAGCCCCAGAGACATAGACAAGTCTGGTCTCATCTGCACACTGTCAGACCTATAAGTGAAGAGCATCAAGGGCATAGTTTGGCTAAGAGCTTCAGATCATCAAATATTAGCTTGCGTCTGCACAGTTCTCACCCTGTCTTTTTCATATAGATGTGGCTAGTATGGGTTTTACATGCTTGGAGGACCCAGGGGAATTTGAGACTAATAGATGGTGAGATGCCAAAACAGCCCAGACTCTTAAACTTGAGCTGTACAGCAGCATCATTGATCATGCTGATGGAGTGAGTTTTGCATTAAACTGCATTGTGTTGACCATTCCAGGTGTTTATGCCCTGCAAGCCAAGTTTATAAGAAAGTGATTACTGTTTTTTTTCTTTGCAGTTTATCATCTAATCAAGGCAATAAATGGTGATGATCAAGATTTCTACCTACCAGTACATTGGCTGTGGTATACACGTTCCATGCAGTTCCACAAAAAATCCACAGAGTGGCACTAAAGATAACAGTTTTCTCATCATGCATTTCCAAGTGAATGTGAACGTGACATTTCTTATTTTTGTGGAGAAAAAGAAAAGAACTGTAACAAAATGTGAGAAATTCTTTGTTTCTATAGATTAATATGGATTTGCTCATGCCCTTATTTCATGGCTTTCTGAGCGCATTTTTCAGTGCAGACTAAAAGTGAGTGTGTTGTATTTCAAACACTCCTGGGTTACTAATTCAATTTTGTGTTGACAATTTTTATTAGCCAGACATGAAACCCTTTAATATTTTTCAGTTGGAGTGAGAATCATTGTCTGTGCCTCCATCAAAGGTCTATATGTCATTTCTTCCCAGTGAGTCGTATTTCTACCAAATTAATCATGAGACATGTAACAACACCTCCATAGATACCGACTAAAACTGTAGGGTGGGAATGTTTTAAGAGGGCCCAGAGGTAAATAAAAACTAAATTAAAGGTGTCAGGCCCTGTAAATGGCTACTTGGGTAGTCTGGACAGTAGCTGGTCCCCTCTGGCTAAACTGTGTGAGCAGCAAAGTGCTGTGGCAGCAGAAAGCACGCTTGATGTGAAGCCTGCGTGTGTGAACAGGACACGGCCGCCAGGAGAGCTTCAAACCAGATGATACGGATTCCTCTTGTGAGGGGGGACGTACCCAAACCCTCACAGGCTTACAGTCTCTCTCTCTCTCTCTCTTTCTCTCTCTCTCTCTTTCTCTTTCGCTCTCTCTTTCTCTCTCTCTCATTCTCTCTCTCTCTCTAAATCTTCATTGAGAGAGTTCTTGTAGGGTCCTCTCATGACCCTATTATGTTGTAAAAATCATTTTAAAAGTGTCACAATTTTTCCACTTTTAAAGGTAATCTACATTTGTCTTTGTGGGCCCATACATGTGTCAAGGAGTGGCACAGGAGCATACATGTGATAATTTCGTTGTAAAAGAAGCATGTCAGTGCAGGTTTGTTAGGCTAAACTAAATCCACTCATCTCCACAACAGGAGCACTGCATTGTGTAAAGCATTTGGAGGTACAGGACTGGGGTGGTCCTGATGCCTGGCTCTGTTCAAACCCAGTCATGCCTGGCTCTGGTCCAGTAGGGTGCGGGCCCAAAGCCCTGACCCGTGAAGCCGTGGGCAGTATAACAGACCCTTAGCTTGTGTTCTATTGAGAAGGTTCCAGAACTCAGTACATACAGCATACAGCGGTACATACAGTATACAGCATATAGCAGGCATACTGTACCGTTTGATCAGAAATGGCCTGATAAATCCATATCCATGCAGTAGGCATTGGTGATTACTGATGTCACTGATGCATGATGGGGGGGACACTGAATTCATTTCATTCTTCCACATTGTTGGTTCATAGTATTGTAAAGGCTCAACGCTAATGGTGTTTCACTCAACTTAGCAGAAAGAAAGAAAGCATAGACTATTTCTCAAGAACACATTTTCTTAAAGTGTTTAAATCAAGCCTGTTAAGTAAATTGCTCTTTGTAAAAATTGTAAATTGACTGCATGAAACCCATTTTCCCCCTTCAGTGTGTGCTTCACCTAGGTCAAAACAGTGCGCCTATGAGAAGATAAAGAATGCTATAGAGACATCGGGCAATGGCTTTCTACTGATGGTATTGCCTTTGAATGCTTTTACAGCAGCACAGGAGAGTGCTTTGTGCATTGCATGGGGACAGTGTTTTACTGTATACCAGTCTACTACAGATGCGTGGTCACAGACCAACTATTCATACGTTGGAAGGATCCTTACAATGCCTATTCAGTACTGACATGAGTAGATTTGACTTTTATTGTTATTCGGTGGTGCCGACTGCATGATTGAAATCTGAATCATCTCCCTCATTAACAGTCTTATGATTAAACCGCAGTACCAATTAACCATGAGAACAATAGCAGTCAATGTATTTGAGTGCCCACAGGATTCTAAAAGTGGCTGTTTTGCAGTTGAAGTAATGCAGTGCAATGTAACTCCCAACTAAGTGTCTGAAACTTCAACTTGCATTAAAGTTTAACCGTTGCTTCCATTCATTAACAATGAATTTTACAGTTCTTCTGATAGTTTCATAGCGACTGTAAACTTTTCCTCAAAACAAAGGACACGACCACAATATTCGACTCAGCAAGTATACAGTTACTATCTGCACCTTTAGAAATACTCACACAATGGAATGTTCCTATCAAGTTTATCTGATTGCAACTTTCCTATCACAGTCAATTTAATAACTCAGAATACTTTGATTGAATACTTTGAGTATGATTAAATGGATGGAAGCAATCATTGTGCCTACCGAATGACGGCTCTTGACAACCTTGGCCAAGTCATATCTCTCTTGTGTGCACACCTCTCTGCCAAGTAGTGCCTGTTAAAACAGAGATTCATCTTCTGCCTTTGTTGAGATAGTGCCTCCTTTCAAAAATAGGGCTGTAGAGAGAGGATTGGCAGTAAACAAACTGCTTTCAAGACATGTTCTCATAAGCCTCTGATGTGTATAGTTTCTGTAAAGTTGTTCGAAACTGTTGCAGTTATCCACATATAGCTCAGGATTTACTGTCAACAAGAGTAAACTCTCTTACAATAAGATCACAGCTGTCAAAAAAGAAATATGACTTCATTCAGAACATCAAACATTTATCTGATTATCCTGCTGGTGTAATATTATGTATTTAAATATGTTGGAGGGAATATTGGGGCAAAGGTTTCAGAAAGTTTTTTTTTTTTAATTATAAGTCTCCTCTAAATGTATACTTTCATTGAACTGAATATTGCATAGTGGGAGTTTTTTGGTCAGTTGTAAGTAAAATGTTATAAAACAGCTATGTTGTGTGAAACGGTCATTTTAATCCCCACACATACAGTAAATATATACCCCTTCCTCTTAGCAGCGCAAAACCAGGAGGAGAAAACTGTTTTTCAGGCAGAGCCTTCTGCACCTGGGATGCTGCAACTCCCTCCGCTCTATCTCGCCAGCATGATGTCTTTATTCCCATAGTCATAAGCTTGGGAACATTTTCATAGGCTGAATAAAGGTTGTGGAGCTCAACAAGGCTTTCCTTATTCAGTGCTGTAGATTTCATTTCAGGATGAAATGGATCCAGCCCCCTCAGTACTTCCACTTATTTGGGCATATGGTATCGCTTTCTGCCCTGGCTCACCTTGCTGTGTGTCCCTACAAAGCCCAGGCAACCATTCTCATTTTCACCTACTGAAGCGGTAGTCAGTGTGTAAATGTATCTAAATATGCCCATAAAAATTCTTTCAACTCCACAGCGCTGCTTTTATTATGGTGAGAAGTAACGGCTTGCATTTCTTTACAGGCGCTTTTGCTGTCAGTTGATGGATCTAATAAACTTATAACACTGAGGGCTGGGGTAGTGGTAGTACATTTCTCACCACAGAAAGGGCATAGTTTTGGGGAATATTTCTGAGTCACACCATCAGATTTTGCCATCATGTCCTTAATAGCTATTAAATTGGTATTTTATATAATTTTTTTATTCTATTTTAGTGACTCAGAGATCACTACAGCATCCTCAATATGCTTTTGACTGCACTTCTAATGCCATGTAATTGGCTTTGAATAGACAATAAAATGATTTCAGTTTTAATGTAATATATAAATGTTTGTTGAGATGATGAAAACGGTCTGGCACTGTAAAACTATACTGCAATCCATTTCCAAGAATGTTGATCTGCAGCTCCCACTGTTCTCACAAGTAAGATATTAGTGTAATCTTTGCTGAGTTTTCTTTTTGCTACAATACTTCAAAATGCAGGTATGCAGAACACAGTTCTTGTATGCCAAGAGATGGATTGTTAGCACACAGAGAAGTACTGAGATTATACAACTTGTTCCCTAGCTTTCTATGAAATCGGGTCATCAGGTCTGTTTATGTGGAATACGACAGAGTAAATTCAAAGATCACATCCATTAGGCACATACTGTAAGACCTGTAATTAATCGAGGCCTGCACATACTAAAACATGCAGAAATCCAGCTCTGCTGAGCAGACCAACAATGCGAGAAATGTGAATCATATCAAAGACCCAGAGAACATTTGTTTGCTGGAAACAAATACCTCTCATGCTGTCAGGAAAGCGGCATGCATGCGGCACCCAGTGCAGGTGTCCTCTCTCTCTCTCTGGGGTCAAAAGAGGGCTAACTTTTTGACACTTTCTGACGTTTTTCAGAGCTCGTTCATTATCTCTGACAGGGCTGGGTAGCAGGAGCACTGAATAGCCATACACCTGCTGTAAATCAGCAATGAAACATTCACAAGTTCTGTGTGCTTCCCCAGGAGCTGTGACGCTGGTAATGTCAAAACGCTCACAGCGCTTTTACCCTCAATCCACCCCATTGAACAGCTGCCAAGAAAACCAAGCCCAGACATCTGTGTCTTTCCGTTGCAGATTTTTACACATTTATTTTTTTTGGCTGTAAATGATGGGCAATTCTTAGGTCCATGAGTTTGGTTCATACGTTATTGGACTGGAAAGGCTAGAACTTGAAAACGATGACAATAAAATCCACGGGATTCCACTTATATGAAACAAGAGATTGCAAAACTGTCATAGCTGCTTTTGTTGAGGTGTGAACTGCATGAATTGTTTTTTTGTTTTTTTGTGAAAAAAATAATTTAAGAGGTCTGAGAAAATGTCACATTGCATTTCTCCCATACTACATATGAAGTTAAACTGTAATCCTCCCGAAATGCTTCTCAATAGAAAACAGATACTTCAGCTGAAATGGCCAAGTACTAATGCCCAGATCTATGGCTAGGACTGAACTGCAGAACAGTATTGACTGAATAATGAGCGAGAGCTAGTTTCAATAGTGTTTTTGTTTCATGGTGCTCTTTCTCAGGTCCCATGCAAATGTGCTGTGCTGACATTGGAATGCGTGCGGAGCGAGCCTAGCCCAGGCTTGGGACGTGTTGCAACAGCAGCCTGAGGGTAACCTTACGGCCTGCATGGGCTGGGGACCAACACCTGAGCCAAGTCAGGTGAGACAGTCCTGCAGTCTCTCTCCCTCCCTCTCTCTTTCTCTTCCTTCTTTCTCTCTATTTCAAACTAGTATGCTATGTCTCTCCCCCTCTCTTTCTCTTTTTCACACTATCTCTCTCTCTCTCTTTCTCTCTCTTCCTTGGGTGAGCGCTTATAAGGTCTTTTCAAGACCTTTTCAAGACCTTTTTATGTTGTAAAACTGAGTGATTGTCATTGAATCATTGAATGTCATTATTTTCTCCTTTTAAAAATACTCTACTTCATCTGTGTGCCTGCACATGTGTCAAGGGGTTATTCTATATCTGTTTTTTCCCACTGCCATTCTTCTTTCTTTTCCTCTTTCTGTTTCTTCTCTCTCTTCGCATCTCCCTCTTCATCTGTCTTTCTCTTATTCTCGCCCTCTACTTTGTCATGCTCTCTGTCTTTCTTTCTCTCCTTCCATCTCCATCTCCATCTCTCTCTCACTCCTCCTCCTCTCTCTTTCCAGCTCCCCCACCCAACCCTGCTGTTGTGTGATCACTGCGAGGTCACACCTAGCAGGAATGCTGGAAATGACGGGGCGCGTGGCGAGGCTGGCTGGGACCGCAGCTGGATCGGCATTGTTAATGTCTCCAGTCCAGTTGTGCATGCAGAGAAACGGTGCACTTTGAAAAGGGCCCTCCACCCACTGTCTCAGCCTCTTCCTGAGAGACACCCCCTGGTCGGAGTCAGAGTCAAGGCTAAGCGTGCCTCTCAGTGCCTGCACCTTGGCAGGGTGGTGGAGTGCGGTGGGTGGAATGGGGTGGGGTGGGTGGGTGTTGTGGGGGGGGAGGGGGGTGGTTGGGGGGCTGCAGAGCAAACACTTACTCTCTGACCCACTTTAGTGGTAACAGATAAATGCCATAGATATTGGCCGTCACTCGCTCCTACCTCTCACTGAGTGTGAAGAATGTTTTACTTTGCTTAGCGTGGTCACAGGCGGAACGTGGAGAAATTTCTACTGTACTTGCAAGTGGCAGGTGGTTAACTGTACCACCTCTGTGCTTTGACACTATGGCGAAATGCCTTCACAGAACCGACATTTTTAGATGCATGAGTAATGTAAAAAAAAAAAAAGTTTGCTTATCACAGTGATGCATGCCTCTGAAATTGCAAAATGTCTTTTTCAGATTAGATATGGAAAGCAGTAAGAAGTAATGCGCTACTCTGGTCTCTACTCAAAGTAAACACCTCGTTTGCACTTCCGCACTTCAGTGGTCATTATGTAAATTATGTAAATAAACTAGTTAATGTAAATAAATCCCAACAATTGTCAGTTTATGGGTACAAATGTTTCATTTTACTGTGATGGATATTGTGACAACGGTTTTATTTTAATAGTATTCATATCAAACAAACACAACTCTTGGAATGCTTGGATGTTATTTTCATTTAAGGCTGACATAACTACTAACCAATGGAATTATTACATAAAACCTTTGCTTTCTAATAAAAAAAACAACTAAAACAAGACCTGATGTAAACAATGTCATATATAATATACATCAAGCTCTGTGTCTTAGAATTTCTCCAGCTGCTATGAGGGAGTTTGCAGCTGTGAATATGGAAATGTGCAGGGAAGAACATTGCAATTTAAAACTTCCACCTGCCGATTCCCACCACTGCACTTTTAAAACATGCTTTACACTCAGCATTAAGTAGTAACAACGTGCAGTTGTAAACACACAGCAAACCAGGACGTGCCCTCAGGCACTGAAAGCTGGTGTTAAATCCTCCTTTAGATAAAGCGTACCCTGAATCTTTCTGTTCCACATAACGAAAGACCAATATCAAACGTTTGCTTTCTTGGGAAATATAAAGAATGCTGATATTAAACAGCTAACTAACAACAAAAGACTCCAACTGAATTTTTGCTCCTTTCATTGCAAAGACAAGGCACTGGCTAGTACTGCTGTCTTCTTGGTGGTTACTTACCAAATGCTGAATGTGTATGACAGTAAAATCCATATCTGTAGCCTACACCTAGATTTAGGCAAGAAAATCCCTATTAGGAGGTTACAGGACTCTGGCGTAGTGTTAGGTGGATACGGCCCTTTTCTATCTGGCAAAGATGTTTTTTGTCTTCTTTAATGACCACTTAATAATCACTGCCACTGACTTTTTGCCTCCATATGCAGCCACTGAAAAACAAAATCAGAGAACACAGTTCAGGACACAGTACTGTTTGTTTTTGTGTCACCCCACAACACCATCCCAGCTGAGAGAATGCTATAACTAAGTTGCAGACCTCATCATAAGTTGTCCTAAATGACCTTGATTTTTGACTTCCATATTCATAAGACCCCAAACCACCCCCATCCCCCCTTCAATAACACCTAAATGCTTGCCTGGTTTTATATTTTGCCCTTTTTGTTTTTTTCTATTACCCCACTACTTGTTTTGAGTAGGTTAACAGCAAGTAGGATGTGGTTCAAATAGCAGATTTAAATCACAGCATTACAATCATCTGAATCAGTATTGGGGTAAATAATTTAATTGCAGGATGTCAACATCTGTCATTTCTTTATTTCTAACTTTAATTTGTAAAAAAAAACTCCTATCAGTTTCTAAAAAAAAAAAAAAAAACAGTATCATGATGACGTCAACTAAAGAGGTCTAAACCACGCTTTAGGACCCAGCGGCATACTGCTTAGACATCGTGCGCCCCATTTCTCCCACTCAGTCTCATCCGCGAGGTGGTTGAGAGCCCATTCACATCAGCTGTTCAAAGTAACCGGTCCCAGGACCCTGTTGAAGTCGAGGAAGGGTGCAAACTTTCATCTTCATTTTCACCGGAGCCCATGTAGCCTTTTTCAGTGCGTCACAACTGATTCTAAAATGACTAAAAGGTATCTGATATTGCACCCATGTTTTTGCAAGCATTATGTTAAACTCACAAGTGAGATCATTTCATGTTGTGACTTACCTTTTCTTTGCAGGTATTATTCGTGGTTTGGACCAATAGTTCTCTGCTTCTTGATAACAGTGGCGCCGACTGCATCACAATGGAAAGGTAAGAGAAAACCTGAGTGAAAACGGCTACTTTTCCAGCTTGAGGAATTTTCACCTGTTTCTTTTTTTACCTTCTTTACATCGTGGTTGTCTGGGACTTTTACGTGAGAAACATGGTTGTTATGTTTAGAGAAGTGCTACCAACGTCTACACTTAGCAAATGTTTGAAAAGACATACATGTATTGTAAGCCTGGTACCAAAGTTGCCCAATTTACCAGTAGCATATTGCATCGATGCACAACATTTCATCAGCTGGATTGACTTATCTGTTGATATCACATTGACGCGGTCTGGGCTTAGATTGCGCACATCTCTCAAATTTCAGATTTGTCTTTGTTTAGGCTAGCCGTCTGCAAAGTTTATAGTAACATCATACGCACGTTCAAACTCTGTTAAGGATGTGCAGCCAGCGCATATGCCTTGTGATGGAGAATTCAAACCGTTAAACTGACACCCAGACTTTCATTACTGATCCATCTACTTACACTAGCCTGCATGATCAGACGCATAGCCTACTGACATCTGGAGGGTTTTTTTTTAAAATAAAGACTAATTAAGATAACTCTAGCAGGTGGTAGACGGCGTGGTACAGAAACGCCGGATGTGGGGTTCGGAGCAGAGAGACACGGGATTATGTTCATGCATGTCCTGTTGGCTTGAGGTTGTTAGGAAGCAAAGCGTTAAGTATTATTAACCATTTAGAACTACCCACAGCATTCTTATTCTATCAAACCGACATTAAAATGTACCAACTTTCTACTGCTGAATACTGAGAACGTGCGTTTCTTGCAGGAAGTGATGGTTGACACTTTTGCAAATAGTTTTTTCCTCTATAAAATGTATGTGTTCTTGCTGCTAGGATTGAGGCTTTTGGTCTGTCCAGTATGATTTCACTGGCTTGCTGGCAGTTGTAATTTTTGTAAAAGCCCTATTTAGAACAACTTGAAGTAAATTTGACCATTGCAAATTCCCAGCAATAAGGATGTAGATAATTCATACCAAAAATGTCTGTCAGCATGAGCAGATAGACAGTACAAAATGTAAATGACATTGCAAGATTTATTTCAGATGCAGAAACTGTGTAAAGAATGTGTCTGTCTCCTTTCATGTAAACCCCTCTCAACCAGACAATAATGAGCTTTTCAGAAATCATTAAACCCTTTGACTGCGGCAGTGCTGTGATTCCAGAGAGTTACACAATATTTTCTCCTTTCACAATGCTATTAACTTTCTGTAAGCAATCAGCCATTTTGGTTTAACAAGTGCACCAAAGTAAAAAAAACTCGAAAAAAAAAGGGCATTTAGCTTTTCTGGTGCCGACACCCATTTGTCATTATCCTTTATATTCTTTCATCTGGATTTTTGTGAGTTTAGTCATTTTCAAGTCCAAAGTCTACCTCTTCAACTCACATTCTCTTTGTGTTTGTTCACTGTCTGTCCCCGTATCTCTTCTGGGTAAGTCTGCAAGTATGAGTCTCTTTACTCAGGATCATGGGAAGTGAATTTCACAGGAGGGTACATCTCTGAAGATGTGAATTATTCACCCACAAACCTTTCCCACTGCCCTGTGTTTAATTTAGCCTGTTCGTTGTTCATCACATTGGCGACTGAGAGAAACTGAGAACGCTTCCATTAATATTTGATTGATGCTGCTCACTATGGTTACCATCATCCCCACCTGTCAGTGTGTGCTCCTGTGTGTACCTGACCTCAGACTACAGGGAGGCCTTAGAGCATATGGCTATGACCCTGTCAGAAGAGAGCTACAAACCTTTCTTCCCCTGGCTTAACTTAAGGGTATCAGATTTGGTGCTGTGGGGACAGCTTAATCTATAGGGACCATGGTCAATGCATGCAGATACGGTGGAGACGTAATGATCCACAATGGCACTGTAAAAGATACTCCCCGTTACAGGCATGAAAGAGGAAGTGTCGAGTGTCCTGGGTGTGGTTTGATATGAATGGACGATGTTTTTTTTTTTTTTAGCGTGTCGCAGACGTGCTAGATTTGACTTGTGAGGTACCGTGTGAGTAATCGTTGTCGACACTTTCACCCGTTGTAGTGGTCATGCATGCACCTGTTGCCCTCACGTAGTCAAACTTCTTAACCTTCATATTAAAGTTGGCACACTTTTATGTGCCATCTACTGGAAGTTGAAAGCTGCTATACCCGCTCAATGCATCCCTACTATGCAGTGCACCAGCAATGACTAAAAACCTTTTAACAAAGTGTTTTTGGTAATGTTAAGAATATATGTAAAGCTGATACTAAGTGGAAGTCACTAGGGTGCAAGGACCCATTCTTTTCCTTTGCCTTTAGGGAGGATTCCCTATTGTCATGCAATCAGGTTGCCCTCCACCCCATCACCCCACACCACCCCACCCCGCCCCCCCTCATTTAGCCAAGCCTGAAGTCTGGAGCACAGAGAGAGAGAGAGAGGGGCAACAGCTGTAAGGGGACACCCTACCGGCCCATTTAATCGCTGAATAAAATACTGCATTAAAAAAACAATCTCTGCAAACAAGGCCTTCCACCTGTCACGTGGGGGATGCCAGAGCACCAGGAGACAGGAAGGCCCCACTGAGTCTTGTGTACTGACACCAACAAAGCTCCCACCACCAAACAAAAAAGAAAGGACGTTTGCAAGCCTTCAACTTTAAAAGCTGTAGAGGTCACCTCGCCCTCGGTTGGCCAAATTCTCTCAGGATTACTCTCTGCCAAGTCTCAAGGACTTTTTTCCACAACTAACATGCAGGAGGCTTATTGTCATGACACTGACATGCAACAAGAGTTTTAAGCGAAATACAGCCTAATATTACTGAATCTGTTTAATACTTGCATTTATGATAATGTCTCATAATCTGCCATTTCAGAAGTGATTAGGAAAACCTTAATAAACCTTTGAACTCTGTCATTTTCTGATGGACTGCCTCCAGATATTGGATAGTTGGTCTTCTTTGAAGTAGCAAAACCGCATAATAAATCATGTTTTATTCCACTCAGTAAAGTAGATTGTCATCCCAATCCTTAGGCGCTATGCAACAGAGATAGGAAACAACCTCAATGGACCCCTTTACCTTTGTCTATAAAAGTATTTACCTCACTGACAGATGGATGGTTCTGAACACTACAGTAGATTAAAACATTTTCAGCTGTTTGGTCAGCATCATTCCCACTTCAAATTTTATTTGACTTAAAACAGTGCACAATGGTAGCCTGTCATGTCTCACATTATCTATTACAACAGGCATCCAGTAGATGTATTCTTTTCTTTCTCTGAGAGACAGAATTGAGTTGTTCATCATGTGTACTATCATGTAACTGTTGAGACCAGTCAGTGCTGTGTCTGGATGATAAATTAGCCCATTTAAACCAGATATGCTGTGCTGACGGAGCGAGGGAGCATTGTTCGGCATTTGTTAGTGTAATTGACTGGAGAAGCTTTAGGGTGGGGATTTAACTTGATGGAACTTGATACTTAATGCTTTTAACAGGAATACAGTTGCTAAAGTTATGCCAGTGGTCTGAACTTGTTTGACTGTGCATAGCTAGAGAGACCACAAACATAGTTTGAAAAAAAGAGCAAATTTTATACACAACCTTCTTGTGGTGTTTGTTTTCTTCACCCTGCAAATCATCTATTGTTGCTTTTAATTATAAATCATAAGAAAATACGTGTCCTGTGGGGGCATATCCTTTAGCCCTGGGTTCGTTTAGATCAGTTACAACAGCTGCAAGTATGAAAGCACAGTGCAGGTCAAGCATAGCCTCTGTTACGCCACAGCTCTCCAAGTGATGACGGTTAGTAATCCACAGATTTTACAGTCAATAAACAGATTCAGTCATGGCTTACATGTAGGTTTTTTGTTCTTACTTGCCCAGAGTCGTGGCAACCCCTGATGGGGGTTAGCATTGTAGTGACCATAGGGAATTCTGACACAGGGACATTAAGTGTGTCTTAGCTGTGACCTCCTGCTCAGCCTCTTTTCAAAGTGTCACGCTTGCTGCAGACTTTGAATGTCATCCTGAACGCATATGTGGTAGGTGCTTATTCCATTTCACATGTGAAAATGCAGCTCGAATGAAAGCACTCGCTGAGTGAAAGTGTGGCATTGATTTGTATGTTTGTGTGCATCCATACATGTCTTTTTTTTGGAAAAGCATTTGGATCCTGCCTGTGAGCTTTGTGAAGGAGCTTTGTTTACAGTCCCAACAGAGAGACATTGTGTTATTGTCTTAGTTGATTCTCAGGCTCAGATATTACGTGACTCAGGATTTACTTTGTCGTTAAGGAAACTTTGTGTCCTGCCCGTTTCTCTGCGTCTTCCTTCCCCAATGCCTGCAAACTCAAGCCAGTGTACCAGACTGCCTCTTTGTCTTCCCATCACATACTTCACTGACTCACTCCTGTTACTTCACTGCTTTGAGTTTCATCTTTAAACAACACTGCTGTGCCCCAGTTAGAGCCCATCATATCCAATTCTCAGGAAATAAATTTAATGGGTGTTTTGCGTGGATAAGAAAATGTTATCTCTGTGTTTATTTTAAGAACCAGTTCCCACTATTGCACCCATATGGATTTATTAGACTTACCAACCTTAAGTGGGAAGGGGGGATAGAAGGCTGTGTTTTTACTAGAGAACTGTGGTTGTCATATCCTGCTTTGATTCCCTAATCTCGCCCATCTGGGGACTTTCCTGTTCGCATAGCTGCCGTCTCAAAGTGTCTGACTGGCCATGTGGTACCAGCCCACACCGGCAGCTCCAGAGCAGATCGGGGCGGGCCAGGGAGCACTTTTGAAGTATCAATATGCTCGCCATGCGGATTTCCTTTGCCACATGCTAATGCGACCGCAGTTTTGCTCTCCTGCTTTGCGTTCGCATGTTTTAGGATCCTTTTCATCTCAAGGCTTAAGCCCTTAATTCATTTTGACCTGGCACGACGGAGTGTATGGAAACGGCCCGACTGACCCAGTGGCTTCGTGACCCCCGTCAAAAAGTCTGTAGAATAAGCCACGCACTCATCACACCCCATTTGTGTGGCAGTCAGGAGACGGCTTGGACCGAGATCAACCAAAATCGCACTCCCAGGCAGACATTTTAGACCCTCGCATGAGTTCTGGTCATGATGGGTTCGGGAGGAAATGCTGTATGTAGGCTTGGCTGCAATGATAACTGTCAGCCACTTAGGACAACTTCCATTTTAGAGGAAAGCGGATGGCCCAAATAACCAAATAGCATGGAGGCACAGGATGGGTAGACACGTGTCTGTGTGTGTGTGTGTCTGTGTGTGAGTGCGTGCGCATGTGTGTGTGTGTGTGTGTGTGTGTGTGTGTGTGTGTGTGTGTGTGTGTGTGTGTGTGTGTGTGTGTGTGTGTGTGCACGAGCGCATGCAGAAGAGGTGTGAAACTTGAGTTCACTGTCTAAAATTACATACTTCAGATGATGGGGAGGAAACTGCATATATGAATGGGAGCTGACCGCAAGATATGTGTTTAACACAGAGCCAGATCAAAGAGCTGAGCACCAGCACTGCTGCTCAGGGTACCGCCATAAAGGAGAAGTTTCCAGAACAAACACTGTGTGACAGGGATGAGAACATCTGTTTGCCTTGGTGTCATTTTTTTTCCACCTACAGTATACTTCCAACAGAGACACCGTTTAGGAGAATAGGGAGGCTCTATTCTTGTTGTGTAGGTGGGGTTGATTACAGTACGGGTCATGCGTATTTAAGATTTTCAGATGTGCCGTATCGGGTGTTGGGGTGACACTACGCCCTCGGAAATGAAGGGCTGAAAGCTATGATTCTAGGAAAGGCAGAGGTGGTCCGCTCACCTGATATTCCTAACAACCTGTGAGTTTACAACCCAAAACATGTTCATGTCATACCACCCCCCTCAAGAGACCACAGACACATTAAGCGCCACCATCTACTTAAGGTTGCGGCACACACCCACTGTCATAAATATTAGCTACGGGGCATCTGAGGGACTGAAAAAATCCCTCTGGCAACTTCACTGTGAACTTCCTCTGTTTGATGGCTGCGTTTCACCATCTACCTTGTTCAAATATTGAGGTCTTGAACTGTCTATGTAAACTGCAGAGGGCATAAATAAGTATACTGGCAGTGTCCAGTGTGCCCTAGCCTTTTGTTACGGCAGTTTATCTGACCTTCATTAATTGTTAAACTTCGTTAAAAATTAATTGTTCCTTCTTTTATGGAAAGGCTTTTCACATCAGTTGTACAATGAAAGGCGCAATGAGTGGTGATGACAGACATGATTTATCTCTCCATTGTCATTTATTCATTCATTCATTTATCCACTCTACTACTCCCACATAAATTTAAACTTACACATGGTTGCACACAATGAACACACACACACACACACACACACACACACACACACACACACACACACACACACACACACACACACACACACACACACACACACACACACATTTGCAGGGACACCCACAAAGGCTTTGATAAAACACCAGTGGGATGATGCCAAAAACCCAGAGCAAAACTATAATTACTTAACTGGCCCTATGAAAGGGGGATTTGTGATGGCCAGCACAGTGTACACTCTACTCCGCTTCACTGCTAATGGCTAACTGAGTGTCCTCTCTCTCTCTCTTCCTCTCTCTCTCTCTCTCTCTCTCTGTCTCTCTCTCTCTGTGTCCTTCCCAGGAGGCCCTTCCTGCCCTGTTTGCAACCCTCACTTAGCCTCCTTATTCTCCTGTAATCCCTACAACTGTTTCCCTGCTACGTGTAGCGTTATTTAGCAAATGACAGGCTTAGCGTTGCACTCTGCCCACACCCAGCGTGTCTTCGTAGCATAACTCTTACCTGTGGAAAAACAAAGGGCTCTGAGTGGCTTTCAAAAAGCTGCAAAGCAAAAAAAAAAAAACGACCCGCTGTAGCCTGAAGAGACATTTTACGCTTGCTTGTGCTGGCAGGAGGTGTGGTGTCGCACAGATTTGTGAGGCCTTGTTAAAGATGCCGAATGCTGAATGCCTCAGTGCCTCGGCCAGTGTCTTTGTTTTTGTAGCTGCTTCAAAAGCGCGTTGAGATGGGTGGCTGAGGTGGTAGGGAAAGGAGGGGAATGAGGGAGTTAAGGTTTAAAAAGCAGCAGGTTTTCTTCTTCTACAGCACCTGTCTGGCTGCTGTCCATTATTCTTTTTTTCTCAGAGCTGCGTTTAACTTTCATCACTACTGCTGTGACTTTGAAACTGTTGACACAGCGCCATTAAATTATGTTCAAGGTGAGAAGGTTTGCATCTATCTACTACATTTCTATATGTTGAATGTGTAGAGAGCTAACCTCCACCAGAGTAAATTTCTCGTATATGTACGTATACTTGGCCAATAAAACTGATTCTGATTCTTGATCAGCAGACATCAGCATACTGTAGAAGCCACTCTTCATTAACATTTCCATCCTGTTTCTGATCCGACAAACCCAGTCTTGTCAGGATGCCACGCCGTGCTCTGCTTGCCTTTGAGGTTTTTTTAAGGCAGCCTGGGAGGTCCTTTTCCACTTCAGCTGACAAAATGTCAAGAGTTTCCTCTTATTCTTGAGAGTCATTTTTAGACGCTGTCTTGTTTACACGCTCCAAAGAGCCGGCTTTGATGAGACGTATACAAACAAGGTCTGTTAGTTTCTTGAGCATCCTTGCCAGTTACAAAGTGAAATCATTGTGTATTGTTGCTGCCGGAGCACCATTTTTAGATGTCTCCTTGTCTAATACAATTCGGAGTCAAGCACCTTCCTGAATCACTGTATTGAAAACACCGGTGTGGTTAGGGCTGTGTTGGCAATAATTTTGTGTAAAACAGTATGCGTGCAGACAGTGGTTGACTGCTGACAAATATACGACAAAGACATGGATGTGGATGAAGATTGATATAATGACAAGCCACTTTTGTTGATAGTCCCAAAACACCAGTTAGAAATATATATATTGCCTGAAAATGATTTATTAAAATAGTTAGTGTCTGGGTGTATGCTCTTAAAATGATAATTGGACATAATGTTTGTTTTTCTGTTATCTTACTTTTTATTTTCTTTTTAACCACATAATGATATTCTTTATGTTGCTGGTTGGGCATGTTAGATGACAGTCTTTTCAGTTCTGTGGTGCTCATAAATACTTTATCTAGCCACATGTTTTACAGTAGTGCATACTTTCCCTGTTTTATTGAATGTTCATTAACAGATGTGTTGAAACCTGTCACACTAATGCTGTAAGCATATGGAGCAGGTAATTGGAGTGTATTGTATGGGTGGAAACCAAGCCTGGTAAACGAAAAGTGCTCAGGGCTGAAGTGGACAAGTATGTCATTCTTACTGGGTCATTTTATCCATTGACAGCCCATGGGGGAGCTTGAAGAAAACCACTGAGGAATCTCTCTGAGGTCAGGTTCAAATAGTTTTCAGAGGTCATGGAATTTGGTAAGCATTGCAGAGTAAATGTTTGCACCCGGACCTGAGGGTAATAAATTGGCTGGTTTTTTGAACCTTGAGGCTTTACGATCGCGGGTCGCTCTGTGAACTGTCAGCTTGAAGGACAAACTTTTCGCCTCCGCCGAAATGTGGCTCAGTGGCGGTTTCCATGGCCACCAGGTGCAGATTTGTCAGGCTGCAAAGTGCTGCTTGGCTTGTGTGGGGGAAATATGATCCCTCTACCTGGCACTTGGTCCCCTCCCTGCGGCCCCAGGAGTGTTTACACGTCCCAGGTAACAGCCTCCCGAGCACAGGGTGGGATGAAACCAGACACAGCCTCTTGGGAAACGGACACCATTTTCTTTATCTTCGTGAATAAAAATGGATTTTGAATGACCACCGCTGTTTAAAAAAAAATGTAAAGAGAGAGCAAAGGCCAGTAAGGTGATCTACACCGCAATATCTGATATGTCCAATTTGCAAAAGTAATTTCTTCTGATGTGTGCAGATATTTCTTTTAACGCACGAGACTGGAATGTGCAATGTAGGTTACCGGTTGCCTCTGCAGGTTTGAACACCATCACACAGCTAGCCTTGGGCTTGTGCTCATTTGCAGATGTATTTGGCTTATAATGGGCCTTGTTATTTGTATATCCCCCCCCCCCTCTCTTCTCGCAGAGATCAGTGAGTTCTTGCTGGTTGACTGCTCCTGAGAGGCCTGAGAGTCCCCTTGGACAGCGCTCTTGTTTCACTCCCTCACAAATCTCACGCCGCGGGGGTGTGAAGGACATTCTCCCCCGGGTCGGGGAGATTAGCATCAAGAGCAGAGGGCTCAAGGACAAAAACGGGATTTTCCGAGTCCTTTAGCGTACGCTACAGGCCTCTCGAGGGTTCCGAGAATTGGGGTGGGGGCCACGCTGGTCGATATGGGAGAGGCTATCATTCACGGATTTTTCTCTGTCACTGGAATAATGCGGGCGGTGGCTTTGAGCCACCCTCTGAGGCCGACAGGCTCCTCCTGCTCTTTGCAACCAGGTGTGACCTCTGTTTGCCACCGACGGTGCCTTTTTCGTGTACCCACCACAGCTAGCAGGAGGGAATAGATGGATTGGAAAAACCTTTCAGCAGCGTGCTTCCTGAAAGGTGCCGCAGTGAGTGTTCAGAGCCTCGGAGGTTGGGTGACTAGAGAAATCACGCTGCTGCACAGCATGAACAGTCAAACAAGGCTAATAGCTTGCAGTGTCCATTTCCTGTTTGCTGACGCCTCCAGCCTTGGCCCTCGGAGTCCAGATACAGTAAGACTGTAAGGAGTGGCTGGGAACGAGTAGGCCTGCAGAGGGGCACAGAGAGGCTCGACGCTCTGGGAAAGACAGGAAGCATTTGGGCGGATTAAAAGTGCTTATAAATGTCTTTTTTACCGAAAAGGGTGTGGCAGATGCTTTTCTCACAAACAAAACACGATGTGTCAGTTGTCAGGATGGGGTCCATAATAGGCCCTGAAGGCGGCTCAGCTGTAGGACCTTGGGTTTTTATTGTGAGGGCTAGTCTCGCCACTTAATGCTTAAGGGCCGGGCTCAATGGCTGCTCGGAGGCTACTAATGTCTTGTCAGTGAATTGGGAAAGGGGACAATTAGGAAAGCCATCCATTCATCTCGCCGCTAGGAGCCAGGTGGCACGGTGCCAGGGGCTGAGACAGGCTAAAGGGAGAAAGGGGGAAAAGAGGAAGGGACCTGGGCTAACTGTCGGGGGTCGTTAAAACATTTTACAGCGCAGTGAAAGATTTGCAGGTCTGTTCGCTGGCACAGCCATGCCAGCGTCACCCATGCATCAGGGGCGGGAGGGCTTTCAGTTTGGACATGTCCACTGTGGTGTGCCTCATTATGAGATGGCTGACTGGAATTCCTGTGTCCCTGCTTTGTGTTTGTGAGCAGATGACCTCCGGGTGGGCTTGATTTTATTTTTTTGTTTTACTGCCACTTAAACATCCCTTCCTCCTGTAACTCACAACATGTTTACACCTTGGTCTAGCTATTCAAACAAATACACACACTCAGGAATGTACGTGTATTTTACGGTTTCAAAAACGGCAAGTGTAGTCTGGCTATTAATTATGGCTGTTTAGAAAAATTGCCTTAGCATATTCCAGGTCCTTATACTTTTCCAGTGAAAATTCAGAGTTACTGCCAGGTCAGAGTGCCAGCCATGCACTTTCATCTCCAAAGCTGATGATAGTATTACACTGCCTTGGCACTGCTCTTTGGGTCAGGCTGGAAATTTCTGCCACCTGGGAGAAACTCCAAGGTTCACCCATTTCTTTGTGTTAAGGAGCTAGATTGAAAGAGAGGGAGAAAGAAAGAGAGAGAAAGAGCGAACAAAAGCCATAGACGAAGCCAGGTTACACTATGAGAATGAGAACAGCCTTAAGTTCATGCTCAGATGAAAAATGCTTGTGTTGGGTGTCCGTGGGGCACTCTCTATATCAACTTTTTTTTTTTTGAAGACAGGCTATTGTAAATACATTTATTTCTATCAGACACTGTACCTACACTTGGCTGAGTAAATAAAGATCTTTGATTTCCTGATCACTTGACCTGTAATACAGCGGAAAAAAGGCAGTGGATTTTATGGTCTCAAGTGTTCAGTCATCTGTCTTGAGACAACCACCTTCCCACCATGATTTGACTCCCTGTATTACAAATGCTTTTGCAAGACTGACTTTCCTACAGTTCTTTCATCACTGTCTGTAAGCCTCCTGGATTCTCTGTAGGATTTGTGGCCTAAGATGCTGTTATTTGTGTTTTTTTAACATTAAGAAAACAGGAAGTCTCCAGGCTTTTCTGCGTAAATCCTAGCTGTAAACAATGCGGTTGGCTCTCTCTATTCAGTTTCGTTCTTGCTAATTGAAGGACCTGCATTGTTTTAGTGATGAAAGGGCCTCTTTGTCTGGCACAGTGGTCGTGGTGGATGTCAGACCTGTGATGTAGCTACAGGCTAAACGTCATCCCTCCACTAACCCCCCCTTACCTCCACCTCCACCTCCACCACCACCACCACCACCACCAAGTCATTTACTTCCTCATTAGAGTGGATTAGAGCGTCAGATGAAGGCAGGCTAGGCTTGACTTGCTTGAGGTTGTCTGTCTGAAGATTGCGCCTAACGCTCCTCAGCTATTCTCTATCAGCACGTCATCAGACGTGCGCTTCACTTATCAGCGTTTCTTCCCGAAAGAGAAAAATCAGAGAAAAGGTCGCCGTCTGCCCGCTAATCCTGGAGTATACGATTTCTTTGACAGTCAGTAACCAGGCAACAGGGATTAACACTGAAGAATGGACTGTTGCATTCTCAGTGCTGTGGAATTCAATGCCAGATTTGAAACAGCATGCTCATGGACTTCTTAAATTGGCGTTTAATGGCCCTTGCTCACTTAAATCTGCCTCCGCCATCAGAAGAAATGACGCACAGCTTCACACTTTAGCAGTGAATAGACCCTGTCACCGACAATGGGCCTGGAATTTGCATAGGGTTTGGTGAGGAGCAGTACCTGCATAGGCATGTACTCTTGCTGTATCTGCAAACACTGTGGAAATGTCAGTATTTGCTGAGGTGCCCCCAGCTGCAATAAAGGGAGACGTTTGTGGGAAGAACTCAGTGAGCGAAGATATGACATTTTACACCTCCTTGATGCCTCCACATGTCAAAGTCAACTTTATCGCCATTTCCGCCCCATTTACAGGACGCACAGATAAACCGAAATAACATCTCCCTCAGACTGTATGGTGCAAACATGCAGTAAAACCTTATATGAAATAAACTATATATGTTTAACTATAAATATAGAACTATAGTATAGGGTTGACGTGTTGAGGGGTGTGTGTGTGTGTGTGTGTACTTGGGGGTTGGGGTGGGGGTCTGATGTAAAGTCACTGGTGCAGGAGACTTAACTCTGCATAGTGTGGATCTGGGATTTCAAGAAAACTGTCATCAAGTGGATCCTGTTTCAGAGGAGGTTTTCGTGCAGACTGTAAATGGTCAAGCATCTGAATGCTTTTTCTAAGTAGAGGGACATGGGCTAAGCTCCACATGGACAGGGTTCTAATTTGGGGCGTAATTACAAGAACTGGAAATTACAGGTGACCAGGGCTTAAATGTCTGTTGGTGTGTGAACCTAAAACCACTCAACACCATCACCAAAGGCAGTGGTGATTGAAATGTTCTAATCTTTCTAATTAACCTTGCTTAAACATCAAAGAAGTGTGAAAATGCATGTGTAGACTTTTTTCTCTCTTTTCAGGCAGTGGTGTATAGGATTTCATGTGTTTGAGACTGGCTGTGGGATGTCACATGGAGCACCGCTCTTTTCAAAAGTTTATTTTTCATATTAAACCATGTTGTTCACAAGCTGTGTTTCGAACATGTGGTCTTAAATTAAAAAGTCCTTGGGATTGTGGTTAAAATAAATGCTTTAAAAATATGTGTAATTATGATTGGAATTGCCCATTTTCCACTGATGCAGTGTATAATGTTGGGCCCTTCGTGGTTTGCTTGTTTTATTATTTGGTAGACATTACCTGGAGGCATGGAGTTTGAATGATGCACACATATCCCGACTAATGGTGACCAAGGCGAACTTTCTGCATGTTTGAATGTTCGCTCGTCTTCTGTCTCAGACAAAACTCAACATCCCAAGTCCAAATAAAATCATGCCTGTCAGAGCATATAGCTGTCAGTGTATACAACAGCTTTGACACATTCCAGGACACCAGGTGGTCATGCTGGAAGCCTGTGGTGTGCATTTAAAGAGTTTGCCGTTTATCATACCTAGAAATTATCGCCTCTGGGCCATGATTTCCATTCACTGCAAACCCATGAGGTTTATCACTGGTGCTGTTTGTGGTGATATGCCGTCAAATCAGTTGGTCTTATTGACTGACAAGGGAATGCTGAGAATGTGGAATGCCTTGTTGGTTTGTCGGTAGACTTGCGTAAGTGAAGCAGTGGGTCCCTATTTCATTAGATATGAATGATTGCAGGAATGTAAAGTGCGTCTTAGACAGACCAATCCAACCATCATTCAACGACTTTGGTGCTCTGCCATGAATTTTATTATTGACACGTCTAATAGAGCGTTTGTTGCCTTTGCAGCATTATGCCAGGCCTTTCAGTAAACAGCCTCTTGTCTCTGATAGCCCCATTCCCAGCTGTCACAATTCAGATTCTTCCCTCTTGCAGTCGCCCCCTCTCCCGCTAACTATCCATATTTCACTGCCAAAATAAACACCCCCCTCCTATGCTGCGATGCTGGAGGCCCATCCGACATACAGTATTTTGTGTCCAAAGGCTAAGGCACTGACTTCATAGAAAAAAAGCACTTTCATTTCAAGTGGGCTTTAGTCTTTCAGATATTTCAAAATTGGCTTTTCTTTCCGTTTCTGCCAGGCCAAGCGCTGGCATGTCTGTGAGTGCAGCATAGGCCTATTAATGCCAACTTATGTCTTAGCTTTCACTCCAGAGACATACATCACATCACTGAAGCACCCTGAGCCCCCCTCGTCCTCTCCTCTTCTCCCTCTCTAATGGAATGCAGTGACTTCACGGTGTGGCAGCCTCACCTTGTCAGGTGGCAGGGATTAGAGGTGTTCCGAACGCACCCCGTCCCGGGTGACAATGCCTGGGTCTGTTCCCAGTGCTGTCTACTTAAGAGGGTCAGCTGAGCTCCGCTCGCTCGCGCGCGCGCACACACACACACACATACACACATACACACGCACGCACACGCACACACACACAAAAAGTGCATACTCATTAGCCATGCTTTTGGCAGGCAGGTAGTCAGATGAATTTAGGCACAGAGAAGACCTCCTTGTTTTACTTTAAGTATTTAGATATACACTGAGCATGACTTAATTTGGTTTAAATTATATCTCAGTATCCTCAGAAATAGGAGGCTATGGATCTCATGCATGCCACAGTAGGCTACTGTAGCACCGCTTTTGATAACAGTGTATGAAACGATGTCAGATTGTGGGCTAACGGATGATGCATGGTAGCAAAATATAATGCATGCATTCAGTATCTTCGAGTGTTTGGTATTATCTTAATATAAAAGGTATATTAACGTGTCACCAAACAGTTCCCTTGTAGAATACATGTGAGGCAATGGAGTCCCCTTTCAACAAAGCCACACATTTGTTATTGTTAAGGGCCCTGCAGTTACTTTTCACCAGTGTTACATTCTTGACCGTCTTTGATGGTTGTTTCTGAAAGTCTTGGCCGTCTTTGATGGTTGTTTCTGAAATGTGTTGGAATTGCATCAAGATGGAATCAGTCCTTTTTCCCGCTTCCTGCTGCCCTGGTGTCTTGGTGTGTTTTCTGTTTGAACAGAAGAAAGAAGGCCGTCCCCTCCTGCACTGGGTCAAGTGTGAGTCTGTCTGAACATTATGGGCTGCTGGCCTCCAGTCTCCCGCGAGGCTGGTTTTTCATTGAGCTTCATCACCCAGAGCCTCTGTCCAGTCCCAAACTCATTTAATGGAGCCATTGTCAACCCACAGAGCCTGAGACTGAGGGCTAGCACGAACTCCCAGTATGAAAAACAATGAAATGTAAAAGTTTGTAATACGTGTTCCAAAAATCCTTTTTTCCCCCCACAATTTAAAATATTTCTACTAGCTAAGTTGCTTAAGTATCAGTGTGGTGCTGGATATTGGTATCTGATGAACTGTTTGGAGTTGTTTAACTGATTGGATTTCATTTTAAAAAAGGCTTTTAGTTACGTGGTCATTGGCAATGTGACAGCTTTGCTAATACCACATTTTTGCACTGAAAAGCTCATCTGTTCTGTCCAAGGGTCCAAACAAAGATTTAGCCGCTTCTCAGCAGAATGTAGCCTCCATATTTTAGCTATTAGGGAGCCTGTAATCCAGGATGAAAATTTAGGATTGTTTATGTCAGTCCTAAAACCTGTAAGCTCATCTGCGCTCTCCTCTCATCAATCAGCCTTTGGACAGAAACAGGATGTCAAACCACTCATTTAATCTTCTCAGCTTTGATGAGAAACACAAACTGGTCAAAGACCATCACAAAAAAATTGGAACATTTCTGTGTTGCTCTCAAAAGTCGAAACCTTAAAAACACATTACTTTAGACATTAACAGAACTGCATTGTAACACTAGTAAAAATTTCACATATTTCTACAGGAATTAACAGTTATTGAATGAATAGGCGGCAGTATTATTAAATGTTTGACGTTACATAATATGTAAAATAGGTTAATTGGTTAAACTTGGTGTAAAACATGTTACACTCTTTTGAGGTTCTACTCTGTATTTTGAAACTGAAACTTTTGAGCCTTATTCCAAAAAAGGAGTTGCTGTAATTCTGTTACGCTGTTTTCGAGTTAAAACTATAGAGTACTTTCACAAACTGGTGTGATGTACTTTTTGTTAATATTGCAGTATTAACAATAGCAGACCAAAGCTTTCTCTGAAACCTGTGCAAAATGCATGACCTGGGGCAAAGCTGAGGCTACCACCTCTTCTCTCCCTCTCTTGCTATCTTTGTCTCTCAATCTCTCTTTCTCTCTCTCTCTCTCTCTCTCTCTCTCTCTCTCTCTCTCTCTCACACACACACACACACACACACACACACACACACACACACACACACACACACACACACACACACACACACACACTGTCTGCACTCTCTAAGGCAGCCAGTGTCCACAGCTTGGGGATCACAAAGGTTGTGGAGTCCTCCAAGGAGTCATGGGCGGTTTGGCTGCCGGCCAGGCATTTTATAGATCACTAGTAATTCACAATGAGGTGAAAAGTACACTGACAACAAATAATTCCTTAATAAACTCAGCAGAGGTTGTCCCTCAGATTAGCAAAGGGAGTTTTTGAAGACAGAGGGCAGAGGTGGGGAATGAAGTTTGAGCTGGGGAGAGATTTGGAAGTTGATTTGTGTGGGTTCATGTGTGCATGCGTGGCTCTGTGAGTGTTTCTATGTGTGTGTGTGTGTGTGTGTGTGTGTGTGTGTATGTGTGTATCTGTGTGTGCCTGTGTGTATGGGTCTGTGTGTATGTGTGGGTCTATTCTGTGTGTGTGTGTGTGTGTGTGTGTGTGTGTGTGTGTGTGTGTGTGTGTGTGTGTGTGTGTGTGTGTGTGTGTGTGTGTGTGGAACAAGAGACCCTTCAAACAGGGAACTGCCATGACCCATCAGGTGTACCTTACTTACCCCTCCCACATTCCTGCCACGCATTCCAGCTGCCAGTCTGCCCACTCAAGCTGCACTATTGGTTTACAGAATGTCATTTAATCCATCTGATCTTGTGCTAAATAGCATCATGGGCATTTGTAGAGGTTACTTATTAAGAAGACCTCCAAGCTACAACACCAACCTTCTAAGGCTTTTGTCAGATTGTCAAGAATCTCCAACAAAGACCAGTGTAATGAAAAACGTATTCAATAATCATTGGTTTATTTTTTCCCACAGATGTCCTATCTGTAGCATCTGTGCTTGTAAACAAGAGTCTCTGTGACAGCAATGCTATAATTAACAACTTCCAGTAAAGTTTAATGCAGTTGTTATTACTTAGAGTTATAGTTGAAATTTGTCAGCTGTCCAGTTGCCGTAAAAGGAATGTTTTTTTCTACAACCGCAACTTAAATTTGACCTTTTTCTTTAATCAAAAGCTCTCTGACAAGGAAGTTTCCCTGAGAAATAATCCGCAGTTATAATCCTTGTTTAGTCTAAGTCATCACTCACAGTTTATTCACAACATTAACGTCCCGTTTGGGACAACACAAGCGGGATGGTGTTGTTTATTTTGACTTGTGTCCACATTTCCCATGAAATTTTCCCATTAAGTACACTCATTCGGTTGTGTTTACGCGGAGAGATTTACTCTTTTTTTTTTTTTTTGCTCAGTGAGCTTGTAAAATTTTTGATTAACCCTAAATCCTCATTATCAGCTAAACATAAAGATCAACTGTCGCAACATCAAGCAATTTGCTGACTGTTTCGAACGCACAAACGTACATTTTCCGGTCTCTTTGTGCCCCAATTAAATTATAGCTTTGAAAGTCCCTGTTACAAATTGTCTCTTGTGCTCGCTCGTCTCTGTTGTTTTGTTTTATTTACCTCGCTATGAATGGCTCATTGTCGGAGAGAAGAAAAAAAAAGTGGGGGAGCCACACCCCCCTGGCCTCTGAATGCACCCCCCTCCAAAACACACACACACACACACACCACACACGCGCACACACACACACATGCACACACACACACACACACACACACACACACACACACACCGCAAACCCTTTACTACCTTTGCCAAAAAATGCCTGTACCCCCCATACCCCCCAAACCCCCAAACCTGTGGTAGGGGGGCCATGCTCTCTGGGGGCCCATGCTTTCTCGCCTCATGTAGAACAAGGCCCTTTATCTGTGTGGTCATTCATCCCCTGCACCCCTCCACTGGAGCTTAAACGGCCCGTCGCACAGAGGCAGGAGCCCAGGCCCCAGGTCACTCTCCCAGGCCAGATCCTGCTCCGCCAGGGCCACGGGGATCTCCTAAGAGAGCCACAGTCCCTGTCAGGAATGTGTCTGCTGGACAAAAGGGTCCTCGGTTCACCTCAGTACCAGGCAGCCAGGCCTGAAAAATAAAGGGAGAGAGACAGAGAGAGAGAGAGAGAGAGAGAGAGAGAGAGAGAGAGAGAGAGAGAGAGAGAGAGATGCAGAGGGAAAAACCTTTGGATGAATGTCTGCATGCAAACGTGTTTATTGATTCACAGACTCAGTGGCGATGGTTACATCTGATGAGATGCATTCATTTTGTGGGGTCCCAGCTTATGGTAGTTTCGATTATAAGGATGAACCTTGGAGATCATACCACAGTACCGAACTGTTTAAATGTCAGATCAGATCAAATGTCAGATTCAGTAGTTATATAATACAGCCACCCTTAACAAGCAAGTCTCTAAAGCCAGTGGGTTACATTAACGAGTCTGTAGTACACTTTTTTACAATCCAAAACCCTCTGAAACATAGGTACAATACTATTACAGTAAAATCAGTGGTAAGAATGGACAGAAGTTTTTATTTAAATATGTCAAATCAATAGTTGTCATATTGCACATTAAGTACAGTATATTTGTCACTTTGACTATGGGCTTCTTGTGATATTTATTGATGTATTTTAATTGAGCTTGTGAAGTAATTGGTTTAAAGGACAACTTCGGTGTAAAATGAAAATTTGCCTGTTAAAACATCATCCCGAGTTGGTATGTGTACCGAGGAGCAAAAATTATTCAGCCCGCTGCATTCAGAGTTAAACTATTTTTTATCGTTTGCCCCAGAAGGCTAACAATGGAAGTGGTAGGTGCCCTTAGACGAAGCACGACGACAAAGCTATTTTTAAACCATTAAAACAGCTCGAACAAACTCCACACTCTATCGGTAGTACAACAAAGGCCCTGACATTAAAAACGTGTCACTGAGAACTTTGTAAGTGTACACAACGTCTATTAATAAAACAGGTTTGATAGGCAGTACCTTGCTGTAGTTTCTCGTCGCCGCTATGTTGGACGCCCACATAGCCGATTGTCGAACAAGGACCAGCGGTCAGAATAGGAGGAGAAGTAGTGCAATTTAATTCCGTGAAACTGGAGGGATTTCATCTGTTCGTGACAATATCCAGTCATTGTGCCCATTTAACAGAGCCATGGTCCCAGCAACGGCACCTAATCCACCAAAAAGGCTACATCTGAAGAGAGGTGCCATTCGGAAACCTGTGCGACTTGGTGGAGATGTATGTCCAACAACAAAGTCAAGAGAGAACTGCAGCCATGGCGACAACAATCGGGAGATATTTCACAGGTTACCCATGCTTGATAAGGACACTTTGCAGCAGTAACTCGGGATGATGTTTTAACAGGCAAATTTTCATTTTACACCGAAGTTGTCCTTTAAGTCAGAGCTTAATGCTGAAGGATAAGAGTGTTGTCTCTGCATTTGAAGTCTGATTGATGTTCAGACTAATAGAATATTACAGTACCATAGTATCACAGTTTTGAAAACCATAAAAGACACCCCACCCCAAGGATCCCACCTTTACAAATAACTTCAAATGTACTGGGTTTACTGACTGAAGAATGTGGTTTTACCACAGACCAGGTTATTTGCATTCAAATTGGTCCCCAGGAAACGCCAGGCTTCGGTTACAGCTGCTTGTCCTAAAAATTAGTATTTATGCTTCGTCGACCTTGGGATGTTCATGCACTCCACATGCGGTTTCGAAAAAGACTTGAAAGACGATCAGTTCACTTCTCGCCCTTTCTTATGGTTGACATGAAGGAGTTTGCAACAATAGAAACTTGAGGGTTTTCAGATGTGTCTGCTGTGTTGGCCCAGTGGAAACATCCTTGTCATCAGTACACGGTATAAAGCATACCGTTGGCCATGTTTAATAAAAACAGTGCGCCCATTGTGTCATGTTTCAGTCCTTCCTATTAAACAAAACATACACAATTATATCCTAAATACTCATTTATCATCTATTTCATACCTAACCACATCTCTGTTTTTTTGCATTCATAATCACCTAGTCAAAAGTCTCCAGACGCTTCCATTTAGGCCATTTGTGTGTGGACATCCACATATGCCAGTGGGGTAATGCCAAGCCTGAATCAACATGATTGGAATTCTTGTTCTTTCTTTCCTTTTTTTGCTGGGGGGGGGTCTTTTGTTCCAGCGGCATAATTAAGTTGGAATGTATTCCCTTCAGGGGGGCTTTTGGAGTTTGGCTAAGAGGTGAAAGAGAGCCAGAGAAAGAGGTAAAGAGTGTCAAAGAAGGACAGAGGAGATGGGTTGAATGGTCTCTAATCGTCTCCTGTCTGAGACCTCAGGTCTTTATTTTTGTCTGAGACCTCAGTTCTCTTTTTCCAGTCTCTGCATATTGTTGTTTATTTCCCAAAGCATCCCTGGTAAGCCACTGTCATAGTTTTGCATAAGAGAGTGCTCAGAATGATGATCCTTCTATCTTTCTGTAATGGTCATAGCATAATGAAGGGTTTTTTTTTTTTTTTTTTTTTTAAGAAAATTGCATCTCATTCTCTGAAGCGTCCCCTCGGACATGCAGGCGGCTGTCTGTGCCTGTCCGGGAATTTGGGGTTTTCCTTCAGGAATTTCTATTTTTTTTTCTGTCAAAGGGTCACATCAATGGTTTTCCCATTTATGGCCTTGGTCCAGATCTGGATCTTTGTAGGATGCTGTCCGCCCCCACCGTGTGACTCACCAGGACAGCAGTGTTTCGAATCAGGCCCTCTTGAGTCTGGGCATAGTCGTTATTCCCATCATTTCCTTATTCTCATAGGGTTCACTTTCTAAACAAAATGCATTGTGTTGCTCATGGTTTTGCTGATGGGGAATGGAGGATCTGTCACCCAAACCACAACATTTCCTCTCCTCTCCACTCCTTTCCTCTCCACTCCTCTCCTTTCGTCTCCTCTCTTCTCCTCTCCTGTCCTCTGTTCTCCTCTCCTCCCCTCTCCTGTCCTCTCTTTTCCTTTCCTTTCCTATTCTCTCCTCACCTCATCCCCTTTTTGGAATGGTCTTCATGAAAAACAAGTCTGTCCTTTCGGTGCTGTGGTTAAAACAAGAAAACAACACTTTTCAAAAAAGTAAACGTTTTATAGGTCTGTTGAGTCAGGCAGAGTGAAAGGAATGTTTTGAAGCAAAGGGATGTTTGTGGCACGCATTGGAGTCAGGCTCCGCTCTTTCCCCAGGGAAAGTGACTCACTGCGTGGGGTGGTACACAGCTGGACCTCAAAGGTCAGGTGACATTGGGACGGGCCAGCCATCTTGACTAATCCCCATCCCACCCCCGCCCCCACCCCTCCACCTCCTTCGTCCAAAAGCCTGTCACCACCATCACCACCACCACCACCACCACCCCTTGTCCCTCCATTATAGTGGCTTGAAAGAGTCCAAAGCTTGCGTGTTCTGCACCATGTGCTGCCCCGGCCATGTCAGCCATGTTTCATTAGTGCCATGAGGCAGGGAAAATATCCACACTTTTGAGTTTATGTCCTTGGACACCAGGGCTCCAGTGCTGACGTAGATGCGGTAACGGGTCAGAGAAGATTTCGCCTTGGCCGCCGACCAACACGGTGGGACTCATTAGCACCGCTTTACCCCTCCCCTCAATTAACCCAACAGGAATGAATGGGGGGGAAAATGGTTGAAGCGGTCCAGCGGACTCACGGAGTCAGGGGTTTTGATGACGGACCGGTCAAAGCTTTAGGGCTTTGGACGTGTGGTAAAGCTACTGGAAATGACTGTCTTTCACTGGCAGGGATGCAGAACAATGCGTTGGGGTATGTTGGTGGTGCTGGTGTGTGTTTGATGTTAAACAGGGCTGACTGGAGTCTCATATCAGGATTAAAGGAGCATAAACTGCTTGTGGGTTAGTTGTAATGACCCTGGGCCTAGTGTATCGAAAACACACACACTCCTAGTCACAAGCATGGAAGGTAGAGAGAGGGGGCATAGGAGAAAATAATTTGCACTGTTCCACAGTGTGAATGGTTAAAGCATAGATTATTTAGATATATATATATGAACTAGGGAAATGAAAAGACGGATTGGATAGGAAACCAGGAGCGATAAGTGTGTAGAGGCTTGTATACTTTGTACAACCTTTGTTTTTTTATAGTGTGCTGCCTTCATTTTTCAGTTTGCTCCCTGACCCGACATGGACTATAATTCCGATACAACCTCAGTATAAACCTTTCTGGAAAAAAAGGTATAAATGTTTCTGTTTACTGTGAAATGTTGTGAAATATCGAGTCCTCACATCTCTTAGAAGTATAAACAGCCTTGGTGCTGGATTTCCCCCCCTGTTGCTGTTGCCATAGCGTAGGTGAAATCCCCAGACACAGTGGTGGTGATTCACCTTGCTGCCTGTGGCTGGATGCCCAGCCGTGTTGCCTGTCAGAGTTAATTAGCTTCGGCATAGGTCAGTCTGTGTTGTTTGTAATTGTGCTCTGTCAGAAAGGAGTTTGTGACACTGCCAAATCCTCTTTAAAGTCTGGCACTTGCTTTTCATTATTTTAACCCTTTAGCCTTTGCGCTTGCTGTGGTGCCATTTTTTTTTTTTCCCCCCTCCAGTTTGTTTGCAATTGCGTTCGGGTAGATGTGGTAGATATGTTCTGCATGTGGTAATTGCCCATTGACAAAGACATGTGGATGGTATGTGTGGTAGAGTGTCAAATTTGCTGCCTGTGGAGATCTGTCAAGAGAGCGTGCACGAGTACAGTAAGGCAGACACGGCAGTAAGTGCCTCATACTAAAATAAGACGAGCTTAATGGTGCAGAAGCTTATTTCACCAAACTTGCCAAATCATGTCGTAACATGATCGAATGCAGTCTCCTAAGGTGATGAAAGCCTTGTAAAAGCCCAGACCTGACCGTGCTTCATGAAAGGCTTTGGGCATGATGTCAGGGGAAAAAAGTCCACATCACACAGGCATTTGTTTAAGCACAAAAGCAAAAAAGACCCTAATGATATGAGCAGGCACCATAACATTGCAAGGTCAAGGCAAGGCAAGCACAGTAAAACCCAAAAGAGACATGTTTTTTTTCAGGAAGACTAATGAAGATCGACATAAAGAAGCGCTCCGCATCAAAGTTAAGGCTGTTTTGCCTTCACAGTTTTTAAGCCTTAACAAAGTGGGTAAATGTGTAAATATAGACTGCACAATGTATCTGAATGCAGCCATGTGGGCCTGGACATGCGGGACCCGCATAAGGTGCCGGCAGCGGCCTATCTCCTGATGAAGCGGTCACAACACGCACGCCTCTTCCACAAAGATTAAAAGCTTACAGCCGACCATGGCAGAAAGCAGCTCTGCAGTGTTGACACAGGCTAGGCGGAGGTGAGAGCAGACAGGCTGGGGTTAAATTAGAACACTGAGGGGGATGTATCTATTGGGAGGGGATTAATGTTGATGCAGCAACAAAGTGTTGCATTATTGTGTTCACGCAACAACTGTATGTCAGGTTTGAAGTTAAATGACTTAAGTAAAATTATGGCATCTGAACTGGGAAAGGGGTTCACCTGTACTCAAGCCTAGGTGAGTCAAAGAACAGGACGGCAGAATCAGCAAACACTAGGCCACTTCTACATGAAGACTGAATCCCAGGACAACTTGACAAGTCTGCTGCGGCTATTAAAAACGTTTAAACAAGTACTCGGTGTGTTGCAGTCCTTCCTGGGATCCAGTCTTTATGTAGAAGTGGGCCAGTGTTTGCTAAAATGGCATCTGAACTTTCCTTTATTTGTTTAATCCAGATTGCCATTCAGACATAAGAGGTATGTGCAAGGAAAAAGTGTATTACACAGATTGGAGAGTGGGTGGGAGGGCAATGATCTTGCTGACAGGCTTTGGACAGGCACTGATAGAGATACAGACAAATTGAATGAATTACAGGAGACTCTATGAGGTAACTTCTGAGAATGTGTGTCGGAAGGGTACGGAGAGGCCAGGTATGCTCCCTATAGCTATACAGCTCTTCCATACGTTCGTCTTTTTGATGGATGATGTTATCACCATTGTTCTGTAACCCCCAAGCCATTTCCAGTGCTGCTGCTCTAGAGCCGCCTGAATTAGTTATGTTTGTTTAAGGCAAAGCTGCACACATTCCCATACCTTTTGGATGACTACATGTACGTGTAAAGGAAATGGATGATTTCAAAAGCCGAGTTCCCTGTGGGGACATTGGCATTGTCAGCTCTGACTGTCTCTAAGTGATAGGCATGTGCAAAGACAACAGAGGTGTCAAAGCTGAAATTAGGATGCCAGTCTCCGGTTCCGCTCTGTAAAACGGGTCCTTACAGGTGTCTGTGTGAATGCTGGGGACCCTTGCTGATCCAGATGTTAATCCCTGGCTTCAACACCTGTGCGCGCCAACTTCCGGATCCCTGGCGCTGTGGCGGTGAGAGTGACAGAGGGCTGACAGGATTGGTGTGCCGGTGTCTCTCTCTTTTATGCTCTCTCTCTCTCTGTCTGTCTCTGTCTCTCTCTCCCTCTCTCTCTCTTTCCCTTTTTCATTCTCTATCTCTCTCTCAAATGCTGCCATGACAGCCTGTCATTTTGGCCACTTCCTCTCTCCTCTCTCTTCTCCTCTCTGCCTCGTTTCCTCACTAGCGCTGACAATGATGACCGATCCGCTCAGAGCCCCTTTGGAGCCTGTCCTTCTCCTGGCCGCGCTGCGCGGCACGGCTTCGGCATGTCAGTCAACACAAAAGCCCCATTATATCCTCCGCCGTGCCCCGGAGACTTGTTTATTAGAAACTTTCAGGATGTGGCGTTTTTGGGAATGAGCTGCAGACAATAGGCCTTCCCACAGCTGGTCCTCGTGCCTCCACTGGGAGCATCCTGGTCTGGTCATGGGTGTTTTTGTTTTTTTTTGTTTTGTTTTTTGTCAGGAGCTTTTTTTTCCTCGAAAGAAGCAGAATGAAGAATGACCGTTGACCCGAACGGGGGTCCCTTGTCTCTCTTCTGCCATGTGTTGTCTGAGAGACTGAGTCTCTGTGATTTTAGCCTGGATCCAGCCCAGTTGTCCTCTACCACTGTCGTAAGTCACAACGGTGGGCAGTTCAAAAGTGCAGAGTGACGGATGCCACCCCCTCCCCCAACTTGCAAAAAACCTCCGCGGCGGCGCTTCAAAGACCCGAGGTCCCCTACAAACAGCTGCTGTGTGCGGCCACTCCCCTTCCCTCTATGCTATCTTTTCAAGGGAGATTTTAAAATGGAGGACTTGTGTCTTTCAGGGGCCAGATTGATGGGGGTTTTAAAAGCAGCTTGTGCTGCAGTGGCAGGTGTGGAGTTGTATGCCAGAGGTCAATGTGGCCCTTTTGTGGGTGACAATGGCACGGCCACCACACAGGAATGTCTTGAATGACTGCTGGGGACTTTCACCCCATCATTTAATTTGCCTTACTCTCTTCTTCAGTTGGAGGGGGGGATCTGAGGTATGCTAGGATTCTCTGCTGCCTTTGTCTGAGTGTATGCGCGTGCGCGTGTGTGTGTGTGTGTGTGTGTGTGTGTGTGTGTGTGTGTGTGTGTGTGTGTGTGTGTGTGTGTGTGTGTGTGCGTGCGTGTGCGTGCGCATTGGTTGTGATGTGTGTGTGTGTGTGTGTGTGCATTGGTTGTGTGTGTGTGTGTGTGTGTGTGTGTGCATGCCAGTGTGTTTTGTGTGGGTGAGTGAATGTGAGGGACCGTGCTGAGTGTTTGAATGTGACTTCAAACAGAATTAAAAGTCATCATTTGCTATGAATAACTGCACATTTCTTGGCATATTTATAAATATTATGAGCAAAATTTGTGAAGGTTCCCCAGCCTGTGTTTTTTTCTAGTCAACTAAGTCATTAAACATGTTAAACATAGCTTGAAAGCTCACAGCTAAACAGCAATGATAAATGCAGCTTACAATTGATTATTATCACTATTTTGCTGTCCACAGCTACTGTTCCTAATGATTAGGTGCAGCATGGACCCTGAGTTTCCTGTGTAGGCCAAACCTGTATGTTATTATGTTATAACTTTTCAACACACCTGCTGTATGAGTACAGTTTGAGGCTAATACAGCTGTTTTTTAATACATGTCTGAAAAGAGATGAAGTGATGATTCATGCGAAAATAATGTAATATTAATTTAATATAATGACATAGATTTTATAATCTTTTGTGTTTGTGAGAGAGCAATGTGTTTGTTTGTTAAAATCATCTTTGAGTGGATTGCCTTTATTGGTGAATAATTGAAATCCCTATTGGAGGCAACATTGTGCACTGAGCAAAGTCAGTCAGTATTCTTACATCCATTTAACCAACTACCTGGAAAACGGCAATAGACAGCTGGTAAACAAGCCCCTGCAAACATCCAAATCTCTTCACATCTCATTTCATTGCCACAGGTGACTGACCTTTAAACACCTCATTAAAAAAATCAGCCTTTGTAATTCGGTGATTAATTTTGAACACCTGATCATATTATATTGAGTGAGACTCGTCATCCCTCATAAATTTAGCCCTGTGGTTTTGTTCCTCTCCTCTCGTGTCGGTGTTTATCTTATCTCCACTATAATCAGAAATTGAGAAAGCCTTCTTATCTCCAGTATAATCAGAAATTGAGAAAGCCTCCAGTGGAATTTCAGTAAACACGAGGCTGTTGTGAACACCCTCTGGTCTGGCTTCGCTGTGCCACACCACACCACACCACGGCCCTTGACAAACGCATGTCTGGATTCCTGGAGGGGGCTGCTCAGCGGTCTCGGGGGGGGGTGGGTAAATAATTAGCCTGACCCGAGAGGCTGACTGCGAATTCCCGCTGTTGACAGGGAACAGGAGGGCACTAATTCCCTGCCTGACAGCCTAGGGTCCCACGTCCTCCCCCTTACGTCTGGTGGCTTCAGTCCTTCATCTGAGTAAATTCCCCAAGAGTCATTCTCTCTGTCTCCGTCTCTGGCTCTCTGTCTCTCTATCGGTCTCTCTGTCTCTCTCTGTCACTGTCTTTTTCTGTCTGTCTGTCTGTCTCTCTCTCTGTCTCTAGCTGTCTCTCTTTCTCTATCACTCCTCCCTCTCTCTCTCTCTCTGTCTCGTCCCTCTATCTCTCTCTCTCTTTTTCTCTGTCCGTCTCTCTCTCTCTCTCCTTTTATGAGTTTCTCTAGAGTACTGTTAATAACAATGTTCCAACACAACCCTGTAATGAGGTCAGAGTGACCAAGCCACCCTTCCAGCAACACAGCTCATCAGGCCTTAGTGGTCCCTGCCTGTCTCCCCCTGGTGGACAGGGGGCGCATTAGCAACCTCTGCTACATCCCACTTTAACTCCAGAGCTCTTTGTGTGCACCTAATTAGGCAAGTATAAACCTCATTCGGTACAGGAGATTAAGCTGCCTGATCGTGACTCCTTAATTTGAGTTTTAGAGGCCGCTGACTTCACACAGCCAGGAAACACTGAGATTAAAACCACATGTTTGCGGCTTTGGATAGTGTTCTCAGAGTCAACAAAACGACTGATTTTGGTCCAGGTTCTGCTGGTCTGGCTGTAGTCATTACACCAGCTTAGGTTTTCACAGTAAACACAGCATAAGTGGGTGCATCTGTGTACATTACAGTGAGGGACACAGTTGTGCTGTAACCGCACCGGTCGTAATTGCATGTTGCGAGCCTGTCAGGCTGAGATGGGTGGTTTAGATAAGGGGGCCGTGGTATCACCTCTTCTGGCAGATGAGAATGTTACATCAGCAGGCATCCGCTGCTGTATGTGTGTGTGTGTGCGCGTGTGTGTGTGTCTGTGTGTGTGTGTGTGTGTGTGTGTGTGTGTGTGTGTGTGTGTGTCTGTCTGTTTTCCATTGCAGGTTGGTCTCCTTTATGATCACACCTTTTCCCCGACAGAAGCGTCAGTGAATAATCATATGCTGACAGGCCTTATTAACAACCTGCATCCCTCTTTTCCCCTCTCTTTGTCTCTCTCTCTTTCTGTCTCATGTGTCTCTCTCTCTCTCTGACTATGTGTGTGTGTGTGTGAGTGTGTGAATGTGTGTATACGTGTGTGTGAGTGTGTGTGTGTGTGTGTGTGCGCGCGTGTGCATGTGTTTGTACAGGTGTGTCTTTGTTGGCGCGGCTGTGCACATGCTCTGTGTGTGTTTGCACTCATTTCCTGTGCTGGGGAGTTGTGATCACAATCTTATTTATTCCAGTGGAAAAGTACAGCATGAGGAGCAGGGCACGATAATCTTCATATCTGTGTCAGCAGACAAAAATATACGGGGTCCCTCTTACCACACGTACGCACCACCATTCTGCAGACAGAGGTTTTCGAGTGATTTCAAAGGCTTTCCACGTTCCTTTTTGGCCCAAATTTACAACACTTAACCCACTATGTGAAAATCAGTGTCCTGAAATGGGCAGACATTTCATTCTTGTCCTGAGCCTTATGAAGTCTGTAGTTAGTTAATGAGAAGCTGGAGGGAGAGGAGAAAAGGTGTCTCCAAGTGGAAAGTGTGCCCCCTCTGCTGGAGAACAGTTAAATTTTTATTTTTAATTTTAAGTTTGGAGATGGCAAGTGCAGTGGTTTAACTGATTATCCACAGACAGCACAGACTAAAAAAACATTTCAGCTGGCTTTGTCAGATTGTTTGAAAGACAGAAAACGCAATATTGGTTCTGAGCACACGTGCAGAATTTGTTCTTCACAGCAGAGGGAGCCATACATCCAATACTTGCCCTCAGCAAAGGGCCCCACCAAATCCACCTCTGTAGACACTGTCATGTTCAAAATAGCTTGCCAGAGGCACTATGTATTCTATGCAGTGCACAGTATTGAAGAAACGTTAGTATTGCAATAACCAATAATTTGTAAACATCGGTGTGGGAGTATGCAGGTACTTGTTTCTTCATCAGTGATTTCTAAATGTTACATGATAGTTCCCCAATCAGATACAAAGGAACTTTCCAATTAGATGACTCCATTTTTTTGTTGTGAAGGTTGAGCCTTTAGGCACATCTAGCGGTTCCCTCAGATCGGGATGATAGAGCACTGCCATAATTGGCCCAGTATCTCAGCCCTAATGCAGCGGCTGGGTGGGTGTATGCGGTGTGCTGTATGCCGTCTAGCCACCATCTTGTGCTATTATTGAGGAATGTGCCCAGGTGATGGGGGACCTGCAGCTGCTTGCCTGCACACAGACCCTTTAGGCTGGGCCTGCTCCCACACGGGGCCACCTCCTCTAAGGGGATGTGTTTATCTAGCAGAGAGGGGTCCTGACTCAGGATTGAAAGGTGTGTGTCAGTGAGAAACACACAGAGAGAGAGGGGGAAAGATGCAGTGAATGACAGAGAGTGAGAGAGAAGGAGAGAGACAGAGAGAGGGAGGGAGGGAAAGAAAGAGGTAAAGGGAGAGATACAATGAAAGACAGACAAGAAGAGAGACGGAGGCAGAGAAAGAGAGGGACAGTACAGCTACAGTAAATGACAGGAAGACAGAAAGAAAAAGAAAAAGAGAAATAATCACCTCCTCTGACTGTATACCTGAGCCGCCTTGACACGTCCCTGTCAGGTCCCTTGGAGGTCTTTTTCCGATTTCTGTGATGCGCTCACCTCCACCTCCACCACCAACCACCCCCCACCCTATCCCATCCTATCCCATCTTACCCCACCAACAGCAACACCCACACCACCCCCTCCATGATATCTGCGGCATGCCCCTAATGACCCCCGGGGGGAGGAGCCGTGCCGTCACTCACTGCGCCACGCGCCCAGACATGCACCGGTGAGTATGCGGCAGGCAGGCA
This sequence comes from Coilia nasus, assembly GCA_027475355.1. Lineage (NCBI taxonomy): Eukaryota > Metazoa > Chordata > Actinopteri > Clupeiformes > Engraulidae > Coilia > Coilia nasus. Next base: position 17,400,946 of record CM050213.1, on the reverse strand, counting down.
GGCAGGCAGGCAGGCTGGGGGAGCACTCCCACCTCCCCTCCCCACCCCACCCCACCCCTCCCTCTGTCTGGGGTGCACCGCCAGGAGCTGACCTTAAATTGCATGCAGGGGCCACATTCTTGTGTGGGGAAAGAGGGGTGACATCTAAAACCACCAAGAGCTTCATAGATATGTATCTTTGGCTTTAAAAGAGCATTTTTTTCATGTCTTAAAGGCTTTCTTTAGATCTGACATCTTTCTTGGAACTGTCAGCCAAAAAAGTCACCTTGAGAAACAAAAACAGTGCGTGCAAACCTGCATTCTCACTCTGAGAAGATAGTAGAACATAGTAGAGAATATAGTAGAATATTATTATGGGCAAAGCATTATATCCTATCCCACTTTGTTTTCTGTGATTTTTGTTAAACCATTTTTTTTACCGTACTATCACATTTTAAATTACCCCACGAGGTTAGACTGAAGCTGTTGGTGTTGTTTGTACATCTGGACACTCAGCAGCTGAGGGGGGTGTTTCAGGCTGTTCCTGTTATTGACAGCTGCACATACTGGTGGGAGGAGGAGACCTCTCTGTGCTCTCTCTCTCGTACCTTCTGCAGGCCCCCAGAAACCTCCACTGGGAAAGGTAGACAGAACACGACCGCTAAGAAATTTATGTGCTATCAGAGGAAGTGGTCGGATAGTGGTTGTCACCCGATGATAGATCTATTTGTGTCTTATTCACTTACATTTGTTTTACCATCAGACTTTGTAACCCCCTAATTAGCTGCTGTCATGTTGTTTTTTTAGATAAGGTGCTCTTTTGCCCAGACACACCAGTGTGTGTGTGTGTGTGTGTATGTGTGTGTGTGTGTGTGTGTGTGTGCGTGTGTGTGTGTATGTGTGTGTGTATGTATGCAATCATCTTTTGTGCTACCAGACATTCTGAAGATGGATTGTAAGGATGGGG
>CM050213.1:17385000-17397500 GCA_027475355.1 Coilia nasus | reverse complement strand
CTGCGTCACACAGGTTCACTTTGCCTCTGTGGGTCTCCCCAGCCTGCTGTCTCCCCTCTCCCAGCATTACCTAAGGATGACCCAGAAATGACCCCCACAGACACAGACGTGTAATTGATTCCTTCTACTTCCACCCATGACCTTTGCATACTGACCATTTTCTAACAAAGCGTAATTCTCCGTCTCCTTGGGATTAATTGCGGTCTGACATATTAATTAGTGATAACATTTTTTAAAACTAAATAGGGGCGAATTGGAATGAGGTTGATTCATTGCGGCAGCTTTGGGCTCTATTGACTTATTGAGCTCCCACCTTCTGCTGTACAACGCCAGCGTTAATTAGGCCATTCAGTATTTCATAGACTGCCAATACAGCCTTATGGCTGGAGCCTTTGTTCCATAAGGTTTGTATGATATTAGGAGATGTAATGAGAGAGGGGATTTCTAGTGGGCCCTGAAAAAAAATGGTCTGTGACCCCCATGAAAGACACTTGTAAGTCACACTTGCACAAATTATGGCTTTATTGGTTAAGCACTCATCGCATATATTTTTTTCACTCTTGCTGCTTACATTTATGTGGCAGTATTTGTTCCAGAATACCTTCCTTTGTCTGCCCTTATACTTTTATTTTATAGTCTGGTATAGTGAAATGCCTGCCGAAACGCTCCCCATACAAGTCTCTGTGTGGCTGTAAAATGTCCTGCAGCAGAAATCTCAGGACCTGTCCCTCTGCCTGTTAAGATGGAGAGGAGGGTGGGGGGGGGGGGGGGGTCTTTTCAGGAAGCGGGGTGGTGGGTGGGTCACGGTCGGTCAGAGCCACAGGGGTTGGGCAGCAGGCTTTAAACAGGCTTTGGAGAAAGGGGAAGTGTAACCTGACAAGCAGCAAAGTGCCATTAATTTCGGGGCAGTTCACGAGCCTCCTGTGTGAAGCAATCAGACTGCAGGCGTTGGGTTCACCATTGTTCACATCTCCCCTGGTTTCCGCTTCCATTGGGAACCCCTGATTACAGCTGATGGCTTTAAAGGGTGCAAGCTGGCTTCGCTGTCTGGTGAAGACTGTGGCCTCATTAATGATGATCTAATGAGATACTTCTGTCAAAGTGATACTTGTAATTGTGGCGTGCTCGTAACACATGTGTCTGTTCCTTCTAGCTGCCCCTCCCAGGGTATGAATCACCAGCTCTGTAGTGTGCTGCATATTAGTTGTAAGCCTCTTAAATGAGAGTTAATTGTGTGGCCGCAGGACATAGCCTTTTTTGTGTGTCTTGAACAAGCCCAGACAAGTCGGTCTGGGGAAAAAGAGCCTGCGTGATCCTATATAGCATACGTTTACTCTGTGGGAGTCCATATATGTCAGAAGTATGTAAACTCCATTCCCATATGTGTCCGTGTGTGTTTGTGTGTGTGTGTGTGTGTGTGTGTGTGTGTGTGCGCTAAGCTGCTCACCACTGCGTGTTTGCTTTGAATAAGAGGCACCCGGTGCTGGCCCATGGAGCCCATCCTCAGATTCAGCCTAAACTCGGCTCAGAGTCGCTCAGACCCTCCGCTCAGAGCCTTGGAAGAGCAAAGTGTTTATCAATCCTACTGATGCACTGAGAGCCCACTGTTTAGGCTCAGAGCGGAGCTAAATTAATAGGAGCCAGCATGGGCGTTTGGTCAAGAGAGGAGAGGAGAGAGAGGAGAGAGAAAGAGGACAGAGGCGTGGAGCTGCGCAGTTAATCACTGAGGTTTTAGTCTTGTCTGAAGCCACTCGGCAAGGCTAGAAATAAAAAAGTCACATCTGGTTGCGTATGATTATGGATCTAGCCGCCTCCCGTGTTTGCGCATTCCTGGGAAACTTTTATTTGATATGTTGGCCGATAGATTTACAGGATTTGGAGCGCTCAGCAGGGGGGAGGAGGAAAGGAGAGACAGAGAGAAAGAGAGAGAGAGAGAGAGTCAGGGGCCGGGCGAACGGCGGAAACTGGATGCAGAGATTTGTTATGATGTGCTGCACATGTTCAGTTTAATTACAAGAGTCTCGCAAAGCCCTTCTGATGGGTAAATACAGAAGGTCGTACCGAATTGCGCTTCAGCCTCTAATTTATTTTACAACTTTTTTCCCTGCGCACACATCGCGTTTGGAACTTGCGAGGTGCGAATGCTTAAGCTCTTGCTTTGGCTTGGGTTGGGAGTGGTAAGCAGGCGCGACAGAGCTATTTGGATTTCTGCTAATGAACATTCAACTCCGTCAACAATGAACAGACGCAGCATTGTCTGCGTGTTGGGATTTAGACGAGCACGCATTCCAGATGAGATTGCTTCTGGGTTTTTATGGCAGCAGTCACGCATAGGAGTGGGCAGGCTGGCAGATGTTACCTTACGCCTTACGCCAGAACAAACTCACTCTTGAAATGCACACCAAAATAATCCACTCTTTGCTACGTAATAACCCCGAAAAAAAATTCTGCTTCTCGCAGTCAGACAGATTTTTCTCTTTGTGTCGACACTGATGTAATTATTAGCTACAAAGGGAAATGCCGTCACTGTCTTGTCCAGGCCTGGACTAATAGCCCTCTTCACATGAAAAAGGCGACATGAGCGAGGAGTCGGCATGTGGTGTGTGAGGTCCTTTTTTGCCCGCCCTTATTGCGGGTTTTACGGACATGAAAGAGAGAATGCGGAGGGCCAGGTCTGTGTGTCTTGTTTCTAAAACACACAGCACATTCACAGGCCCCAGAAAGCATGCTGACATCTTCATTCACTGTTAATCAAGGACACGGAGGAGTAGGAGGATCCCGTCTGTTATCAGCAGGGGAGCATGAATGGCCCGGCTTTCCGGTTTTCTGAGGGCCATCTTTTTAAAGCGTCTGCCAGAGAACGAGAATTCCTCAGGCCACCCAAGATTCTCTGTTTTCTTAAGCTGATTGCTTGCACAAAAATTAGTGTGACAGCAGTCACTTCAAGGCTCCCCTTGTTCATGCTTCCACCTCACACGTTAATATTACTGTCTTGATTGAGACTAGAACGGTCGTGGGTCTTCAGGCAGTCTGGGCTCTGCCCAACCCTTATATTCATGTACTCCTGTCCTTCCGGAGGGATTGCCCTAAAAGCATAATGACCTGGCACCTGATATCTGGGGACCAGGGAGGATATCCCAAAGCTGAGTGGAAAGAGAGGAAGGAGGGTGGAGGAATGTATGGGGTTCTCCCAGCTCAGGAGATGGGCTGCAGAGGCCGGATACGCCAGGAAGTGATGAGTGAAAACAACTGTGTACTCATTATTTCTTTTTCCCGTAAAAGGTTTTTATCACTGATGGATGAGAGCGGATATTTGTTGTGGGAAAGGGGTAGCGCGAGTGTCTGTGTGTCTCGCAGTAGAACAGGCTGTGCTTTGGAGAAGACACAACACGTCCCTCACCGTCACCTCTCCATGGGAAGGTGGGTGGGCTGAATAGCAGAGAATTAAATGCAGCCAAATACCCCAGATTTTATTTAGCTAATAGGAGATCTCTGCTGACTGTCACTTTGTGAGATTTTGTGAGGGTGCAGAAGTAAGATTGAACTAGGGTTTGCACAGTGTAGAAGGTAAAACATTTTGCAGCTGTTTATTATTGTTTAAATGGATCGCAGAGTTGACATGGTGCTGTAGATGTTAACTTTTTGTCTTTTCTGCCCTGCAAGTGATTGTTTTAGTGGCATATTGTGTGTGCCATTCATTGTCACTATCTTAAGTGTCTGCATTTGAGAGGGACCACACTTTATTTTTAAGCTGAGTCAGACTATCAAAGAATGTTTGATTTGATTTCACACAAACCAAAAATGTCAGGTAAAGCAATTCAGCCGGTACACTTCGATTGCATTTCCATCTCAACTCCAAACTCACAACTGAAGCATGTGCAAGGCATCGTCGTCAACACCAGTCAATATCATTTCCAAATGTTTGGCTAGCTCCCGGCTCTCTCAGGCTTAGGGGGTGTTTTCCGCTGCACTGCCCAAGAGGTGCGCTGGGGTCATCCGTCTCAAGCGTGGGCTCCTGAATCAGACTATTGCTGCCTTTATGCTCCATCTGCCGAATACCGCAAGGGCAGGAGACTGGGGCATGGGGGACTCCCACCCAGATGTGTACGTTGGGGGAGTCTGCACCATTTTACCACATGTATGCCGTATACATAGATATCGTTACATATACACAGCTATCGTTATATATCACTACGTACGTATACACAATTTTACTTTCGTCGCTTGTGTTTATGTCTTCCGTTTGATTCATGGCAGGTCAGTTTCTGTTAGTGTTTAGAGAGTTTTTTTTTATTTGATTTACTTTCAAACAGTCTTTGGAGTTGATGTCATAAGTTGTGTCTGCGTCAACAACGTTTGTTGTGAGTTTGACTTTTTTTAGCACTGACCACAGGGGCTGCGGTATATTTTTATACTCTGTTTTGAAACCAGCGGTGTTTCCAATAAAACACAGAAAACATCTTTATAGCTGTCTGCATGTGTTCCTTCAAATAGGTGTATGAAGGAAAAAAAAAAACAATAACCACTCCAACATGTATTCCCCCGTCTGCAGCCCAGACCTAAAAATGGGTCACCTCTGTGATCAGACCAAGTCGGTGCCAAGACGAAAAGAGGAAAACGTTACACCGGCTATTGTTAAGTCTACTCACACTGACACCTCTCAAAGCAGGATGGTATTTCTGAAAGACAATCCCTGCTTTAGGGGCTCACGTGTGCTCTCTTTTCTACTGACCTTCACTCAACAAGTTTTCCAGGCATTTAAGATAAAACCTCTCTCTCTCTCTCTCTCTCTCTCTCTCTCTCTCTCTCTCTCTCTCTCTCTCTCTCTCTCTCTCTCTCTCTCTCTCTCCAGCTCTGTTAGCCCACAACACAGCTATATCCCTTTCATAGTAATCAGCACAGCTCAGCTTCCATTAGCACGTAGAGAGCGACAGAGAGAGAGAGAGAGGGGGGGGGTCCTGGTTGTCAGTGGCTCCAGTAAGGCCTGTCTGTACTAGCCTGAACAAGCGCGCTCTAGATAACTCTGGAGCTGCACTTTCGAGCGGGAGAAGGCAGGAGGGCGGGCTGGTTGCAAAAGTAATTGTGAGGTGCAGCCTGGAGACCAAGATTTATGTCAACTGATGGGGGCGGGGGGGGGGGGGGGGGTAGAGAAAGTATGCACAGAAAGTGAATAACTCAGGAATTCTTTTACATCCACCCCCTTCTCTCGCCCCTTACCCAATATGTTTAGCAACAGGGATGAGTTGCCTGCCCTGAACTTACAAGATTTGACTTCGGAAGATCTGAAGGCACTTAAGAGATTTCACCTACCACATGCTTCCCCTGTGATTTACTCATAAATAATGCCTACTTTCATATATTTGTAATACAACAAAAGTATAAGACTTGTTTCCTATAAGTTTTATATAAAGTATATAAGCTTCACATTAAACAAATTTAGTAAGGATGCTGTATGTAGGTTTTGTAGCACAATCCATCTATATCTTTTTTTATGTAGGCTTTTTCTTCAAAGAATCTTCTGAACTATTGAAACACGTAATTTACCACTTATTTGATCTTTTTAAGCATTCACTGTTATTTTATCTTTTATGTTTTTTACATATTGTTCTTTGCTTTTATTTTTGTAAAGCACATTGAACTGCCTTTGTGCATAAAATGCGCTATACAAATAAACTTGCCCGTCCTTCAGTGAGTTATTCAAATGTGGTAAATGAACTACATAAGTTTTACTGCAATCAGTGCAAACATTGTTGCATTGCTTGGGTTAGTTATCAAGTGTGTGTTGATGTGGCCAGTAGGTATTCTGGCACTTGGAGTCATGTAAAGTTCTCTTAGTGGGTTAGTTGGGTCTGAAATCTCTGAGAGGGATCGTGAACACAGGCTCTCAGTTCTAAAGAGCCCTATTTGTCATGCTCTCAGTAATCCCTGCAGTGTTTCACTTTTTTTCTTCTCCTCCCTCATAAGCACGTGGGGATTTTTTTTTTTTTTTTTTTACAAATCATGTTTGCACAGACACAGTGCAGGAACAAACTTACAGATTCATCCAATGTTGTTTTCTTTTTTTTTTTGCTGAAAAGACCTCCCACCCCCTACTCCACACACACACGCACAAACAAAAGCAACTTTACCAGACATTTCTTTTTTTCTCTCCTCTTCTTTGTCTTTACTTTTTTGTTAAAATATCTATCAGCAGAGACACTCTTTCAGTGCCTTGACAAAAGAGGAGGTGGAGCAGAGAGAGGAAAGGTCTTGAGGATTGGCCAATGAGGAGTCAGCACCCCCCCGTCCCCCCCAATCCCCCCAGCCCTTTCTCAATCCCACTCTCAATGGCACTCCTCCTCTTAACTTTTTTTGTCCGGTTTTTCCCTCCCTCCCTCCCTCCCTCCCTCCCTCCCTCCCTCCCTCCCTCCCTCTCCTTCTCCTTGGGCTGCTTCGGGAGCAGTGTGTGGTGCCTTGCACACTTCTTGGAGCAAGAGAGTGCCGGAGAGCGAGAGCGAGAGAGAGTCCTGTTCTGTGGATTAGAGGCTGGGGCATGTCACAGTAATCCGCGGGAGCCGGGCCAACCAAAGCTGCTGAATGCTGAATGCTGAATGCTGAGTGTGCGGGAAGGGATGTCTAAACTCGGGATGCGGCTGGGCCTCCCTGCACTTGTGTGCCTGCTGTGCGTGGGGCTCTCGGAGGGCTGGCTGTGGTGGGACGGCACAGACAATGACGCAAAGCCAACGACACCGGCCAGCACGTGGCCCACATCCGGGCCTAGGCCGGAGACGCAGAGGAGAAAAGGTACAAGTGCCGGAGCTGGTGTTGCTGTGCACCGTGCGGATGCTTTTGGGATAGAGGAGCCAGGTAGTGTAGATAAGTCCTTGCAGGGTTTAGAAACCGGTCCAGATGGGTTAGTGGAGAGGCAGAAGTCCAGAGACGGGTTTGGGTCTGGGTCTGGGTTAGAACCTGGATCTGGAACTGAGTCAGCAGTGCAATCCCTGGAATCTGAGTCTGTCTATGGCTCCATGTCTGGGGTCTCTCAGAGGGAAGATCAGGAGGGTAATAGAGTGACACCCACAGATTTTACCAGTTTAACTAAGGCAGATGCTTATGTGTACAGTAAGGAACCTAGTCTAAAATCAGACGTAACCTATGGGAACCACTCACAAAATGTTACAGAGGAATACACCAAGGTAGCTGAAAACTCTGAAAGTGTTGCAACTGATTTACCACACGTGGTTAAAAAAGAGACTGTAGAAAGCTCCAGTGTCTCTGCAGGTGACCTTAGTAGCAGTGGTAGTAGTGTCATATTTAGCACCACTCCTAGTTGGCATGCTAGCGATCATAACCCGACGCAGTATTCCAGGGAATACTCTGTCCCGGTTGATTTACTAACCACACAGAGCGCGAACACTTTCACTTCTCTCCCCCTCTCCAACACGCTTCCCGGCCGGGCGGCTCCGCGTTGCCTGCCGCTGGGCTCCGATTTGCCCTTCTGCGCCGGCAGACGCAAGGGCGCCGCCAGTGGTGGTGCAGATCGCCGGCGCTGGTTCTCGGTGCCCAACGTCCTCAACCACACCAGCGTGGAGGAGGTCAGGGCGGTGCTGTCCAAGTGGGCGTGGCTGCTGCAGTCGCGCTGTCACCACGCTGTGGAGTGGTTTTTCTGCCTGCTGCTGGTGCCTGGGTGCGATGGCGGAGGAGGGCCAGAGCCAGGGCCAGGGGAGATGCTCTCCCCTTCTCCCTCTCCCCCTCCTCCTCCTCCTCTTCTTCCTCTTTCTCCTCGTCCTCCTCGGCTGCCCTGCCGCAGCTTCTGCGAGGTCCTGGTGGACAGCTGCTGGACCCTCCTCCCCGAGGGCCGGCTCCCCGTGGAGTGCCACCTTCTGCCCGAGGAGAAGCAGAACAGTGGTCATGATGATGAGGATGATGATGGTGATGGTGGTGATGAAGGGTATCGGTGCTTGTCAGTTAGTAACCAGAAAGGTAAAGGCCGGTTAGAATGCATCTCTTTTTTTGCCCGAGATGCATTCTTTTAACCAGCACCACCTGTTGTGTCCTGTGCAGTGTTTTTGTCGTGTGTGTGTGTGCGTGTGTGTTTGTGTGCATATGTCATCCACCTGTTCATTTGTTGTTTTGTTTGGCCAAGTGTTCTGTGGCCCTTGACAACTGCATAACCCAGAGTGTGTTGGGGTGTTCAGTGGTGGAGGGGGTGCTGGGGGTGGGGGTGGGGGTGGGGGTGGGCTGGGGGTGTTGGGAATGTAGCTGGTAAGTGTTTCCTTGTCTGAGCACATTCACTGCACCTGCATGCAATGGCCCGCAGGAACATACAGAAAGCCGTGCATGGCACTGCAAAGAACCGAAAGCTGCCTGGACCGCTTGCATGTCAGTGTAAATGCCTCTCGCTCTTGCATGTGACTGATAACACCGCTCTCACAAAGTGCTGCACACAAGTCCTCCATAACCAAGTCAAATCCACATGAGTGAAATTGTCTCGCTTAACACCCGCAACCTGTTAAAGTATGCCATTCCACGATAACAGTGTTTGATGCAGCGCACACAAAAATCGCATGTTCCAGATAAGAGAGGCAAGGCAGGAATTTAGGCTTTCACCTCCTGTTTGTCCGAGTATGCTTGAGAGACTGAAGAGCACTGTGGGACTGTGCTTTTGATGGTATATGTGACGAGATTAGACAGGCCGGTTTGAGGAAAGGACATTCTTGGACATTCTTGGTTTTGCCATTAAAAACACTCCACAGTAGTCACATTCTCTTGATAGCTTACATTTCCCAACCTTCTAGAATGTTCACAGGTTATCAAGTGCAGGCAAACATGGTGAAACAGCAGAGGACGTGAAGTTGTCAGCTGTGTAACATGATCTTAGATAAATTGTTAGATAAGGTTGGCCTCCCTTTTTTCTGAATAGAGATGTGCTCATGGTGAAAGGTTGCCCTCTCCCCTAGTTACACGTGAAGCACATGTAAACATAGGCTGATGTTTGCGTCGCTAAAAAAAATGTTTAAACTTTCATGATTCATACCAAAGAAGTAAACTGTAAACCTTGCAAACTGTGCCAAGGTTGTAATCATGGAAATCGTTCGGTTTGGTATTTCATGTTGTGAAAATGCCAGACCCCCCAAACGCGAGTTGTTGTCTGAGAAATGTAATGATGCGAGTTACCTAGTTGTTTCTGGCATGTTGCATGAAGTGTGAGGCAGATTTGTTACTCCAGATAGCTGATTAATTCCTGTGTTGCAAGAATGGGTTGTGTTGTATGTGAAATTGTATTCTCACTCCACTGCCTAGATGATATGGGCTAGTGCTTGAGCTTGTGTCTTTTTTTTAAGACTTTTTTAAGATTTTTTAAGGGGTTGTTTTGCTAAGCGCTGTGCATTATTTTGTTGCCCTTGGTGTCTTTAGTAGACATGATGTCATTGCAATGTATTACAAAGGGCAGCTGAATACATAAAGGCGTTGTTTCATCCTGGAGCCAAATCTGCTTTGACTACAGTTTGCTTTTGAGCTGAAGGCCAGTGTTTTATTGCAGGTTTTTAAAGTCATCAAATGGCAAATGTCCCTGACCTTCAGGTCCTTCTGAAGACATGAGAGGTCTAGCAGTTTGAAGCTGCATGTTTTCTCTCTTTATGTGTTTGGTAACAGCTAATGCAGTTTCTAGACATGTCGAAAATGCCGCGGGTAACACCATCTGGAAGCACTTTACCCAAATCAGCTCACGGCAATACTACAGTGGTGATATGGATTAATGGTTGACATCCAAGCCCCGAGCTCAGAATAACTTCTCTGTGCTGGCATTTTGTAGGAGCACAAAAGAATTGTATCCGGTTTCCCTGCACCTTTTGCACCAAAGTCTGCATAGCCTCAGACTTTTGTTCTTAATGTGAATTCCACAGGTATTTTTGTGACAGTCCTAGGAGAAAAGCAGAGTGTTTCCCTGTAAGATTTTTTTAAAACAGCTGTAAAATGCTAATAATGTTAACTCTGCAGGTTAACATTTATAGATTTCTACTGTGGGCTTTTCTGAGGGTTTGGCTGATGTTTAAAAAGCTGTGATAATGTTTTACAGCAGCTACGGGACATAAATCAATTGGCTTCATTGTTAATTAACTTTTCCTCTATGAACTTAATAGCCCGTTCAAATACCACGTCTCCCACCCTACCCCACCCTACTCCTTATTTTCTTTCTCTTCTAACCTACAACCATGCCTCGCCCTGCTCAGTTAATCAGGCAAGCCTTACTGTCTACACCGGCAGTGGGTGGGAGAGAGATACAGGGGGGAGAGAGACAGACAAAGAGAGACAGAGAGGCAGAGGAAGAGGGAGAGAGGAAGAGAGAGAGAGGAAGAGAGAGAGAGACAAATAGAGAGTGAGAGAGAGGGATACACACAGAGACAAAGAGAGTGAGTGAGAGAGAGAGAGAGAGAGATGTATTAAGGGAGAGTCAGAGAGAGAGAGGAAGAGGGAGAGAAAGACAAATACAGAGGAAAAGAGAGAGAGCGAGGGAGGGAAAGAGACACAGAGAGAGAAAGAGAGTTAAAAAAGAGCTGTAGTGCTATAGTGGTGTAGCCCTGAGGGCTTCCTTGTCAGGCTGTAGTGATGTGCCTCTATAGAGGGATTTGTCATCGCCAGTCAGCCCCTGTATTTGTTGAGGTGGAGTTGGGGCTTCGCTCCATAGGAGACGGATGTAACTCCAGCCACAGCAGAGCCACAGCAGAGCATGCATCACAAAGGGGTCATGCAGACACTGCCAGGGTCCTGATGTCTGGGAGGAGGGTTTTCTCCTGTGTGTGTGTGTGTGTGTGTGTGTGTGTGTGTGTGTGTGTGTGTGTGTGGATGTGCAAGGGGTTTGGGTTGGAGAGACGAATAGAAAAGAGAGAGTAAGAGGAAGAAAAGAAGCGCAGGCGGACGAAAAAAGAGTAGCTGCCCGTGGGAAGATCAGACTGATAAGGTTCGCCCTGTGTTTGGGTTGGGAAGGGGGGGGACTCAGTGGTCCTTGGCATGCTCCAAGCCTGGCCCTGACGGACATCAGACTTCAGACAGGATGTAAGGCCCTCTGTGCCCAGGGTCAGAGGAGAAAGCCTACAGTTTTACAACAGCTCGACAACGATGACTGGCCTTTAATATACATGAAAAAGCACTGCGCCCTTGGAATCTGTCGGGCGGTGGAGAAAGGGCCCTTTGTGTCTGTCAAGCGTTAAATGCTGCGCATTTACACAAAACTGCCGGGGCCTGCATGTGGTTGTGGCATTGTCTGGTATTCTGTGGTGGCCGTGGCGTTTATAAGCATTTGCGGATGTCACTTGGCAAGGCCCTGAGATGGCAGGAGGCTTCATTCCTTTCGCTGTTGGCCGAGTGCCGACAGGAATTGGCCAAAGAAAATGCTGCAGAACTGCTTAGGGGGATCCAATTAATGGGAAAAGAGGCAGTGTCCACATGCATAATCCTCAGATAGGATCTTCATAGCCGTTGTTTGCCTTAAATGGCCTCATTTTTTAATTCATTTGAAGGGCCAATGGTGGGGTGTTTTCATTGTAAATGTAGCTGTGTGGTCTTTTTTTTTTTTTTTTAAGAGCCTCAGCGTCCAATCAGACATCTGGATCTGGATTTGGAGCTCTGCCGGGGACGTCACTCAAGCGTTGCACAGAATGGACGCCTTTAATCACATATATCTCAGATCTTTTGCTCTAGGTTATTCAATGATTATACCCAATTTAACAAAGAAAACCGATACACTTGGTCACATCCCTAATCCCCGAATGTATTAAAGTTCAAACAGGGAATTTATGAGAAAATTGAGTGAAACTTAAGCTGTGCAAAGCTCCACTCACGTCTGTTGGGGTATTGAGTGTGTAGGTGTTGATTCATTCCTTATCTCTATCACTACTTACAAATTTGAAGATTACCAGGGAATTTTAGTATGGCATTAAATATAACACATGAAAAATAAATAAATTACATATCTTTCCTACACTCTGACCAATGCTGTGTTGTTGTAAGTACTTATGGGAAGTACTTATGGGAATTGAAGAGGATTGGTGCCTTAGGCAAAACAACAACAACAACATATGTAGGTTTCTATTTAAAATGATTGTGTACGGACAAATAATATTGCGTAACATGGCATTATTTATGATTCCCTTAATTGGTTGTAACTGTAATTAATTTTACAATCCCAATTAAACGAGGACAGGGTAAAATATGGCTACACACACACCCCAGTGCATACCACAAAGCAGTCTGCTCGTTTCGCCTCAAACAAGCGTCCAGCATACAGGGAGACTCTCTCCGGGACCCAAATGAAATGTACTTGTAAAAACGTAACAACAGGGCAACCCGCTCGGCACACCATGCCCTCTGAGTCATTCAAACAGAGCAGTCATCACCTCACTTAATCCACTTGTGCCTGTTTATGTTCAGTGGTTTGTGTGGGCAAGCCAGTCAGTGTGACCCATGCTCTCTCTCTCTCTATAGGTAGTCACACAGTTAAACTTGCCCCCCTCACCCCC
>CM050213.1:17370000-17382500 GCA_027475355.1 Coilia nasus | reverse complement strand
AGATGCCCAGAGAGAGTTGTGGCTTTACACTGTCTTCATAAACATCTGGATTTTGCACTCATAATTTACTGCATGCTGTCAAAAACCGTTTTAGTCAAGGACACTAAATTCCCCAAAGTGATATTTTAAGGTCTTACACACACATAGCGTGTACACACAAAGTGTTTGGAGGCTGTGGATATACTATATGACACAGCAGAAGGTGCTGATATACATAACCTGTTTTTACGTTTAAGCACACAAAAAGCCACCTAAGGAGAAGGAAGGAGATCCTCAGGTTCTCTGAGTTTCCATCAATGAAGTTTGCCATTTCCCTCTTTGGCTAACTCTAAGCCTGGTTTCATCCTGTCTTTGTTCAGACATGACACTTCATCCTGTCACAATGTGCCCACAGACTGTGTGTGTTTGTGTAGTAGTAGTGGAAGACTGAGAATGTTTGTTGGTTTTTGGTGAAGGGCCCTGTGGGGCAAGGTGCTGGGCTGCATTGTGTGGCGAAGGGGTCTTGTGTTTTGACTTGCAACAAAGACACCATCTGCAGTTGGTAATGATGTAGCGCTCATAGGCTATCAAGGGCCTTTGAACCATGTTTATTAAATAAGACCTTGTGCCACCTGGTATGTATTTGAGACTATCAGTTTCAAACACAAGCTGCTGTTTGATGCCATTTACAAAGTTCAGAGTTGATAGAAACAAGCTGCCTTTTGTTTGTTTTGAAAGTTTGAAGACAGGATTGGTTCTCATTCCTGAACTCATTCATTCCATTCATTCATTCATTCATTCATTCATTCATTCATTCATTCATTCATTCATTCATTCATTCATTCATTCATTCATAACTGACTTAATACTGACTTCATAACTGACTTAATATTTATTAATAATGTATTGCATAACATCTGGTTTTTATAAATGCATGGACAAACTCTCCCTGTATGTCTGTAATGCCCGTTGCACAGTGGCGCTGGAAGGTTTCTGTCGGTGCCTTGGACACTCAGGCCGTTGTCCTCCCTGTTATTTCGGAACTCTCTTTTAATTATGAGCCTGCCTTCCATCACTGTCGCCATGGGTGATAGCTGTGGGAGCAGAGATATTCTGGTGTCCAGCTGCTGCCCCCGTTCTGTGGCGGTGACGCGACAGCGCAGACAGAGAGCGATGGGCCATTTGTGGGAGGGATTGACACGTTTTTCCACGTCAGTGGTAGCTCTCTGGCACCGAGCTCGGATGCCTTCTTAATCTGGTTGGATCCTGTGGTGAGTGATGGCGCTGTGTGCGTGAAGGAGAGGAGTGTGTCCATCTGATCCGTCAGTCTGACAGTGCAAAGGCCTCCTCCTGGGGCCGGTGGATCAGGCTAGATCTGTGCTGATGCAGCTCGCTGTGAGTTCAGCTCTGAGCTTCTCTTTCCCAACAGAAGCTGAGGAAATCATTTGGCATTTCTGTCACCTACTGTGAAATTTAACAATCATCAATCAGGCGAATAAATAAACAAGTGAATAAATATATAAGAAGGCCATTAGAGATTTTGAACAGTTCCATTCACTATTATGTCAGCAGTGTACAAGATGTAGGTAAGGAAATGTGTCTGTGCCATGCTTAAAGAGATGATACACTTCATCCTTTTAGAATAGAGGAGATAAAGTGTTTACTCTGCAATCCTGTAACTGAATTTCCCTCCCGACGTCAAAGCAATGGCATTCAACCGAGAGTAGAATTTATGTTGGCATGAATCGAGTGGAAGCATTTGGTTCTTTACTTAATACAGTATCTGATTGATCTGCTGAGCCCTGAACATATTTTCGTCCTCTACCTTTTTAGGACATCATTGTCGTTGTTCGAATTTATAGCCTTTTCTATTTTAGAAGGCAGCGAGAGCAAGTTTCCCACTCTTTTCCCAGCGTGACCTATATTGAGATGTGTTTCAATAAAGAATAATAACAGGAAGAGCTTCATACTTGAACAGGAATGACAGTCAACTCATTCTTCTGTATTTATTGAAGCCAGGGCTTTGGTTTGTTTGTTCAGTGTCCATAGGCATATTTTCATCCAATTTAGTTTTGTTTGAAGCTATAGTCTGGTGTTGGATTACTCTCCGTATAAAAATGCAACCCATTATTATAAAGTCAGGGGTTGTTCCAAGTTTTTTTTTTTTCTCCTCAAGCAATTTTCAGATGTTTTTCCAACCTATTCACAAACACCCAACAGACAGTACTAAAGCAGTGATGTCTGCTGTCCCAATGTGAAACTCACTTGTGTTCAGAGTGTGTATTTAACTAATTCAGCATTTCTAACATGTCCTATACTTTGTCTTCAACCCAAGTTACACTGTGTCCCTTTTGCTCTTCTTGTGTTTTTCACATATTTTATCTTATTAATTTGAGTGGGATTGGATCCAAGGTATCCATTTACTGACACACTGTCCTGTCCTGTTTACAGAGGAAAATGGCCTGTCCCTGCTGCAGCTTATCGGGAACCCCCCTCCGTCCGACATCGAGCAGGTGTACGGCCCTGACAACATCCCCGGCTACGTGTTCGGCCCCAACTCCAACACGGGCCAGCTGGCGCACGCGCACCTGCCCAACCCCTTCTACCGCGACTTCTCGCTCATCTTCCACGTGAAGCCCACCACCACCAAGCCCGGCATCATCTTCTCCGTCACCGACGCCACGCAGCAGATCATGTACGTGGGCGTGAAGGTGTCGGCCGTGCAGTCGGACCGGCAGAAGATCATCCTCTACTACACGGAGCCCGACTCCACCAGCTCCTATGTGGCGGCCACCTTCAACGTGCCCTCCATGCAGGACCAGTGGACGCGCTTCGCCATCAGCGTCAACCAGGAGACCGCGCTGCTCTACTTCAACTGCGACACCGAACCGCAAGTGGTGAACTTCGAGCGCTCGCCCGACGACATGGACCTGGAGAACGGCGCCGGGATCTTCGTCGGCCAGGCTGGCGGGGCAGACGCGGATAAGTTCCTGGTATGTGCCGCGCTCTGATAACACCAACGTCAACATGCCATTTGATATTCCTGAGAAAATTCTCACAGTGCTGTTACGGAAAGGCCAAAAGCTAGGATGGAAACTAGACAACAGCAATGTGCTTTTAGAAGGCACACATACTTTCTCTTTCTCTCTCTCTCTTTCTCTCTCTCTCTCACACACACACACACACACACACACATTAGGCTGACGTTTTAAGCATTAGCTGAGAAAAGCACATGGACTGGAAACAAGAGGAGAGGGCAAATCTTGCATGATTTGATCGGTCAAATTGGCCTGCTTCGAATCAAAACATACAGTGGAGCAGAGGCCCTGAAAAAGAAAATACATCCAGCCTACATCCGTCCCTCTCTAGTACCGGAGTTAATTGCGCTGCCAAGCTGCAGGGGGGCCATTATCTCCAGTTAGCCCTGGCCCTGTTATGCCAGCGGCTGAACCGTTAACCTTCACTGTGATCGCAGCGAGCAAGTAGACGGCTAAACTCTGACCTGACAGAGGCAATCAGACAAGGCCAGAAATAGACAGGTGTGTGTGTGTGTGTGTGTGTGTGTGTGTGTGTTAGGAAGGGAAGGGAAGGGAGGGGGAATCATGCCACTGATTATTTTATTAGAGACGGAAACGACTGTTGGAAAGCATCTGCCAAATGACATGAACACCCATGTTATCTTATCTGACATGCACACACACTTACTCACTGACAAAGAACCAGAGACACTGTGTGTGTGTGTGTGTGTGTGTGTGTGTGTGTGTGTGTGTGTGTGTGTGTGTGTGTGTGTGTGTGTGTGTGTGTGTGTGTGTGTGTGTGTGTGTGTGCGTGCGTGCGTGTGTGTGTGTGTGAGAGAGAGACAGAGAGAGAGAGAGAGGAGATAAAGATGCAAGGGACAAAGAGAAAGATAGGCAGAAAGCATTACAGATAAAAGGTACAGATAAGAGGTTTAATTTAGACTCGGAGCTAAATCTGGTTACTCTCCGTCATTGCCTCTGTTAGTGTTCATTTGTGTAATGTGTTTTGGGCCAGCATTCAAGCAAAGCATTCCAGTAAATGCCACAGACAGTCCACCATGCTTCTAGGAGCTCTGCTTGTCTTTTCCCAGTTGGTAAACGACTGTTTGAAATGTAGTGGCGACATTTGCTTTCTTCCACTGTAAGACCACAATTTTGATTTACAACTGAGGTAAAGGCGCTACAGTCTCACTGGTGCAGCTTTGTGTTCATGTAAACTCTGCAGGATTCATTTATCATAGACTTGTCAGATCTTGACGAATTACAGATATAAAAACTGTGTGGTGACAGAGGATTGATTAGTATACTTTGCCCAAGGCCTTGAATCCCATCTTCAGCTGTAGCGTTTCAATAGGGAGATGAATGGCTGAAGATTTAAGTGTCCATTACTTCCAGTTAAGTAGTTGAATGGCCAAAGATTTAGCAGTGTCCACTACTTCTAATTAGTGACAGCGCACTCGTCCACAGGCTTTATTGAGTTGGCTGGATCAGCATAGCCAGAACAGGATGCCTGAGGAAACAAGTGTGAGTCTAGAAACCTGTAGGCAGACAGACTGTCTGCTCCTTGGGTTTGTGGGGTGTCAGGGTGACTCCTACTGTCTCTGGAGCCCTTCAGTGTGTGTGTGTGCCCCCACACATTTTGCTCTCAAAGCCATAGTGATGCTCTTTGGGCAGCAAGAATGCCCCCGACCCTTTCCCAGAGGAGGTGGGTCCGACAAAAGACCTGTGAGAAAGCAGAATGGAGTGTGGGCAGTGTAGCGTGGTATGCTTTGAATTTTATGGTGCTCTTTCAAGCTCCAGTCTAGAGGCTAAGGCAAGGATTACTCCAGTGCGTTGTGGAGATTTCATGTTATCACCGTCATTGAGCTTATTAAGATAGGAGCACTCTGTGTGTGATTGGGGCCATCTGATAACTGCTAAGTGTGTGCAGATTCTTGCTTTGAATCCTGAACGTGCTACGTTCCTCCGTAGCCCCCACTATGAGTCATAGAGGGACACAAAAGCTCTTTTAAACCGCCATAAAGTTTCCTTCACCGCACTTTGAGGAGGGTCACACGTATCTTGACCTATATAATTGTGCGTTGTTGGGGCTTGAGGGGGTTGAGGTTGAGAGAGGACTCCTTAGACTTCAGTGTGAAGTAACCTCACGCTAATGCATACTCCAAATGGCCTTGAACGGATGCATGACGACTGGAAGAAAATTGAAAATTGCGTGTGTGTGCTGCTCGAGTCAAACATATGGCAATGCGATTGTAATACGTCTCCCCTCTAACGCAATGTGTGAATGTTATCAGTGTTGGGCCAGTAATTAGACAAACATCTTCAAAGGGGAAATCCCATGATGTTGGTGCGCGTAGCTCCCTCCAAACGCGCCTTTGAAGTGCCCGACATCTGAAGGAAATTACTATCTCATTATCAGTTTTCTATGGCAGGCGAGGCCTCGCGAGGACGACACTGGGAGCAGTCATTAATAGGCAGCAAACAAGTTGCCAGAGTGTGCCCTGCTTCCTGACGTCACACCTGGAAATGCTGACATAAAACACCCCTTAAAACATGTGTCTCTGTGTCTCTCTGTGTCTGTCTGTGTCTCTGTGTGTGTCTCTCTGTGTCTGTCTGTGTCTGTCTGTGTCTCTCTGTGTGTCTCTGTGTGTCTCTGTGTGTCTCTCTGTGTGTCTCTGTGTGTCTCTCTGTGTGTCTCTGTGTGTCTCTCTGTGTCTCTCTCCGTGTCTCTCTGTGTCTCTCTGTGTTTCTCTCTGTGTGTCTCTGTGTGTCTCTGTGTGTCTCTCTGTGTGTCTCTGTGTCTCTCTCTGTGTCTCTCTGTGTGTCTCTGTGTGTCTCTCTGTGTGTCTCTGTGTGTCTCTCTGTGTGTCTCTGTGTCTCTCTGTGTCTCTCTGTGTGTCTCTCTGTGTGTCTCTGTGTCTCTCTGTGTCTCTCTGTGTGTCTCTCTGTGTGTCTCTCTGTGTGTCTCTGTGTGTCTCTGTGTGTCTCTCTGTGTGTCTCTGTGTCTCTCTCTGTGTCTCTCTGTGTGTCTCTGTGTGTCTCTCTGTGTGTCTCTCTGTGTGTCTCTGTGTCTCTCTGTGTGTCTCTCTGTGTGTCTCTGTGTGTCTCTCTGTGTGTCTCTGTGTCTCTCTGTGTGTCTCTCTGTGTGTCTCTGTGTGTCTCTCTGTGTGTCTCTGTGTCTCTGTGTGTCTACGTGTCTCTCTGTGTCTCTCTGTGTGTCTGTGTGTCTCTATGTGTCTCTCTGTGTCTCTCTGTGTGTCTCTCTGTGTGTCTCTGTGTCTCTCTGTGTCTCTCTGTGTGTCTCTCTGTGTGTCTCTGTGTCTCTGTGTGTCTCTGTGTCTCTCTGTGTGTCTGTGTGTCTCTATGTGTCTCTGTGTGTCTCTGTGTGTCTCTCTGTGTGTCTCTCTGTGTGTCTCTGTGTCTCTCTGTGTGTCTCTGTGTGTCTCTCTGTGTGTCTCTCTGTGTGTCTCTGTGTGTCTCTCTGTGTGTCTCTGTGTGTCTCTCTGTGTCTTTCTGTGTCTCTCTTTTTTTGACTCACTCCCTCACTCTTTGTCTTTCAGGGTGTAATTTCAGAGCTGAGGGTCATCGGAGATCCCCGGGCTGCAGAGATGCACTGCGATGAGGACGGAGACGACTCTGATGCAGTGAGTACCCGCTCCCGACTACTACTGCTGCCTGTGCCAGTTATTACAAGTGCAAACTGGCAGCTGAATCCCAGGCATGCTTCAACATCCTACAAAAATAGCCAGCTGCACTATGATCCCCTGCCTAAATTAGCACGTCTTTCAAAACAAATGCAAAACTGTTTGGTACATTGGTTTGAAAGCAGTTGCAAAAAACTGCACATCCAAGCACAAAAAAAAAACTACAATTTCACAGTCAGGAGGACGTGTTTGCGTTTTGCCCATCCTCCTCGTTCTTGTCCTCCATTAAACCCAGTCAGCAGGAAAAGAAATATTATCACATGAAGCTCTGCGAGATTTAATTAAGCACCACATATTTTTAGCACCCTTTTTGACCTGAAGTTATAAGGGCCAAGCAGTCTGTCACAAGGCTGATGAATAGCACAGCCCGTGGCTACGCTGAGGTATATAGAACGACATACCTTCGTGGAAAGAATGCTCTGCCCCTGATAGGTCATCAGTAGGGTAAACTATATTGTCAGTCAATAAGATCTATGCTACCAGCAAGGCCTCCAGCGGGGGTGGGTAGCACCGTGATGAATGGCTCCTCATTGTAAATTTGTTATTGTGCAATACAACACTGACTGAGAGACGCTCTGCTCCGTTTCCCCTCCCCAAATCCCCAATCCCCCTTCCCTGTCCACCTCTGCAGGCCTCGGGCGACTATGGAAGTGGAGAGGGAGAAAGGAGACCCACCATCTCGGTAATGCCCTTCGTATTGACTTTGCTTGACCCTGGACTGTACAAAAAGCACACACACACACACACACACACACACACACACACACACACACACACACACACACACAGACACCTTTATGTCATAGAAGGTGACGCTAGTTCTTGGAGAGACCAGCGTGTCCAGTGTGAGGCGTGGTTTGTCAGGTAACACCTCATCATCACACCCTCGTGGCTGGAGCACCTGCAGGCAAAGTGGGCTTCGTGGTGAAGCAGCTGAAGTATTTCCCGCCGCCTTTTCTCACAGCCGCACTAACGCATGGGGCCCACGTCTGGGTCTGGCTCTGGGTCTGGGCCTGTGCCCGTGCACGTCGTCAACCCAATTACAGAGAAGAGGCGGAAAAAAACAGGTGGCTCCTAAGGGGTCCGTTTGCATGGGAAGCGTCTACCATGAGGTTCTGTTTTGTTATTCTGGCTGTTTTCTCAATTAGTATTAAGACACAGGATGAGAGCAGGGGGGTGGTGTAATGGTCATTTTTTTCCTGGCATGCTTAAAGTTCTGATGGTCTATGAGAGTCCCATCCCAGTTTGCTTTGAAGCCTGTCTGTTTGTGGTGGAAGAGTTTTCTCTTCCTCTGACAAGCCATTTATTAACAGTCTATGTCTGAGGTTTTAAAGGTGTATAACAGCTGGTCCCACACATTCAGAGTGGCTGCTGTTGTTGTTTTTCATAAGTTGTAATACACTGAATATACATTTGAGTCTTTGCTTAGTGGTGAATTCTGCTGCTCAACAAGCCCAGACAGGAGGTGGAAACACAAAATATTACCCCCCTCACCTCATGCAGACGTACTGTGTAAGAGCTTTTTCCATTGTCTTAGATGAAAATCTGGCGAAGATTGATGGACCACGCCTCTGGGATATTTTCCTATTGCTGCGCACACTGAATGAAAGCTTTGCTTGAGTTTCAGGCCTCCGTTTTTTCCCCCCGTTACAACATGTCCCAGAGGAGACAAAGGTAGTAAAGTTTGATTGTAAAACACAATACAGGGACAAGCAAGAACCTAATATTGAGTGATTTCTCTATAACAAAAAGTCAAGACTTGTTGCAGCTTATGACAGTAGTGTAGACATCTTCACCTGAGTGTTTGCAGCGATAAAATTGTGCACCTTCGCAGGATAGTACTGTAGTTTTTTTCTGCTTGCTTGTTTTCTGAGCCTTTGGTATAATTTATAATTGGTCTAATTTGTCATGAGATTCTCATTGCCATCATCATCATCATCATCATCATCAATCTATCTCTTCTTTTTTAGCATTTTAGTTCCTCCTTATGACTGCTGCTGTGATGACTTTAAAGAGAGGTCAAGAGTTAAGTCTGTATTCCTTTTTAAATAAAACCTAATTAAATCACCCTATACAAACATAATTCCCACCGACATGCCAAGTTCTGCTTGTGCCGTGCTCCCGCTGTAACGGAAAAATAAGGTGTGGGCTGACATTGAAGGATGGTTAGGTTTCCACAATGCTGGGTTCCTCTCATCTGTCATCACATATTTCAGCTTATACCTCCTGGCCTGGCTATGTGCAGAGCAGTACCAGGCTGTTTCATGTGCTTCATGAGAGCAGAGTGGGCCATTACTGCTATCTCCTCCTGAGCTGGAGGCCAGGAGAGGACTCTCTATCACAGCAAATATCCCCTCATTGAAATCCCAGACAAGAAAGCTTTGCCGTGATGGCAGATCTTTGGCAACCTCTCCTGCCCATTCCGTATCCACATCTCCCCACCACCCCCACACGCACATAGGGAGAGTACGCTACCTGCACACTACACTAACACACACACACACACACACATGCAGACACACTTTGGAAAGAGATACTTGACATACAGTCATACACACATGCACAAAACACACATACACTCCTCTTTCCACATGCTATGGTCATCAGCCACATCAGTCAAAGTCTCTCCTCCACGCGTGAGCACAACCATAGCCCTCTAAAGCACACATCGCATTCCTGCTCTGAACCATGGCTCTCCCTGGACCAAATCAATGGCTGTCAGGATCATCAGGCGGCGGGAGGCGGAATTAGCTCGCCGGAGGGGAGCGGTCGGCCCTGCAATCATCCCCAGAAACCTGCATCAGATCCAGGGTATCAGAGAAGGCAGCGGCCTCCGGACCCTCCACCCTCAGAGTCCAAACAGCAGGAGGAACCATTCCTGGGCCGCTTCAGTCTGTCTGCTCAAACCACGTCATCTACTACTACCTGTGGATTCTTAATCCTTCCAGGGCCTAATAGGTCATGTTACTCGAATTTGGGAAAAGACGAAAAAAATATGCGACTAATTGCTTGCCAGCCTTTGTCTATATACTCTAGATCCCCTGCTGCCAGCCCTCTGTATCAGAGAATAGGCTGAACTGTGGCGCCAGACCCCAGGCAGACTAGAAACAGTTCAGTGGTCCCCACAGTAAACAGTTTATGTGCTTTGTTACGGTTTATGCTGATCATGGCAATCTGTTTGCCAGGAGCAGTCGGAGGCACTACAAGGGAACCCTAACGCATGGGGAGTAACGCAGGCACAAACGCACAAACGCAAGCGGTTGAAGCTGAACTGGAGCCACATGTGGAGTGGAGGCAGACTGTGACAGACATGCACATGCCTTCATGCACTCGCATGAAGAAAATTATATGCACTCTTTTTCCTTACTCTGGCCCTTGATTCAAGGGACGTCACGTTGTCCAAGAAAGGACTTCACAGCGATTAAATCAGTTTTGTTTGAACTGTTTACATGTATACTCGGTGTGTATGTGTTTGTGTGTAGCATATGTGTGTATACGTATATTTTTGTGTGTGTGTTTGTGTGTTAGAGAGAAGAAGTGAGAGCATATGTGCCTGTGCATGGCTGCCTGAGTGTGTGTGTGTGTGTGTGTGTGTGCGGGTGTGTGTGTGTGTGTGTGTGTGTGTGTGTGTGTGTGTGTGTGTGTGCAGCTCAGAGGCGTAGAAATGTTCTTCATTGTCCTCCTTCCTCCCCTCCAGGTGACACCCCCAACCCTTCGGCCAATGGCGCAGCCTCCAGTGACACCACCACGATCCTCCGGTGAGTCATCAGCATCAGCACAGCGTACTTTTTTCTCATCACACCATCATCATGACACACACTGGCCCACCAGGGACACTGGAACACTTTGGCCACTCAAACCTCCCCCCCCCCCCACTCACACCCACACACACACACACACACACACACATTAATCGACATCCAGCATTACTCTGGCTCTAAGGATTATTACCTTTCTGTGCTTTTTAGCGTGTGTAAGTGCCAGGATTTATGTGTTCTGAGTCAGGCACAAGCATATAGCACTCTGTGTGTCGTGAGGATGTGGTTTCTGCCCGTGCCAAATCATCTGTCTCATGTGGTAGCGTTTCATAATGCGAGTGCAAGCTGGATCAATCTTCCGAGTCTTGCTATCAATTTGATGTCTGGGAAAGATAACAGTGCTTTAACTCACGGAGCCTTCAAGACATGCTGAGGTGGAAGAGAGCCAGCACTCAGGTGGAAGTAATCTGGTGTTTGGCACCCTCTAGAGGCCATACTGCATTGGGAACTGAAAAGGGCCTCTGTCCTGGTCCAAAGTAGTTTGGCTGACACTCATCTTTCTGTCATTATTTTTAATCTTATAAATGGAATCCTATAAATGACTAAAAAACATGTGTCAGCAGTGTGCATAAATACAAATTTCAAATATGCAATATATCTAGTTTAAGCTATAGTTTACAATGCTTTAATTAGGTACATAATTCATAACTATTTGTATTATTTTGTCTGACAACTGTATATCTTTGTCTTCTGATGCACCTGTAATTATTTTTAAGTCAATGTAGTCTTAAATGTAGACAAAAATGATCATTACTGTCCCAGTCTTTGCAGACCAGATGCCATGTCACTTGTCATCTCCTGAAGGGTATAGCTAGTCTCTTATCCTGCACAATGTTTTTATGTAGGCTATGATTATGAGAGGCACTCTGTGGACCACCACTCCAGAGATAGGACAAGGGGAGGTCAAGCAGGTGGGTGTCTGCGTGCAGACTGGAGGTGACACTCAGGGTCTGGAGGTGACACTCAGGGTCTGGAGGTGACGCTCAGGGTCTGGGGGTTGTGGGAAATTGTGTGCCCTCTGAAAGAAAATAATGTTGCCCCCCCCCCCCCCCCCCCCCAACCATATCATAGTCGCCTGTGGGGCCCGGTGAAGGTCTGGTCCCCCTGAATCGTCCTCACCTACCCTCCCCATTAGCGGCGCCCCTGGGTGGCACTCAGGCCCTGAATGCACAGTGCAGCTACATGCAAAGGTTCAACTGATTTGGACTTTGCATGGAGGAGCTTTGAAAGTTTCCCGCAACTATTGCCGCCAGCTGAACCTCATTTTGAATGCGAATAGTTTCTGCTGATTACGCTTCTTGTGTATTGGGCAAGGCTTTGCAACATGCCCAAGGTTATTCTTGCTGCCCACGGGGAAGAGAAACGCACACATTTCATATTGCATGGAGGTCGTGAGGGTCACGGGAGCATATTGTATTTTTATTGCTGATCTGATTGCTTCGACTGTGTATGAGTTTGCACAGAGTACCTTGCACCAAAACACAGGCGGGCATGCAGCAGCTGCAGCCGTGCATTGATGGGATTTGTGGGATGGCTTTTGTTTGTGTTTCTTTTTTTGTTGTTTTTTGTTGTTGTTGTTGTTGTTTATGTCTTTGTTTTTTTCTGCTTTTGCTAGAGGAAAAGAAAAGTTGTGCTCTATCCCATGGCTTGCGCATGCTGTATCCATCCTACAGGGATGAAGGAGATCAGTAGCGTGTAATGAATACAGCATTGCTGCATGTGCTGAATGGCCTATTGATCGCAGAGTAGAGTGCTGTGGCTGAGTGTGTTTGTTAGAAGATGCTGATGTTTGTGTGTGTATGTGTGTCTGTGTGTTTGTGTGTGTATGTCTGTATGTGTATGTGTGTGTGTGTGTGCGTGTGTGTATGTGTGTGTGTGTGTGTGTGTGCGTGTGTATGTCTGTATGTGTATGTGTGTGTTTGTGAGTGTGTGTGTGTGTATCTGTGTGTGTGTGTGTGTGTCTGCATGTGTGGGTCTCTGCA
>CM050213.1:17242500-17367500 GCA_027475355.1 Coilia nasus | reverse complement strand
AAGATGGCAGTGCTGTAAGTCTTCCTAGTAAATGTATTTCACAGTGAACCTTACACATATACAGAGGCATTACATTAGTGCTAAGGTGCATTGCTTGACTCTGACTCTCTCTCTCTCTTTATCTCTGTCTCTCTTTCTGTCTGTCTGTCTGTCTGTCTGTCTGTCTGTCTGTCTCTCTCGCTCTCTCTCTCTCTCTCTCTCTCGCTCTCTCTTGCTCTCGCTCTCTTTCTCTCTCAGGGGCCTGAGGGGCCTCAGGGCCCTACAGGATTCCCTGGGACACCGGGAGATCCCGGACAAAAAGGACAGAAGGTGAGAAATCTGGAACAGTGCACCACAGTCTATATGACAAGCTGCATCAATCATCTGATGAAAATACATTATCTGTGTCCACCTCTGCCTGTCACAGCTTGTCTTTTTTATACCTTATTCCACATATTTTGTTTCTAGGGTGAACGTGGGGATGGTCAACCAGGTCCCCGAGGCCTACCGGGTCCCCCCGGTCCTCCTGGCTCTTCTTTCGGATCCCGAGACAGACTTGTGAGTTTGGGTCACATTGCCTGGCCCGCCTGACAACTAGTAATTTTAACAAGCAAGCGAGCCAAGCACTTACTGATACTCCATGCATACTGATACTCCATGTATTGTCATTCTCACATCTTGACCAGGTTCTTTTGGTTGTAGGCAAGTTCTGTCGTGTGTTCAATGTCAGACTAATGTATGCGTTTCTTTGACTTCAGACGTACGTGGACCAGGAGGGCTCTGGATATCCTGATATGGAGGGTGCTCGGGTAGGTAGTTGCTGTTACCCATACGTGTGAAATGAAGCCTACGCATCTCCTCATTCCTGCTTGCTAAGTATCTGTGTAGGCCTCGACCTTTATAAACAATCCCAGACTCCTCCTGTGAAACATGCGTGTCTATACCTAAAAATGAACACATAGGGAACATGGTGTGTTAGCCCACACACTGGAATGTTGTTACTTTTTCCTCTAAACAAAGACGATCCTCTGTTGTGGGAGTTATTGGATGTGTTTATTACTGTAAAATCCTGGTTTCCTGAGGAATGAATTAACAAATGTTGAACTATTGAGGAATGGTGTTCATTACAGCTTGTATGTGAATGCTGGTTTCTACACCAAGTCAAGCCCTGTTATGGAGTTGTTTAATTCTGGATAAAGTCACTGGAAGTGCTTTGTAGTCCACAAAGAATGCTATATATGAAATGCTTCTTGTCACTGGGACATTTCTTGTAACAAAAATAAATAACAAGGTCATCAAGATTTAAAACATCTGAAGTAAAACCTGTCTGTTGTCTCAGCACATCCTTGATATAAGCAGTAAGGTATTGGTGTGGTCTGTTTGACAGGGCTTACCTGGATTACCTGGACCACCTGGCCCACCTGGTCCTCCAGGCCCACCCGGTTTTGGGAGCTCTTCTGGATCTGGGGGTTCTGGCCCACCCGGAGCGCCTGGAACACCGGTAGGCTGTCTGGAGAACTGTTTGAATGTGACTGCCCTTCAGTATACCTTATTTCTATTATTCTAGTTTTTTTTTATTTATGTACTGTTGTCTTGTTTCAGTGATGTTTTTGTTGCTTTAGCTGGTTGAGTAATATGGTAAGAATACCAAGGGCATATCCACAGAGCTTACATTCTGATAAAAAAATACATACATTTCTATGTCTCTTTGAATACAAGCTTCTTCTAAATGAGTAAAGCAATGCCGAATGCTCTCAAACTCTGTTAACTTTAGGGCAGTCCTGGACCTACCGGACCTCCTGGCCGACCAGGGCCTCCAGGACCAGCGGGACCCAAGGTGAGATATCAGGGTTATACTGGCATTTCTCACCCCTAAGATGTATAACAAGCTCTTGCCATGTGCCAGCTGAGGGCAGTATGACTGAAGATGAGGGACATGTTATATGGATAGGGCAAAGTTGTTGTTGACGGTTTTGTGGCCATTTACATTCAATATAGCTTGGTATGTGTTGAGATGGTTTGTTTTTCTCCTCAGGGTGATACTGGTTTTAATGGCCTTCCTGGAGCAGTGGGAGGAAAGGTAGGCTGTCACCACTGCACAGAGTTGTGTACAAAAAAATACACATACATTTATGCATATCTATGCAAGCATCTTGCCACCTACAGTACGTACATACACTTACATACATTGACATGATAGGTAATGTAGGCATGTATGCCAGCTTGGTAAAACTTTGCTAGTTGTATGTGAAGCCAATTCTCGGCAGCAGTTTTCACTTCCTCATCATTTCCATGATTGCTTCTTTCATGGGACCAAAAAGGTGGGAGTCTGATGGTGGTAGTCTGAAAAGTGGAATATTGCTACTGAACAAGATTGTGACTGTGTTGAGAGTAATGATGTGATGTACAGCTGGATGTACAGCTTAATTTTGATGTATAATACTGTGTTTTCTGTTTGTTATTTCGCAAAACTGGTAGTCATATTTGTTGTTTTGTGGTTTAACTGAAATGATGTAGCTACTTTTTCCTGATACATCTGTCTTTCAAGTGTTCTCCTGTTCTTGTATTTTCCTTGATTTTCTCATATGATGTTTGTCAGCAGTCTCCTGTCTCTGCTCCTGTCTCCCTTCAGCAAGGTTCCTTCTTTTCCAACTATCTCTACGACCTTCTCTCTTACTATACGTCTTCATCTGTTAATGCTGAAGAAGGGCAGGTACCTCTTGCCAGGCGCCATTTTGTTGCACTTGTGTGATCGTGCAATCAAAGCACTAGTAGTGACAGCATTTGGAAAAGTGCTCATTTGCATGCTGCTGTAACAAACACCAGCATGATTTAACCACTGCTGTTGGATTTAAATACATCTGTTTAATAGTTTGTACACTAAAAGTGTAGTCATCAGACCAACCTTACATGAAGCAGTAAGCATAGAGTGTATTTTTTCAGAATGAGTTTTTTTTTTTTTTTTTGGTTGTTTATTTGTGTGCCTGTTTGCAGTCTTGCTTGCATTCTCATTTGGTGCATCAACTAATTTAAGTGCTTTTCCTAACCCTAATGTTGATAGGCTCTCTGGCTACTTCAAGCCTGTGCATTGATGTTAGGGAGATCTAAGGCATGATCCCTTGCCTGCCAATATTAGTGACTATTCCTTTCACAATCCACAGGGCTCCAAGGGTGACGCAGGGACTCCCGGCACTCCAGGACAAACCGGACTGGCTGGGCTTCCAGGACCCATGGGACCTGTTGGGCCTCCAGGACCTCCTGGCCCGCCGGGACCAGGCTACCGTGTTGGCTTTGTAAGTAGCAGTGTCCTCCCTGTATTGTCTTCGAACACTATTCTGCTTTGAAGGGCATATAAGATACCATCACCATCGTAAGATCAACCAGAGTGTCTTGATTGAGTTTGCAGTTCTATTTGATTGATGATTGTGGGTGCTTATTCACTCATCTGTTTGTGACAGGATGATATGGAGGGCTCTGGTGTGGGCGTCTACCCTGGTCGGCCTGGAGTGAGAGGACCTGATGGAGTACAGGTCAGTCCTCTGCTTTTTCGTATGACGCCACATTTCAGTAAGTTTATGGTCTATGGACACCACATACGTAGTATAACCTTACACTGTTGTATTTGTTATGTTTGTTCTCCAACAGGGCCCTCCTGGTCTTCCTGGATTTCCTGTAAGAATATATCTTATGCATACTATATACAGTACATGATATATTCGTATATAATACACACATGACTTTCACATTCACATACACCAGTGTGTTGTGGTTGGACTGAACCAGTAGCCAAAGTGAATTTGGTCTCTTGGGTGTGTCACAGGGCAAACCTGGTGTGCCAGGTCTCCCTGGTCCCAAGGGCAGTGAGGGGCCTCAGGGAAGAGATGGTCGGCCAGGACTGGATGGTTTCCAAGGACCAGAGGTCAGAGCCCTATTTCCATTGTCTAACTTTGGCATTTTTGACAATTTGGTGATATTTAAATGTCTATTTCGAATGATTGATGGATTAATTGGTTGGTTTGTGAATGGATGGATGTATTAGTCGATTGAATGGTTGATTGATTGATTGATTGATTGATTGATTGATTGATTGATTGATTGATTGATTGATTGACAATACCTTTTCACCTTTTGTGCTAATGCAGGGACCAAAAGGTGAAAGAGGAGACAGAGGAGAAAGAGTAAGATTTGTTTTCCATCACCAATAGAAACATAAA
Organism: Coilia nasus; assembly: GCA_027475355.1. NCBI lineage: Eukaryota > Metazoa > Chordata > Actinopteri > Clupeiformes > Engraulidae > Coilia > Coilia nasus. Next base: position 17,363,307 of record CM050213.1, on the reverse strand, counting down.
TCCCTTGTCATTCCATGCCAGCCTGCAGTCTTTTAATGGACTATGTGCTGTTTTGTTTCCTGCCAGGGAGAGCCTGGAAGAGATGGTGCCAGTCTCCCTGGACCACCTGGCCCTCCTGGACCCCCAGGCCAGATTATCTACCAGTCCGGAACAAGTGTATGTTTATAATGCTTTACTTTGCTTAGGTTTTACTCTGTTTGATCTGTTTCACTTTGCAGTAGGTTACACACTAATGCATGCAGCTGAGTTGTGTTTTAAAGTGTGAAGATTTGTGGTTTAAACACAAGTCAACATGCATTTGAATTGCAAAAGTGTGCTCTGCTCAGCCATTTGCTCTTTTGTCCCTACAGTATGATGGAGTGGGCATCCAAGGACCTCAGGTAAATGGCCTGCACTTTAAAAAACTCAATGTGGTCTTCCTCAATTTTTACAGTGTGCAAGTGTGTCTTCTTTCCAAAATTAATAGCTTGAATACAGCATTAAAATGTGTTATGTATGTAATATTTGTCCTTGTAAATATCTGAGCTTAGCCCCCCCCCCCCCCTTCTTAATTACACCACAATGCACCAGAGAATGAGCAGGGTGTCATGGGATACAGGCTTGGATTCTCGTGCCACCAGTACTAATATCACACAGAAAAAGCATGACCTTGGCTATGTTATTGTGATTAAAGTTATTAATCATTGAGACACTGATGGCCTACTAATATCTCAAGTTTTTTTTTTTATTTATTATGTTAAACCCAGTATTCAGCTGAACTGGAAGTCATTTTAGAACCAGCTCAAGTTCACAGAAAACTGCCAAACACATTGATTGTGCTTAGTTTAGTTCTATGAGTGAGAAAAAATATAAATAATGTAATTACTAACCATACAGTCAGACAGAATGGACTTGATGATTGTTTCAGGAAGGCAAAGGCCAGTATCTTCACTGGTGCTAATTATGACATTGTCAAAACAGATCACATCAAACACACTTAAGCAGCATCCATTGCATTGCATTGTATGAGTGTTAATGTGTCACTGCTATCAGTCTTGATTTGTTTGCTGTGTGTTTTTTGCTATTCTCAGGGCAATCCTGGACTGCAGGGTCAGGCAGGATTCCCTGTAAGTTTGACAGCGCATGTCTCTTCTCTAGCACTCCCAGACGGGTGGCAGTGTTCAAGTTCAGAAAGTGTCCACACGTCCACACTCCTGTCTTATCACACTGTCACTCAGGCCATCTGATGTGCTTGTCTAGTCAATCTGTCTGCTGCACTTTTCTGGACAACTCTGTAGGAGACTTACACAGCTGCCATGGAATACAGGCACTGGACAGGATTTGTTCTTTTTGAACTTGGACAGTCCACCCCTCACACACATATTTGTCTCCGTAACCTCCTGTGGCAAGAGCTTAAACGGGTGTTTGAACATGCCGTGTTTGACTAATGTTACATTCTCCCATTTTTATTTCCTCCTGTAAAGGGCCCGATGGGACCAAAAGGTGACCGAGGTGATCCAGGCCTGCCAGGAATTGCAATCAAGGTCAGAGGCATAGGGATAGGAATTTGATGACTGTGCACAGATGAAAAGGCTCGTGCTCAAGATGTTGAAGTGTGTCACGCTCACTGAGTACTTTTCATTTCACTTCCCCAGGGAGAAAAAGGAGAACCTGGAGCAATCATTGGGCCTGATGGCAATGCCATTTACTTTGCTGGGACAGGTGGACATAAGGTGAATGCAGTAATACAGCATATGATTCATGGCTCCTGCACACTCCATTATGTTATTTGGCATCAGTACATAGTTTGTGAATAAATGGCTTGTGTATGCATTGATGTTCATTACTTGTCATGACCAGAAATCCACATACTGTCTGTATTTGTAGGGTGACATGGGACCCCCTGGACCAGTTGGCCCAGCTGTAAGTGTCAAACATCAAGTCTTTACCTAAACAGGCCTTATAAAATAGTGAACAATGGTGTATAAAACATACTAGAGTGGCTAATTCTAAATATGATATAAAATAAGCAAAGTTTTAATTAGTTGATTCCTTTAACCAAAACAATGTTATCCCTATTATCAAGTGTTAAGTGCAGTATGCAGTAAGAAATGTTTTATCTTTCTTGTCCATCTTTAGGGACCTTATGGTCCAGAAGGCCCAAAAGGTGAAATCGGTTTCCCTGGCAGACCAGTGAGTATGGGTATCATTTATGCTTTGTAAATGCTTCAAAATTATTAACTTTTGCATATTAAAAAACGGGTGCAGTGGAGGTGACCCCCGATCCACAACATAGTAACAAAAAAATGGAAACTCCCGCACACTGCCCATTCCGCAAGCAAGATTTCATTCACACAATGTTTTGTAAGGTTAAGGTCCATTGATCGCAACATTTATGAAAGGAATTTATGCTTGGTGAAATGATGCTAAAACTTATTGGCAGCATTTGCTGTACAATACAGACCTTGACATTAAAAAAAACACCACCTATTCTTGTTCTCAGGGTCGTCCTGGTGTCAATGGTTACAAAGGAGAAAAGGGTGATCCAGGTTCGGGTTCTGGATACGGCTACCCTGTAAGTACGACTACCACTAGAACTTTCTAGAACTACAGCCAGCTGACTGTTGGCTAATCAGGTACAGATGGTAAAGTCTTAGGAGAACTGAACACATCCTTGATCATCAAGGTCGAGGTCATCAAACTTTGAGTCAGAAACCAACACCCTTGTACTCAGCGGGCTTGTGTGTTTCCAGGGTCCCCCAGGCCCTCCCGGACCTCCTGGCCCACCTGGTCCTACTGTGTCTGTGGACAGGTTTAATGTAAGTACAGTATGTTACCAAATACCATTACAGAGGCAAATTACATCACTTATTGTTCAAAATGGTGTAACAGTGGTATTTACTGTGAACTATATGTTTGCAGGTACTGAAGGCTCAATGTGTTTAATGTAATACTATTGTGTTTTTGTATGTAATTTTAACTACTAAAACCTCTTTTTTAATTAATTTCAGAGATATGACGATTCAAGAAACTACCCTGGTGAGATGTTTAAACAGCTTTTGACAGTTTTTTACAAAATGCTAAAAATCTGCATGTAGTCTGTATCAATGATCATTAATTCATAATAATTCTTCTATTTTTCAGTATCATTCAAAGAATAAACTATAAAAATTGTCTATATTTTTGTTTCTTGTTTCAGCTGAGAAAGGAGAGAAGGGTGATCGCGGAGATTCTGGTGCTCCTGGACTCCCAGGTACAGCTCTCACTTTGCACTTTGTTCATTCACACACATCTTCATTTTTATGTCATTTGTAGATTCCTGTAAAGTCAATCTTGATGTGTTGGATAATCAGATCTACTACAAACAGTTTCTCCTCTGTTTAAGGCAGGCCAGATTTGTTGTCACCACTTAATGTGTAACATAAATAACAGTATCTTTGGTGTTCATATTTCCTTTTGGCTGTATGAATGATTTTAACATATTCCCTGGCATATATACTGAGGATATACTGTGGCATCTGGTGGAATATGTTTTAAATTTGAATATCTTCTCATGTAGGTACTGCCTATGACATCGACTATTCAGTGATTGCGGTAAGCAAAACTATGTTCATTAATAATATACAGTATATAGTGTAGGTGTTCAGTTTCCCTGTACTGTTGAGTTAAGTTAAGAGCTAACGTTAAGACTGTTATCCCCACAGAAACTGAAAGGCGAGCGAGGAGACTCAGGCGTCAAGGGGGAGAAAGGAGAACCAGGAGGAGGCTACTATGATCCCCGCTACGGTGGCCATGGAGCTCAAGGGCCCCCTGGAAATCCAGGACTTCCAGTAAGAACCCCCTAAATTAGGTGTAGATTTGGTGAATAATCCCTGAAATATGCCAGTGCTCTTGAAGGGAATTTGCACAAAACGCTTAGTGGCCTCCAACGTCTGTATTCATTGAGCATGTTAAGAGATATCTTCAGTCAGTCAAGCCCTTAAAACATAAAAAGGAATGGACATCCTGCTTCACAATGCAGCTCATGTTGTTGTAATCAAATGAATGTGCATCATTGTTCCATTGCAAATTACATTCTACTTTATTTGTAATATAGTGTAAATGTAAGGTTTCTGTACTGTCTTTGTGTTTGTAGTTTGTGTATACTCTGCAGATGTCTGGCTCCATGTTAAAAGCTGCTGTAACAATGCAATTTCCCTTCGGGGATCGATACAGTATCATATCTATCTGCCTAGCCATCCATTGCAAGCTCTGAGTGGAGTAGTTGTTGTGTAACTTAATGGCAGCACTATCTCCACCTACGACATGCACACTTACCACTCACGGCTCCGTCATCAGTGGTATCAATAATGACAATGTTTATTTGTAGGGGCCAAAGGGAGACTCCATCAGAGGACCCCCAGGACCCCAGGGCCCACCAGGTCCCCCAGGAGTGGGCTACGATGGCCGCCCAGGCACCCCTGGTCCCCCTGGGCCACCTGGTCCTCCAGGATCACCCTCCTTGCCTGGAGCTTACCGACCAAGTAAGTCCACTATGTACTTACAGTATCTATCTCCAGCTCAAACTCAGATATTGCGTAATCATCGGCGGTGATCTAAAGTAAGCTACAATGATTCCAGATAAATGATGAGTGATAAGCTGAATATGTAGTTGTAAGAATCACCACTGAATTCAAAGCTAGATTTTTTTTTATCTGGCTTAAGAAACCTATAGAGTATTGTGTATACACATCATTTGGTGTACAGACCTAAGGCAAAAATCTAGATCTTATTCCTTTTGAAAAGAAGAGACATAAGAAAATGCATCTCAGACAAACATGAATATGCTTGCCTTGTAGATCCTCACTAATACGCATCTTCCTCTTTTGTGTTACAGCAATCAGTATTCCTGGACCCCCTGGTCCTCCCGGTCCAGCTGGACACCCTGGACAATCATCTGCAGTAAGTGATCCATTATGTCACTTCCATTTACACTACTTAATAGCATGACCTGGACTGTCTTTCCTTCACATTACCTAGAGGCCATGATCTTAACCATGTCCCCTTTACAGTACTTAGAAACTGTGCCCTTGGCCATACAAAAGTCATAAGACAATCACAAGAATGACTCAACAAGGATTAGTATTTCTCGATTAAGTGTCAGGGAGAGTCTTTCTCCTCACACTAATCCATTGGCTTCCTTTATAATTCATGAAACCCCTAAATTGTCAGTGCTCTCAGGTTACTTCACTTTGCAGCCTGCCTAGTCACAACCAGACATCAACATTTCTTTGAGAGTAAAAATGATCAGCTACCTCACAAGAGGACAGAGCTTAGTCATGAGAGTTTTCAACAAATCATACTGATTTTCCCCTCAGGCAGCGTTGGTCATAGTAATCCATATTAACAGCACAACTTCCTTGATCAATCTTAAAGCTGACCTATAGATGCATCTGCATCCATGTGGACAGTCTTCCATAAATGAATGCTCTACATCCTCAGGTCACTGTCCAGAGGACATCTGAAGTGGTTGTTATGGCAAGGAGGTATCCAGAGGGAACCTTGGTCTTTGATGTAGAGAAGAACAGTCTATACATCCGCGTCCGAGAAGGCATCCGTCAAGTTGTGGTAGTTTTCCATTTTAATGGTTCACTCACTATCACATATAATATTTAATGTCTTTGTCTCGAACACACCTGAACATTCATGGTCTTTCATATTTTTCCAGCTTGGAGACTATATGCCATTCTATACTGGTCTGGTAAGTTTGTCTTTAATAAATGATCAAAGAGATACAGAGGCATTGAAAATATCTCTCAGTCATATTTACTGTAAATATTGCTTCATGTTCACAGATTTATAGACATCTGTATTCATTCATCTGTATCAGTTGACTGCAAGTGTAACTCGTACTGCAAAGGCTACAGCTTAGGACTTTGTTTTTTGTCAACCATCCAGTCATTTTTAGAGAATGGAAAGACATCTAAAATCGTCTGTGTAAATGATCATCATAAATCATGTCATGAGGCTTGTGGCCTGATATTTTAGAGCACAAACATGAAGTGTTTGACAGACATTTGTGATGCATAAATTCTCTTTTTTATGAAGGCTAAGTCTTGAAAATCTATCATAATCGTAGAACAATGTTTGTGAGGATTTCTGAAATATTGCAAGTCATGAAGATGTCTTCCAAACTTTCCAAAAGTCTTGACTGCCCCTCTTACCCCACCTTCAGGACAACGAGGTAGCAGCTGTCCAGCCTCCCCCAGTCATCCACTACCAGCCAGACCCCGACGCCGGCAGCGTGTCCCGACCCATCGAGCCACCACCCCAGCAGCCCGCTGACATCCCACAGCCCCACGAGCCGGAGACGCACCCAGACACCCGTTACCCCTCGCACTCCGACCCCAGATACCCCCACAACCCTGACTACAGATACCCCCCTGAGCATCACCCAAGATACCCTCCCCACACCGACCCCAGGCAACCCGCCCAGCCAGAGATCAGGCACCCCGTTACCCCTGCTCGCAGGCCCATCGCCCCACCTGAGCCGGAGCCTGCCAGACCTGTGGACAATACCGGCCCAGGGGTAAGAGTTTCAAAACCTCGCCAGCTCTTCACAGCACTCTGCCTTACCTTGTGACCTTGAAAAGTGGCAACACTACCAAGTCAAAGTTGTTGACCAACAATGCCCTTAAAACGTATATGCTTTGTGTGCTGTAGAGTAAGCAAAAATGCCTTCTCAATGAAAGATAACATCTTAACATATCAGTGCAAGGCAATACTGTTCTTTTGCCATCTTTGTGCTTTGATAAGCTGTGCGTAACAGTTGTCATGGGAAAGAAAGTTAATATGGCAGGGGTTTGCCACACTATGGCAGGCCATTTTAACATTTAAAAGCTAAACTGGATATGTATTGCAGATATCTGTAATTCAGTTTTGCCTAGTCAAAAAGAACATTTCAGATATCTGCAGCTACATTTTGTCTATCCATAATTGTCATTTCAGATATCCACAAAGAAATTCTTCATAGGGCAAATGACGTCACTTTCGCCATTCATTTGTATGGGATTAGTCATTATGGATATCTACAATTCAGTTCCAGATATCCACTATATGAATTACAGATATCCACAACTGAATTATAGATATCTGTAATTCCAGTTTGCGATATCTACAATTTGATTGTGACTAGTCATAACTCCAGTTCAAGATATCTTTAATTCACCTCAATTCAAGATATCTGTATGTTCCTTTTCAGATGTCTTAAATTCTGTTTTGACTAGGCGACAGTTGTAGATATCTGTAACTGGAATTAGGATTAGTCAAAATGACATTGTAGATGTCTCAAACTGGAGTTAGGGATAGTCATAATGCAATTGTAGATATCTATTATCAAGTTATCGATATCTTAAAATGAATTTTGATTAGAGATATCTGAAATGTGAAATATCTGTAACGTTCATTCTGCCTAGTCAAAATGTAATTACAGATATCTTGATTTATAGTTTTGACTAGGCAAAATGACGTTGCAGATATCTGTATGCAAATTAACTCCATCACACTTTAGGCGGGAGCAGAGCGCCTTCATCCACCTGTTAACTGTTAAAATGATTATGGTACTTAAGGAACGTTTCGGAGTGGCCAGAGGGAGAAGTTGTGTTTAACTGACTTTTTAACGCTGCTGCCCATGCAAGACAGGAGCTGCCACAGAGAAATGATAGTACATTACCTTTTATAACAAAACTTCCTCTTTGGTTTTGGCGGGGAGAGGACATTACATAGAGCAACGTCTGCACAATAATTTGCACTAGTCATAATGACGTTCGAGATATCTTTAACTTTCATTCTGCCTAGTCAAAACTGAATTACAGATATCTCTATCTATTGTTTTGACTAGTAACAATTACGTTACAGATATCTTGTATGACAACTACGACTATCCAAAATGCAATTCCGACTAGTCAGAAAGACGTTGTTGACATCTACAGTGTTCATTTTGGATAGTCAAACTTAGCTTTTAAATGTCAAAATGGCTTGCCATAGCCACACCACTTTAATCTTTTTTCCTCTCCATCCATCTCGTTATCACAGCTTCATCTAATTGCCCTGAACGCGCCGCAAGGTGGCAACATGCGGGGCATCCGCGGGGCAGACTTCCTGTGCTTCCAGCAGGCCCGCGCAGTGGGCCTGACGGGCACCTACAGGGCCTTCCTGTCCTCCAAACTGCAGGACCTCTACAGCATCGTTCGCAAGTCCGACAGGGACAGTCTGCCCATCAAGAACATCAAGGTATGACAAGCTTGTCTTGTAATACAGTACCTATTTGGATTAGGAAAGTAGAAGAGTATTTGAGATGACCTATTTTACAAAGACATCATAAGCAGAACATTTTCAGGCATATTGCATTGTCATCATTTTGACTTATACTTCCTTGTTTAAAAGTGGAGTGTATGGTGTGCTGTAGCAGAGTATATACACTCATGTTTACTCTCATTTTTTTTAACCCAATCAGTATTTAATACATTTGATCGTCTAACCAAAACAAGCGAAAAATTATAGCATTTGTGGCAGCCATGGGGATTTAAACACAGTGTGCTGTTGTTTTTACTGAGACCCAATGCAACTTTTGGATGGTTCACCTGACAGTATACCTACCTTCCTGTTTCATGATTCCTATAGCACATACTTAGATTAGAAGAAAAAAGAGGTGAAATATTTTCCATTGTATACTACAAAAAATATATATATATTATTCTGGCCATCTTTTCCATCATTGCCTGTCTTACCTTTTAAGCTCTGTTACCTTCTCTGTTGCCTTTCAAAACCAACACAGACTAGTAACCACATTCTTGTACACTCTGATACAGTATTTAGTTTGAAAGTGTTGGCGCAGGCTGGGGGCTCTCCCCAAAGGCACTGTAGCAGATGAAATATGTACTTGGGGACAGGGTCTGGTAACTTTGCCTACAAAGCCTTTTGGTAACCATTTCTCGATTTGTTCTGGTGTCTGTATTTGCTGTGCTGGGCGCTGTAGGGCCAAGTGCTGTACAGCAGCTGGGAGTCGCTCTTCTCGGAGGCCGAGGCCAGGATGAAGGACAACGCTCCCATCTACTCCTTTGATGGCCGCGACATCCTCAGGGACAGCGCATGGTGAGTGGCACAGGTGGAGGCTGAGACGGATGACCTTTTGGTGCTAACGATGCTGACAAATATGCCCCCGTCAGCTCTGATGAATGTTGAACCAGAGTGTAAAATCACTTCCCTAATGTCTGATTGATGCCGCCGCACTGGAGAGCCTTAAGTGTGGCTCCTGTAGTTTCCCCGGTGATGTGGCTGACATCTCATTCTGTCGGCACAGTACCCATTCACATGCTTGCTTTGGGGCACACTGACAAAGCCAGAGTAGGAACTTAACAGTGAATGCTGTGCCAGCCAATGATAGATAAGAGGTAGGCTTTTACAAACTATCATTTCACTTCAAGGTCTCATTGCATCGTTTTTTCATTAATTTTGTGGTGATATCTAGTGTTAATAAAGGCCCCATGAGTTGGTTTTGGTGAAAAAAAATGCTTTAGTGCTCCTGTTACAGGCTGTTCTAGTTTGGTGGAGGAGAAAGAGCGGGGAGAATGACAGGTTCTCGGCTATGCTAGTCACAGGCTACAATCATTCAAAGCCCATTCGGTCATAGCAGGCCAAATAGAAGTTTTAAATGTTCTAAACAAATACACATACTATATTTTCGCTATATTTGCTAAGTGAATGTGTGTGATGCAACAAGATTCCTCTGGTAATCACAACTGTGGCATGGCTTTTTTTAATTAACAAACGTATGTCACTTTGTTGGCCTTTTTCTTATGAGCTCGTTTTTTTTGCCTATTTTCTCAGAGTGACCTATCGTATTTCAAAAAGAGCAAGTACTAAATGGTTTCTCGCTGAATAAGACCTTTCAGCACTCAGAGCTGAAGTGTAGTCGATAAAAAAAACATGGTGAATGTAGGATAAAAATATTTTCTAATCTTATGTTTCATTACATTACACCTCACATGCCTACAAACTATAGCTGTAGTTATGTAACAAACAGAGCAACACTCATTTAACTTTCTCAACTCTTAACTACACATGGGCTAAGCATGACCCTGCCTTAGGTCCAGAAACCAAGTCTTTTTTTATCATGAGAATGTCAAACAATAGGTAAATGTTAATTTGGGTCTATGACAAATCAAACTGTATGCATGTGTTCTGATTACTAACTATTTTTATCACCCTGATCAAAGATCACTGATTGTAATATTTGTGTTTCTGCCCAGGCCGGAGAAGATGGTGTGGCACGGCTCCAGCCCGCGTGGACAGCGGCAGATGGACAACTACTGTGAGACGTGGAGGGCGGGCGACCGGGCGGTGACCGGACTGGCCTCCTCCCTGCAGTCGGGCATGCTCCTTCAGCAGACATCAAGCAGCTGCTCCGGCTCCTACATAGTGCTCTGCATCGAGAACAGCTACATCGCACCGTCCAAAAAGTAAACAACGGCAATAACTAACAAACAAAAAAACAACAAAATCAAGCCCTCCAGTTCTTTTGTTTGTTTGTTTGTTTTCTTAACTCCTTCCTTTTTTAGCGTCCAGGGAAACATTAAAATCCAAAACAGACCCAGTGTCATCTTGACAAACCTCGCCTCCTTTCGTGTTTAAAACAACATCGTCCGCGTAGCTGCCGCAGAGCACGCAGGTCATACAGATGGAACTGGGTCTGAAAGGCTGAGAGGAGTCCCATTGTTATACTTCCGCACCCTCTATAATGCCAAAGAGACGAATCTGACGGAAAGGTGTTTGCCCTTCTCAAGGGCGCGGGCACATAAGGTCTACTGAGGGGCTGACTCTGAGAAGAGGAGCTACAGCTACTTGTTGGCAGTGTTTGGAAATTGTAACCATGATACATTTCTTGTTGTATATTAAATGTACTGTTTTGTGTTGTTTGTTTTTATTTTTTGTTTGTATTCATGTTACATTTGAAAATGTCTTAATTTGGTGTAATTGGTACAATAGACCAATTCTTAGCAAACATATTTTTTTTGTGTAACTTTTCAACTTTTTTATATTATTTCAATTTTCCATTTTAAATTGTGGGATATTGAGGGGCAAGAAAGCTTAAAAACACTAAGAATAAAAGAAAATATTAGATATTTATTTTGAAATGAAGTCTTTAGAGATAACTGATAATTCAATTTGAGAATAAATAAACAAATAAAACTATTTTTCTCTTAGTGAGCACTTTTTCTCAGAATCTATCAGACATTTCCACAGTGGAGTGTGTGGGTGAAACCAATAGTATAGTGTAAACACGTGTAAATCTTGAGTATTTTGTCTACAGGTTCCAGATGAGAAAAACTGTGTAAACTCTCTATGTGTAGCCCCTTAAAAAATGATTTTTTGATATTGATGAAAAATCAGGAAACAGTTGCTGATGTTGTTCGTATGCTATCTCAATATGAATTTTAAATTGCAGGTGGACTTTGTTAGCTTTTTTCTGCTTCAAACATGATGTTCTGGTCCGAGCCAGGACAGTTCACTTTAAATCATCAAGGTGATTCCAGATGGACTATTTCCCAAGTGAGATGTCAATATTGAAATTGTGTGTAGAGAAAGGCAATACGCCCTTTACCCAAACAGCAAGCATTTCCACAATCATTTGTCTGACCACTGCCTTTCCAGTGTATCTTGGCCGTGGTGGTTCAAGGCTGAATTTGGTGCTACTTTAAATGAACGGACTGCTGTGGGTGGGCTGGGGGGTGGGGGATGGGGGTTGCAGGGAAAGCCGAGGTGTGTTTGGTGAAGACACTTTATACTGTCCCCATGCTGAATCCATACTAACTCAGTGGTAGAGCTACTGATGCGAACGACATGAGCTAGCGTGACCCTGTGGAACAACGCTCCTATTTTTGTAACCAGTATGTGCTGTAACAATTCTTTGAGGCACTGAATAAATGAATTTTGTCATTCACGACTACCGATGCTTCTTTAGATCTGCACATTTCTAAAGGCTGGAGAGGTGAACATGCCAACCTGATGTAAGCCTGATGTAATTCAATGGCTTCCACTGTCTTACAAGATACTTTTCCAAACACAGATGAGTGAGAATTAATCATGGCATGGTTTGTTAAAATGAACTGTCATATAGCAATCATCCATTGTGAGAAATATATTTCTCAAAGGTTAAATTTAAAGTCTCTGTACTAAAGTGTATTGATGCATGACAAGAAATCCACACTAATAACACTCATTGACAACATTACCGTAAACATATCCTAAGTTATGAGAAATAATTGGCAAACAATACAGAAGACTCTGCATGTTGTGTTGCTTGTATGACAGACACACATGTTTTCTCTTTTGCCCTGGTGTCAGCTGAGACTCCCTAAGTTATTTTGTTTCCAGGCTGTGCCATATTTAACCATATTCTGAGGCATAAGGGATAAAATGACACATCTGCCCCAGCCGCTCTGGATAAGGGGCTAATTTCCGTACGTGTGTTGCACAGCCATGCGCTGCGCTGGGCCTAATGAGATTGCGATCCCACTGCTGAGGCTCGTGCTGCAGCGCTCTGTCCTGTGCGTGTGGTTTTATTGCCCACTCAATAGGATTTAGCTGCCTGGCCCCGACTAGACCTCCTGGAAACAAATCAGTGGTCATGGTGACAGGGAGGGGGCTTGCTTGCTGCACGATGCCTTCGAGTATCTCCCACCAGCCTCTCTGGTCCATCTGGCCAAGACACACTACACACACACACACACACACACACACAGACAGGCATACATACACACACATCTACACACACATACACAAACAAAACTACACACACCCATCCACTCACATATCACACACATCTCATAAACGAGTCTGTACCGTGGCTATGTGTCATATATTGAGACTGTAGCTGGGGCCGCTGCTTATTGTCAACGGTATTGAGTTTAACATCCGTTTTTTTATGTGGAGTATATAAAATTGGGAAAAGGCTCGGCTACTGTATGACATTAATTTTGCGCAGATTTAATTATCTCCCGCTTCAGAATATACTTGTTCACTGAGGCACTTGAAACGCAGGTCGTAAAAACACAAACAAGAGAGAGCAACATCCTGTCCATACGTTATTGGACGCCATTTCATCGCAGCCCTTCGCAGCCGTGGCACCGATGCCTCACCTGTAATTGACTTCAGTAGTTTCTGCAGCCGTCTGCGCCTGAAAGAAAAATAACAAGCCGTACATGCTGTTTGCTATTCCTCAAGGGCTTCGGCCCTTGTAAATCTTTCTTTCTACCCCAAAATATAATTTGCTGAGTGATGTAGTATCCCCATAAGTCTCTGTGACTGGGGAGGCTGGTGAGGGGGAACCTGCAGATGGCTTCTCCCTCCCCAACGTTGCCATGGTGGAGAAAGCTATATTTAGGAGGGGAGTAAGTAATAACTAAGCACGTCCAAATGGCCCACAGACGGTAATGATACAAGAGCGGGACAAGATGTTGGGTTTTAATTACATTTGGGGGGGAAGTGAAGCCGTGTCTGTCAGATACTCTGTGTTTATATTGTCTTGGTGAGTCACGAGGTTCCAGAGGGCTCTGAAAGGACAGAATTAAGGGTGGATGGAAGCCCACCTCCATTCAGCCTATTTTACCCTTTGTCTTGTTTGATCATTTTAAACGCAACCAGTTGATCGTTTTAAATACATTATATGTAACACTGATTTTGTGTTGTTTTTTTATTATTTCATGGCATGTCTACAGAAATATATAACCAGGAATGAACTGTAATTTAATAGCTTAATTTTAATTACCATTTTATGACAGGTGTGTCCATATCCAATAGGCAGCTGAGAGAGGTTTAAATGTATTTCAAGGGTCAGCTGTGAGGTATTAAATGAATATCGTTGGCTGAAGTGCTCTTTAATAAAAGGCACCCCCAAAGGAAATGGTCTGTGGATGATTGAGATGACTACATTTCACTTCATTTGGCTGGTTTGTTTTCAGGTCCTGATCATTCTTGCTGTTCTTGGCTGGCACTGCTGTCACAGACTCATGAATAATCTTGAGTGCTGAAAGCCTGTTCTGAAAGATATATTAATAAACGTCTAAATAATGTCAGTATTTCTCCCATCTAATACGCGAGATGTCACCGACAGCGAAGAGTAAACGCTTTGTTTTGCAGTGACATCTTTTTCAATCACACCCCCTTTGATGTAATGATAGTTTTTCCTAATAACAATTTCCTCGCTCCCTTCTGCGAACCCTGACATTTCACGCATTACCGAGCTTCAGTTAAATATTTGATGAGGTGACTATCTTTCCCTGCAATCTTGCAACTACAGAAGGCGTGGGTCACCTCGACAGGCCAAAACCAAGCCTGGTATGCTCATCAAAGCAGTAGCCCTGCATTATTCAGTGACTTCATTTAGTCATATCGTATTCAGATAAGTATGTTAAACACTCTCCTCATGCACTTGCTTTACAATGACCTCTTCATTGCGTGCCGCACCTTCAAATATCCGACTAATTCCTCCATGTTTGATTTTTTTTCCCCAAAAGCTCTCCCGAACAACATCCCCCGAGCAACATCCCCCCAAAAACCTACAAGTTTTGTAGCTTCCATCACGTTCGTGAGTGTTGTGGTGTCTCTATGGTGGAGATGTGATGTACCTCCTCCACCCCTGCAACCCCCACCCCTAACCCCACCCCACCTCCCCCCCTACCCCCACCCATACTCACCTACTTTAGTCCGGGTTCATGGCTAGCTTGTACGCTAAGCGCTCTCTCTCTCTCTCTCTGCCTCTTAACGCACGGCTGGCTGTCTGTGCAGCCAAATACATATCCAATGTGACATCTCCTCCCATCCCTCATGCATTTTTTATGCGGCTCCATCCCACCCAGCTCATGTGAAAAAAGGAGGCTATGCATGACGTATGCGTGTGTGTGTGTGTGCCTGTTCGTGTGTGTTTGTGAGAGAGAGAGAGAGAGAGAGAGAGTGTGTGTGTGTGTTGTGGAGGGGGATGGGGGTGGTGAGGGCAGATTCAATAAAAGCCTGCCATCGCTGTTGCCTCTCAGCCCCTCCCCTCCCTTCCGCTTTTTAAATATCGGGTGTGTTTGTGATCTACATGGTGGAGACAAGGCTGGCAAAGAAAAGCCCGTTAGGCATTGGTTTCTCTCTCTCTCTCTGACTCTCTCTCTCTCTGCCTCTCTCTCTGCCTCTCTCTCTCTCTGCCTCTCTCTCTTGCTGTCTCTCTCTCTGTCCCTCTCTCTCCATCTCGCTCTCTCTCTCTCACTCTCTCTGTATCTGCCTCGCTCTTGTGCTCTCTCTCTCTCTCTCTTTCACTCTGTCTCTCTCTGCCTCTCTTTCGCTCTCTCTCTCTCTCTCTGTGACTTTATCTCTCTCTGCCTCTCTCTCTTGCTCTCTCTCTTCATCTCTCTCTCTGTTACACTAGCTTTGTTTCTCATGACAAGGATGTCAGTTTCAACAGAAGGCAAAGCAGGGAGCGGTGGCCAGATGCCTGCTGTGTCACAGTGGGGGGATCCTCTGGCTCGTGCCTCGCAAATCAGACCATGTTCCAGTGCACTCTGGCCATCGAGAGGGGCAGATCGATCAAGAGGCATCCCAGAAATGAACAGAGTAGCGACAGCTTCTCAGCACCTCTCTCCCTCCCTCTCTCACTCAATCTCTCTCTCACTGTCCTCTCTCCCTCTCCCTCTCTCTCTCTCTCGGTCCTCTCTCCCTCTCTCTCTCTCTCTCTCTCTCTCTCTCTCTCTCTCTCTCTCTCCCTGTCCTCTCTCCCTCCCTCTCTCTTTCTACATCTCCCCCATCCGGCTATGGGGCAGGAGCTGTTGCCCTGAGTCAACAGAAAGTCCCCCATCCCGTCTAGAGTTTCTCCAACTGGGAATTTGCAGATGGGATGTTGGGGGGCAGGGATTTAGTGGGGGAGTGGAGGGTGGGGGTTGGGTGGTCCAGCGTCTGACTTGAACCGATCCCATCTCCATTGTGAGCCATTTTAAAACATGGGACATCACTTTGGCTTTTCCCAAGGATCAGCCCGGTGTGCAGGAAAGAAAAGTGATGCCCGATGTGCTGTTCATTTTTCATCCTGACAGTTTGCCATTGATCATGTTTCCCATGCTATGGTATTGATCCTGGAAATGAAATAAGACTTGGTGAAATCAACTCCGGTCTGGTGTCAGTTTCCAGCCCATGGTCCCTCTGTTCTAGGCACTGTTGTGGGAATCAGACGCCGTCTGCACTGATGCTACAGAAACTGTAATCTCCTAATTCTCTTCCAGATTAGACACTCTACTGACAATTCTACTGAATTTCCAGTTTTCAGAGACCTCCTGCTTTGCTGCTGCTATTTTCGTTTTTATCCTTCGCACACATGCTTGCTCAACTGTACTCGTCTCCCTTCCTCTCTCTCTTTCTCTCTCTCTCTTTCTCTCTCTCTCTCTCTCTCTTTCTTTCTCTCTCTTTTTCTGGATCTTGCTTCTGCCAGTTCTGCAGTGGAGCATGCAATGTTATTGTGCTGGGTTAAGTGCCTCTGAATCTAATTACTCTAATGTCTGTTGCGGTCTTAAATCACACTTATTGGCTAAGTGCACCAGTTTGTCTGTCCTTCAGAGGTAAGCCTCACGCTGCTCCCTCAGTAATTATTCCGATTGGATATGAGCAATTGCACTTATTGGCTGGGGCATGGCACCGGCTGACGGGGCTGCGATTCGCTGTCAGTGACACGGCTCAGCCGCGCGCGATTGGCTCAGGGGAGCAGGGTGGGCGGGGCGCCGGGGCTTTCCGTGCTGTGCTGGACCGCGTGTGGATGCGAGGGCTCTCTTTCTCTCTCATTATCTGAGTGACTGCAGGTATTGGTGACTAGTCCTTTCTGAGCCTCGCTCTGAGAGCGCGCGCGTGTGGCGAGTGTGTGTGTGTGTGCCTATGTTGCGCGTGTGTGTGGGGAGTGCGCCGGAGAGATAAAGAGAGAGAGAGAGAGCAAGGCGAGGAGCGCCGTTTCATCTCCCCCTCTGGCCTCCCCGTCTCCCTGCTCCCTGTCACTCCATCCCTCCTCCTCCTCCTCCTCCTCCTCCCTCCCGGACAACCCGTCTCCTGCTCGGATCTCGACCCGGACCCTCCACCCACCTCCACCCTTTGACTCTCCTTCTCTCTTCACCATCCCGCCTCATCATCTGAGCAGGTAAGGGAGACCCCACTACCTCCAGCAACAACAACACTGTGACTGTGACTGCCTGCTTTGCCTTCCCAAAGTCTTTCTCTCGGGGCGCCTGCATCTTGCTCTTGTTTTTATCTGCATATAATTTGCTTCTCTCTCTCCGCTTCTCTATGTTTCTCTCTGATGCACACACACACACACTCACATAGGCACACAGAGACACACACCCTCCATCCCTCCCTCCCTTCTCTCTCTCTTTCTCTCTCTCTCTCTCTCTCTCCTTCTTGCTTTCAAGTTCTCCCTCAAGCAGTTCCTCTCGAAGGGAGG
Source organism: Coilia nasus (assembly GCA_027475355.1). Taxonomy (NCBI): domain Eukaryota; kingdom Metazoa; phylum Chordata; class Actinopteri; order Clupeiformes; family Engraulidae; genus Coilia; species Coilia nasus. Next base: position 17,345,831 of record CM050213.1, on the reverse strand, counting down.
CATGTTGTGGGGGTGGGGGTGGGGGAGGAGGATTAGAATCTGGGAGGTCACTGTTTTCTCCCTGAAAACTCAGTTCACGTGGAGTGCTTACTACTTTCCTCGCTGCTATCTCTTCTCTTCATCTCTCCCCACCTCTTTTTTTTTGTGCGTGTGCTCTGCCGTCTAATCCCTTTAGGCGAGGAACCTTAAAGTGATACACAACCAAGTAAACAGTCTGCTATTTTGCCATTTGTCATCCTGATACGCTGTCTGAGAAAACACACACACACACACACACACACAGTCTCCCTCTCTGGTCTGGTCTGGTGTGTTTGTCTTTTGTAATTGTCTGATATTGTTGGCTGCTGACGTCGCTGCTACTTGCAAAGACAAAAAAAAAAAAACCTAAAAAAACCTATTTTTAAAATGCCATGTGGTCAGCAGCACACGCTCTTCTCTCAAACGTTGAGTTTGCAAAGGGCACGAGAAAACAAACGTCATGACATTGCACAAACGGTAATTACAGTACTTTACAGCCCCGGCTCAGGCTCTGCTCGCCTGATTGAATCAAGCAAGCTTTTCACTGTGGAACTCAGACATTAACGTGGCCTATAAACCATCACTGGCAACGGCAGGCAGGGGAAAAAAATGCTTATCTGTTCGTTCTGCCCTGCACTTTGCTGGGGATGGGCCCTGGGAGAGACTGAAGTGATACAGCTATCAATACTGGCTGGAAAGGGGCTAAGTGAGCTGATGGCCATGGAGACTAATGCTTCTTCCCAGAGCATCGGTCCACGGTGTGCCATGCTGTCTGCTTCACAGGTGTAGGCCCTGTCCCTTTTTTGGGATCCTCTATTTTTAATTCGCTCAAGTCCAACTCGCTGTGCAAAGGTTTTCAAGAAGACTGATGTTGAAAGTTTTGAGTACACCTCTGCCACCATGCTACAGTAAAAAGTAATGACTCAGTGGCATGAGGCAAAGAGAGAACGAGAGATACAGTGGATGTACCAACTGAAGTCATTTTATGTGTGGCTGGGAAGGGAAAATAATTGGAGATATGATGGACTGTGTTCTGCTTATGCTCCTACTGTTAGTAATACAGACCCAGTGGGCGAGGCAGTGACTTTTACGAGACTAAAAAGACACTTTAGAGCCCTTTACACACAACCGGCAACCATCGTTATCCTCCACTTTAGCGAGCAGATGAGCTGTAAGCGCTGTTGCTTTTCCCCAACAACAGCAGACCCTTGTTTAACAGGAAAACAAAGTGTTGAACACGCCCTGAACATAGTCATGATGAAGTGAGTAATCGTGTCAAAAAGAACCTCTTTAGTATTTGTGAGTTGTAATTATTCTTATTATGGGTTTCTTCCAAAGCCATGGCAAAGACTGAGCAAAAAAAAAAGAACACAACATACAGTAAAGAAAAATGAGGGGGAAAAAGTGCCTGTATTGCTGTATGGCTGAGTGGCCTGCTGCACCTCACTCCCTCTCCCTCCCACTCTCCACCCACACTCAGCCCCTCTCATGTTCCCTGCACCTCAGCTTTTTTTTTGTCCTGGGCAGGCTGAAGCTAACATGTTGGAGTGTGTGTGTGTGTGTGTGTGTGTGTGTATGGAGGTGGGGGGAGACATCATGGGAAGGGATCTCGACATAATTTGCAAACCAATTCCCACTTCGGCCACATCGCACACACACACATACAAACACATACACACACACACACACACACACACACACAGCCTGGCCCCACTCCTCAGCACTATGACAGAACGTAATATAGGGTTACTGTCACTGCTTGTCAGCATTTCCTCATGGTGGGACCTGGGTGGGAAATGGATTTCTTTTCTTCTTTTTTTTAATTGCTGCTGGGAGGTGGAGGTTTAGGTGGTGGTGGTATGGCTCCACATGCTTACATGGCCTTATCGCAAACCTGCTTATTGGAAGGTTTCAAGGTGAGAAAGGGCAGTGTTTTGTTTGGCATTCGCTTACGATTTGTTCAGCAATTATTTTGTTTGCACAGTAAAACTGTTACCATTTGGGCCGTGAAAATCTTTCTGCTTCTCAATTGCTTGTCAGAAATGTGCATGATGTGGAAAGACCATGTCGATTAGTAAGTGCTCTGGATTGGTATACTGTAGATACTGCTGTAAATAGACTCTTTGCAATAGCTTTGGCCTGATATTAAACATTACATTTGCATTAGAAATATGCCTAACACATTACATTTTTCCTAAATCACCATGGCTTACCGATGAGATATGGGCAGCATCTTGGGCCAGTAAATTGGAAATTTTGACAGGGATGACTTAAATCTGCGAGACCATGCCAGATTAATTTCAGTGAGTTCTCCCCCCCCCCCCCAAAATTCTGTCTCAGTTTCCAAAGACTCCCTGAAGTTTAGGGGAAATTGTGGATTTGCTGGTCTCTGAACAATTTCTCTAAGTCGACATTTATGCATTCATGCATTTTGCCTTCCTTACTTGTTTATGTTATTTTTTGTTTGTTTGTTTGTTTGTTTCTGCTGACACCAATGCTCTTGGAGCAGCTGGCCCCGTTCGGGCTTGTTGGCTTGTTCTCCCGCTCTCCGGATTTCACGCTGGCCCCACTTCCGCGTAGCCTTTTTCGGCGGTGCTGCAATGTGAAAGACCCATGACATTCCCATGGCGACGGCCTCGGGCCCGTTTGCCAGGACGCAGTGGAGACTCTGCGAGAGGCCATGGAGGCCCAGTGGAAGTCCATACATGATTCAGGACTGTGAGGGGGGAGGATGAAGAGCCATTTTACTTCACCGCTCGCTTCCACCATGACACATTTCATAACCAGCATTGTGCCATGTTGACAGAGGGGCCAGTGTTTGCTCTTGGCCCCCCTTGCCTTTCACAGGCCTGATGGGTAGGCAAGCCTCCTCCTCCCCCTCCTGCTCCTCCTCCTCCTCCTCCTGGTCCTCCTCCGCTTCTCCCATGTAACCTAAAAGCGCCCGCTTTGTGTCATAACTCTTCGGGAGAATGCAAAAAAGCGTTAGCCGCTGGCTGAAATTGAATGCTGCACCTTTTCAAAGTCGAGGCCAGAGCAAGAGAATTATGGCCTGCGAAATCCCGAGCCCTTTGTCTCTCTCCTCTCCTCTCCTCTCCTCTCTTTCTCTGCCCCCTCTCTCTTCCTCCCTCTCTCATAACAGGCCCACTCTCTCTCTCTCCCTCTGTCTCTCTTCCTCCCTCTCTCATTGCCGGGCCCACTCTGCAGTGTAATTTAACCCGCCGATGGGCCGTGAGATCAATCAGGACCTGAGGAGCCGAGGGGACGGGCGGAGCTCTGCTCTACCTCCTGCTGCCTGCCTGCCTGCCCGTGTGTCTGTGTGCGTGCACACGTGCCTCTTTCACTGGGTGGTGCTGCTATTTTTATGATGTCGGAAAACTGCACCCTGGGTGGGTGGGTGGGGGGGGGGGGTTGGAGGGCTGAGAGGTTGGTGATGTGTGTGTGTGTGCGTGTGTGTGCACAAACACACCCATACAGACCTACTCACAAACATACACACCCATACGTACAGCAAACAACAATATTGCCAGATGTTGTGAGTGGAGTGACTTTAGCTTTTGTTTCTCCCTTCCGCCTTCAAGTCAACAACAAAAAAAAAAGCCAGTCGGATCTAATGGGGTGTTAATGTGAGGGGGCCGGACATGAGCTGATCCACTGATGATCTGATTTAGCCACTCCCGTGAGGTCTTAGAGATCCTCCTGGTCCCTCAAAGAGGAGGGAAGAGAGCCGTCGATTAGGGTCGCGTTATGCATATTTCATGCGGTCTGCGTGCGCATCTACGGTAAGTGCTTAAAGGTTGGTGCCTGGAAGTGGTTGGATGGTCGGAGGTGGTGGTGGGAGTGGTGGAGACTCTAAAAGCTTATCTTCAGCGCGGTAGCCCCTCTCTCGGCTGCATTTGGCACACTTTCTGGATCTCAGCGTTTTTGCTTGATTAAAAACTGCACGGGAGTTTGTTGCGCGCGGTAGGTGCGCAAGCAGGGCTGACAGCTTAACCACTGATTATTCAAGCCTCTTAAGCTAAGCTGAGGCAATCGAGTGATGAACGCCCTCTCCTCTTTTTCTCCCTCTCTTCCTTTCCCTTTCTGCTGAACACTTTCTCCTCTCTCTCCCTCTCTTCCTCTACCCCTTTCATTCCATTGAGAAAGGGGAAACAGCCTCGGCAGCCCTGTCCCTCAGCCATGGGATCAGTGACAGTGTGATTCGTGCAGAGCCGTGGCTTTATTTAGACATAATCCGCAAAAATGTCACAACGGCTAGCAGCGTGGTCAGGCTTCCCCTATGTTGCACTTCTCACAGACCTCCACACTCTCTACACATGGACACACACACACACACACACACACACACACACACACACACACACACACACAGATATCACAAACACACAGCAGTACACTCACTCTCTGCCTCCCACCATGAGAGTGTGTCAGCGGGTCACGTGATCGCGCCATGGCCGTCACAAGGGAAACACCCCTGACCGCGAGTGACGCCGCATTGTAGCGGTGACCTCACCCACCTTTTATGCCAAACGCCCCACCCCACCACCACCACCACCACCCCACACCACCACCTCCTCAAAGCTTTCTGGGAACAAGGTGTGACTTGAGGGGCGGGGCGGGGCGGGTCGGGGGGGGGGTGAGGTGGAGGAGGGTGGAAGGGGATGGAGGTGGCAGGGGTACATATTGATGGTGAGGGTCCCCCCACCCCCCGTGGCTGGAGGCGTCTGCGGTTTTGTGTATCAGACTGCTCGGCGTGTTTTTGGTCGGCGCCCATGGATTCCCCGCGGCTCTTTTGGCAGCGCCTCACTCGCTGCTGCTGTGCGCCTCCACCAATGCGCAGATTGGGCCCAGCAGGGAACGCTTCGCTGGGGAAGGTGTGAGCTTCTGCTGAAAAAGGGCCTAGTTAGCGCGGGAGAAATAACAGGTAGCGAAAGACTCTTATCAGACCGTTTTTAGAACTTTAAGACCCTCACAATGCACATTGCTTTGTTCCCGTATTGTATTGCATTGTATTGTTTCTTTGTGTGTGTGTGTGTGTTTGTTTGTGTGTGTGTGTTTGTATAATAATGTGTGAGGATAGTTGCGTATATCTGTGTGTGTGTGTGTGTGTGTGTCCGTAAGTGAACAAGCATGTGTGTGTGCGAGTGAGTGCGTGAGTGTGTGTGTGTGTGTATCACACGCGGGTTTGTGTTCGTGTTTGTGTGGAGGGCATCCACACACTTGGTTTATCCGGCTGCACGTCTCCGCTGTGAAAAGAGGATCTTCAGTGTGCCCTCTCTCTCTGTAACAAATATGCTTGCCTGACATACTTTTTTCCTGGGCTGCTTGTGTTCACTTCCCAAAGCATCTGCGTAGCCAAGTCAGCAGTAAGCAGCACCGGCGCCGTGTGCATAAGCAGATGGAGCAAAAGAGGGAAGGTATGGCATTAGCAGAGCGAAAACATTTCCCCTTTCTCGCCGCAGTCTGCCGCCGCGGATGCGTGCGTGCGTGTTTCTCTCCTCTCCTCTCCTCTCCTCTCTTCTCTTTTCTTCTCTTCTCTTCTGGATGGTCAGATTAAGAGAGATGAAGGGACTGTGGTGCTCACACACACACACACCGGAGAAACAGAGCTTCAAATCACATTATACACTATATTCCGGAATTTCCATCCTTTTTACGGTAGCAGACAAGTCAGCTTTCACACCCTCTTGATCCCTTCGGCGAACACGAGCGAGGATGTGTGCATCACTCATTGACATATCCTTACACACAGATTCTCCCCATAACATTGATGGAGTGTCAAAAATCTAATTTGTATTAACCAGTGTAGGAGTTGAAGGCTCGGGGTGGGGGTTGGGGTTATACTCTTCATGGAAACAAGCTCAAAAGCTCTTCATGGGAAAAAAAAGGATTCCAGATTGTCACATTCCGTTCCTCTGATTTGTGCAGATTGTCCAAATGGTTGATGGACACCACAAAGCACAGCTTGACTGTTTGTGATGCAGGTTGAAAACGTTGCGTTGGCTTTGGTGACCTGAGCCACCACACCAAAATCGTCAATCTAGTGGGTTGTGTCAACCCCCTCAATCCTTAAGTAGCATGTAATTAATACCAACTCTTACCCTTAGACGTCTATTTTTTTTTCCCTTTTTCAACAGTACACATCGCAAATGGAGACTGGCTCTACTTCCTGCAGGCAAATCTGCACAGCAGATTACTTAGCATGGCGGGTTTCTCTCCCATAAGGTTCCCAACTTGATCCATCGGCTAATTCCTCTCCATCGCCACTCGCTGAATGAGGCAGTGGCTTCTGACACCATGACACTATCCTTCAATTTTTCCCCTTGAAAAAACCCCTACGTAGTGTAGGTAAAGTAGTGTGATAGCACCATCTATTCTTCCACGGCTAATAAAAAGAAAGGTGTGGGGGTTGGGTTGTATGGGTGATATTCAAATGTGGGACGTGCCTTTGAATTTTTTTCCAGAAGAGCCTTTTGTGGGATTAAGACTTTAAAGACTCAAAATCATCAAAGTGTTTTAATGTCATTTCCTCTTCGAGCAGGAGACTGCTCCATTTGCTGGGGTATGGAAGCGATGTCAAGTGTTTTTTTTTTTTTTTTTAATGTTGCCATATATCTCTTTTCTCGCACCCATTTAAAAGGCAAATTTGTATGCCTTTTTTCAGACCTGAGCATTAACCTGTACATTCAAATGAGAATTATAAGCTCCTTTCACCCTTCCCAGAGTGCTGTGTGTATGTGTGCGTGTGTGTGTGTGTGTGTGTGTGTGTGTGTGTGTAATACACACTTGAGCAAGAGCAAAAAAATCCTTGTGCCTTTGTTATCTCTTAGCTGCTCTCGAACTTCATCATTTGGCTAAGTAAGTTAAGAGATCTATTTAGTCTGAACCATCTGGTTGGTTAATTATCACTGAAAAGACCTTCCGTGTCACTGCTTTTCCATTCATAAAACCACTGCATGGTGCCTGTGTTTTGTAAATAAACAGTAATTGTAGGTCATGAACTTTGCCACATCCAGGCTACAGTCATTAGTCATTTAAAGCTATGCATCAGCATGCAGACAAATTCTAATCTAATTTTCCTTTTTAGTTTTTTTTTTTTCGACAATTATGGTGGCTAAGTCCAAGAAATCAGCTTTCCAATGCCAATTAATTTGAACTGTCCCTTGTACAGGGTATGTACCTGTAACAACAAGTAATATTATGTGTGTTACTCTGACCTTAAGTGACAGTGTAAGTACATACTGTTACATGTTGTTACGTACCCTGTACAATGCACAGTTCGAATTAATTGTTATTGCATACACATTAATTGTTATTGGTTACACACTTTATCACACTATGCTTCATGATGTACATTGTAGGTATGCACTGTAACTGTTAAAATAAAGTGTAACCCACCCATCCTGTGTATTGTACAGGAATAGTGAATATGATATAACATAATGTAAATGTAATAGGTATGGAAATGTAACTTAATTCGGTCCAACATTAAGCAGACATTTTAATTTCAACAGAATTGCAACAGATTAGTTTATTTATACTCTGGGCATTGTCAGACAGTCTACAGGGGACCATTGAAGTGAAGTGCAACCCAGGGATAAAGTAACTGGCAGAAGAAAGGAATCTGGGAATGAACTCAGAATGTCTGGATTCAGTTCATATTTTAGCTTACTAAAAGATGATGACACTGAGTTGGTGTGGCTAATTTTCCACCAGCTTCTTTCTGTTCTGTTGGTAGTTACGCTTCATTTCGGCTTAATATTTCTAAAATATTTCTTAAAGGAACAATTACGCCATGTCTGCTTTAAATAACAGAAAGTTCTGACAGTGTACGAACCCACATTATAGGACCATGCTGTGGTTTAAAATTTGTTTGAGGTGTTGGGGTAAAAAAAAAGGTTATGTACATCATATCATAAAGCTTTGATATTCAGCTCTGCAAAAAGATGAACATATCGAATGACTTCACACATATGCACAGCACGGTACTTAATTCAACATACTAGTTTCAGAGTCACCAAAACTGTAAATTGTACCACATATCTGGATCTATAGACAAGTCTAAACACCACTGAACAACACCAAATAGCACGTAAAAGTCACACCCTGATAGTAACACGTCCTATGGTGAAGAAATTGACACTACAGTTACCGTATTTAACATCTAGGCCTAGTCACTCTCTAAATCTCCCAAACTGGGTGTCATCTTAGCGTCAAAACACAACCCGTGGTGCAAATACGCAGTTTTCACATCCTGCTTGGGCGTACCGTCACACTCAGGAGGCAAGCTGAAATCCTCACGCACGCCACCCATTCAGGGCAGAGGATCACACGCACCACAGAGGGTAGGCAGACTGCAGTGGCCTGGCAAAATGACTTCCCTTCCTGGAGCATAAATATGTCCAGGTTTAATAGAGCGTCAGGGGTGGGTTGGAGAAGCTGGCCGTGGCAGAGCGCAGTGTTGGACCGACAGGGTCACAGAGAGGGGGGTCGGGTGCGTGGCTATGAAATAGTATTACCCCGCAATTAAAGCCAAGGGCATGTAAGACATAGTGTAGTACCTATGTACAGAAACGCATGAGTGCTAGAGGGGGGGTAAGCTAGCCTGAAGGATAAGTGAAGGTTAGAGTGTGATGGTAATAATGGGTGCTATTAAAGGGTGCTTATATTAACTAGATTATTAACTTAACTCTTGCCCTTCGTCACATTTAAATAGAGAGAGACCTACCATGTTATGGTTTTAACTGGAGTCACAATAAAAAAACACAATGACCTATGATTGCGATGGGGATTAGCTGAGATCCTTCTGTCTCTCTGCGACATATTAAAGGAAAGTAGATAAGATAATGCTACATTTTGGCTTACAGGACAGACTAGAAGGATAGACACTGGAGCCAGCTCCAGATGGAACAGCTATTGATTAATCTTTACATTCTGCTAATGGTATGTGTCAGCCTCCTTGCATTAAATGTAATGCGGAGCAGGCCAAGCCTTTTTTTTATATAAAAGTGGTTAAGTGAGTCGACCAGTCAGCGAGAAAGATATATTGTGCTGTAAATAAGAAATCCTTTCTTTGGTGATCCTGCCTTTTATGTTCTTTCAGGCAGAATGGATGGTGAACACCACTTCCAGAAGGAAGTCTTGTGTGTGTCTTGTGGCATGTGCATTTTTCAGCTTTGTCAGTGTGTGGTATGAATGCCTTTTTTGTGTCTGTTGGTGTCAAGGGAAGCACTGTAAATAAGAAATGACATCTTTGGTAAACATGTCAGTGTTTTTCCAAATGCACACTGCGCAGACGAGCGAAGAGGTGTAACATCAGCAGACTCTTTGTTAAACGCATGAAGTAATACAAAGCTATGCTAAGGCCTGCATTTGCGCCCTTTTAGGGGATTTAAAAAAGTTTTAAAAAAATCACACAAAAATATAGCCATGTGATGTGAACGATTGGCCTGAAGACTTTGAAAGGTTGTGATCATAAGCTTCTCTTGGTTGTTGAGAGTGACAACCCTTTTGCCCATGGACTGATATTTGTGGAGCATAAGCAGTTCTGCTAGCTCGTCTGTGTGCTATTTCCTGCTCTGTTTTGTGAGCGTGATCCCTTAGCTCTGAGTTGGCTTTCTTGCACTATGCCTTAGCTTGCTAAAACTGCAGCTGCGTTTTGAAAAGTCCACAACTTTTCAAGTAGGATTTGGAAAGCAATTTGTCATTAGAGGCAACCAAGGGCCATCACGTGTGCTTTTATTCAGTGTCTGATGAGGGCAGAATTCATGTGTATACTTTTTAGGTCCTTATTATAAACCCCTGTATATTTTCAATAGAATGTGGGGTACCTGCTGTACATTGTTATACTGGTGTGGAAACATACAGTATATAAAATACATACATCTTCCTACAGCAATATAATACATGTGTAAAACTTGTCATGGTTTTGAAATTTCTTGGCCTTCTGAATAGACTTTAGCTTTCAGCGACTGATGGAGTTTGGCTAACACTTATTGCGCTTTCCTTTCACGTAAGAGGAAGTGCATCTCTTTAATTGGAGTAGTGGCGTAGGCATGCAGTCGATCAGGGCCATATTTCCCGGAGCTGTGTTCCCACATCAATCACGTCCCTCTCCAGACACCCGATGAGAAATGCCCCCTGCGCAAACACTTCACTCTTCCCCACAAGTAGCCCTATTGCTCAGAAAGATTGAGGAGGGACCGGAAAAAAAAAGAGGTAGAAAATGTAGAAGAAGAAAGTAAATAAGATCCTCCCGCTGATGTGTACTCTTTTAAACAGAGTGAGCATATCACCGGCACAATACTTTTAATTTTGTATATGTTATTTTTAATATTTGACTTGGAAATCAACAAAAATCCATCAGTGACAAATGCCTAAGGACATTATTGTTCACTTTGTTCAGCTGCTAGTCTGCTTGTTTCACCATAACATCGAATGTTTTTGTCAATGCTGATATAAGCACTGACACCTCTCTATTCGTACCCCTCCAGGAGAGTAAGTGAAAAATGTCTGCATCTCTGCTTTGTATTTGCCCTCAGAAGCACAGAGTTAAAAGCGACCGTTATTCATTATTAATACTCACAATATAAATAGTTTAGGTCTGATCAATAATTTAACATATATAAGGGAAAGAATGTATCTGAGATTGCCATTTGTTCTGGGTAATATAATAGAAAGGGCTTTAAAATGGATTTTAAGACTGCAAATATGGATGTATACACAGAGTAATAATGTAAAGAGAATGTGTGCAGCTGAAAGGACAGAATGTACTTGTTTTTTTTTTATAAAGTAATTGTAAAGGCACACTGAAGTATGTCATTAAACAGTCACACTTTCCTGACCCCAGTGCTATATTTTGTTGGTTAAATCCACTACGTCACTCTTGCATTTGAACCACCAGCAGAGAGCTGAGGTACTGTGCACAGCAGGCCTTGTCTCTCAGGATGTGTGTGTGTGTGTGTGTGTGTGTGTGTGTGTGTGTGTGTGTGTGTGTGTGTGTGTGTGTGTGTGTTTGAGTTTGGAGTATGAGTGTCAAAGCAAGGGGTGCTTATTACTCCTACCATTCAGGGGGGTAGCACTGTGTGAAATCTGTTCCATTCCATGGCTGCATCACCCCTCACTCCGACACTTGGCCTTAATCTGAAGGATGTGTGTCTTCTATCAACGCAGTCGAGTCCTTGAACAGGGGTCAAGTGATAATCTGCAAAGGTGACAATATGAAAGGAAAGGGGTGACTGAGAAACCGAGCCGAGAGTATTAGCTTTTAGATATCATTAAACATTAATACGGTCTGATTTATATGTTGAGCTTTTGCGGAATTTCATGCTGTTGTGAAAAAAAAAACTGGGATTCTTAGCGAGATGAGAGATCGAATCGCCATTCACTGCAGAGGAAGCGATTAACCCTTGCGTTTAGTGTGGACTATATATGCACGGACTTTTGGTTAAAAAAATGCTAGTCAGGCTCGTATGTTTCTTCAAGTACAGCGCTTATAGTGACTTAATCACACCAAATGTTTCTGCTGAACTATCTCTGTGTAAAAATCCACTTCATGACAATTCTTTTGTCTTTAGTCTGTAATACTTCACTATAACAAAAACAGACGCACACTCCACGCGACTAAGTTCAGCAAAACAAGGAATCGGTTCCTTTTCACGTCAATTTATTGTTGTCCCAAATTCCCAATGTCATTAACAGGAAACGTCCTTAAATGGCATTGACAATAAAATACCAGTAGAGGGCACTACTCACCTGATTCATCGCCCCTGCACACAAATAGCCGAAAATTACAGAAATTTATATTTTCCTAAAGTTACTCAGAGACAGGAGGTGCGGGTTATGCAATGGTGACAGTCCAACCTACCCCGTCTAAACATCCATACGACATTATAGCCCAACCACTATAGGTCGACGTCAGGAACAGAGGATTTATTTCATTGTGTTGTTTTTACAATGAGAAACACACTTACACTCAAGACAACTACACCTGACGTTAGGTTAGGTTGTTTTTTGTTCGAGAAAGGCATTGTTAATGTGGAAGTATCGCTCTTGTACTGACAGGAATCATACAGTCAGTATGATGTTAGTATCGTAACATTAGTTCTACCACTGAGACAGTGCAGCTCAAAAATTACCATTAGATGGTGCTGTGATACAAGTTCACAACTAAAACACAGTTCTCTCTGTGTATTGTATGCCTTTGATTACCTGCAGGATTTATCCTTGGATGAAGCTGAAGTTGGAGTTCTCTAACTAATCCGGCAGCATTCAGCGTAAGGAAAGATTTCTGTCTGGTTGTGGCCTGAATGTATCATTGTGTTGTCTGTGTTAATGTGAGCACATTTTCTATTTGTAAGCTGATAACAATATGATCATGTAACATCTATGTTTTGTCATACTTTAAGTAGGTTTAAAGTGAATATGTCAGGCTTGTGTTGTACTGACGTGTCATGTGTTTTTGTATGTATACTTTTCCAGAGATCTTAAAAATAGGCTACACAGCTGAAAACGTGGGACTCGGATGCACACATTCCACTAAGGAAGCAGCGTGACAGCATCAGGTGAACACTTTTCTCTGTTTACCTGAAACCCAATTCTAATAGTCTATCCTAAGCACTACAGAGTTATAATCATCCCGTATCTAAACCCCATCTTGCTCTTCCTCTCTTCAAGGTGAAACTGCTTTGGACAGACAGAACCCTCAGCTGGAAGCGTGACAGCATTTGGTCACATGACCTGCAAGACTAAACTCAAGAGTTTTTTGGGATCCCTCATTGGTTAGAGGCATAACACACCTGCACACTACACTGCATTGTCTTCTTGTTACAGGGATTAGTGGGACTGCTTACTGCATGTGTCCTTGTATAACTCACCCTGTGCAATCTAATTATATTTAAACTGATATGATTTCATTCCATACAGTTCAAAAGTAATAAGAGACCGAATTAGTAGATTAGCAAAGCGATGATGAAGCAAGCTGTCTCCAGTGCAGAGTCCTGTGTTTCCCACTCAGTGTATATACTGCATTAGAGGCACAGTCCCTAATTGCATTTGGGCTTTTCCCTCTAATGAGAGAAGTCAGCAAAGCATGAGAAGGGGAAAATCAGGCAGCATATGGCGTACGCGTGCGCTCTGCCACATGTGCACCCAGGGAACAAAGCCTCCCTCTGGGCCCGCGCAGGGCCGGAGGTGGCTAAGACACGCTAGACTGACAACCAGGGTTAATTGATGCAGTGATGTTCACAGTGTGTTAATCTCATTGTGATGTTGTTTATTTACTTACAGTTGTTGTTTTGTCGTTGTTGTCGTGTACTGTATCTTACCGCAGAATGGGCTGGCGATCAACCCAGGGAAGCCGATGAACTGACCGACCCGGGCAGACAGCTACTCTCCTCCGCTCTCCTCCTTCTCTGCCCTTCCACTCCGTCCGACCAGCCCGTGTCATCATTTATGCCCTGAGAAGATCCGCAAGCCTGTTTCGCTCGGGTGAGTAAGCCCACCTACCCCCAATCAGGCTTTCACAGTGCTCACACATGACATCACGTGATATCTCCATCACTACTGTAGTGCAGACTGACAGGCAGTCTAGAAGGGCCTCACACTTCCATAGCTCTTTTGTCTTGATGTTTTAGAGCTTGGTACGTACTGGACTGTATACAAGGCCAGATTCAGATGACTTTCAGAAACCCTCTGTCTTCCATCCCTGCTACCTGTTATTGTACATGAGTAGATGAAAGAAATGAATGAAGACCAATTTGAAAGCCTTCTGTTGTTTTACTGTAGTTTTTCATGCTCTTTCAAGTGCCGTATTTGATGGGGAGTTTTATTTCTGTGGTATGTAGGCCATGTAGCTGAGTGTGTCTCCATGTTTGCTATGCTTGTGTTTTGGAGGAGGACACAGCAGGTATAATTTCAAACCTCAGGCGTAATCATGGCTAACCGCTGCACTGCATATTAATGATGTTGATATTTTTTTATTTCAACGCCATGGGACATTTTTATCACTGATTCTTCCCTCCCCCCTCCCCACCAAAAGGGGGTGCGGTGGGGTGGGCCGACGCGTCGCAGTATTTCGCCCTCGCATGCCGGGCCGGGGTCTCGTGCAACCTCCAGAGGTAATTCTCAAGGGGGCTTTTGTCCTTTGTCATCGCAACTGGTTTTGCCACATTGGCAGCTCTGGCTTAAGGCTGATCGGTGCGGGGAGCAGAAGAATGGCTGGTAAAAATAGCCCTGGTGGAGCCTCTGGTGCTAGCGCCACACATTAGCCTGTGACGGGGTGACGATACTGCCGAGGTCTAGGCTCAAGGCCCGTACGCAAGCCTGTGACATGTTTAGGAATGTATGACCCCGAAATGCATCAGAAGTGCAATGCTGATCTCCATGAGGCAGGACATGTCTTATCTGTTTTCTCCTCAATAAGAGTCTTAGTGCTGTGCCAGTATTATTTCTGAACTGGGCTCCAGCAGCTTGTGTCCTTCATTCTTGATTGCTCACACTCATGTGCGCGTGCGCGCGTGCACACACACTAACACACACTAACACACGCACGCACGCACACACACACACACACACACACACACATAGATCTTCCAGAATGTCATGAAATAAGTAGAAACGGATCGATCACAACCTTTCCCAACACACATACACTACTAACATTTCCTGTATTCTGCTCTAAAAACATAAATTCTGACATGTATAAATCTGCTGATCTGTTCTCAAAAAGGACACCGGAAGTACTCAGCCAGGCCTTGTGGTCAATGGCTTGGCAAGTTGATGTTTGTTAAGTGCCAAGGTTACGAGCAGGGAGCAATGACAAGATGTACGATCCGTGTGAAGATGGATGGCCAGCGCTGGTCGTTCGCGTGCTCAGAGCTCTCCGGGATGGGGCATTGTATGCATTGGTTCCCCAGCAGTTTCTGCTGCCCTGGCATGTTCGCCGTTGAGTGATGCGCTTGTCAGTTGAGTGGCTCGTGGAAGTCAGGTCCATCTGTGTCTAGGGAAACGAGCGAAGGTGGTCGGTGCAGATTACTCTTATTAACGCTGCTGAGCCACCATTAGCATAGCGTTCAGGGCAAAACATGCCTGTTTGTGGAGGTGGTGACGAGAAACAGGAACAATTCCCCCTCCACCACCACCTCATACACACACACACACACACAGACACACACACAGACACACACACAGACACACACACAGACACACACACACACACACACACACACACACACACACAGACACACACACAGACACACACACACACACACACACACACACACACACACACACACACACACACACACACAGACAGACACACACACACACACACACACACACACACACAGACACACACACAGACACACACACAGACACCCACACACACGCACAGACACCCACACACACGCACATGCAACCCACATCATGTGCCTGGATGTGTCTCCCAGATGGACCCTTCCATTTTGTTATTCATTTATTCCTAATACAGAGAAGCAGTTTTTACACATGAGGTAAATTTGTCATTCCTGCTCTATTTCTCTGTCTGTTTCCATCTGTCTTTAACTCACAACATACAGATACAAACACACACACACACACACACACACACACGCACACACATACACACACACCACACACAGATACAGGCACAGACACATGCACACGAGGAGGTGGGGGTGGGGTGGCGCACACACACCCCCACTCAGAACATCTCGGTATATTTTAAGCTCATCAGTGCCAACGAAATGTGCTCCTAGATTTAGAAAGATTGCTGAGCAAATTGAGACAGGTTGTACTCACACTGTCAGCGGCTGAATAAGCCCAGTCATTTGAATCGCAGTAAGACAGAATCTTAAAAAGGGATGTCAAGCAGTGCCTCGCCCTTAATCTTCCTTTGTCAGTCAAGCTGAAGAATATACAGTCGTTTCTTAATGTTCTCCAGAGAGGGCTGACCTACAAAAAAGCTCAAATCAAATTGCCATCGTCGAACAAACCTTTGCTAAATGGACATAAATAATAATTAACACACAGTGTACTCAAGGCAATGTATTCCACCTTGAGCCTTTTTTAATGAAGCGGGTGTTAGTGGTAAACAGTAGCTCAACAACAGACCACTACTACTAGTGCAAGAAACCCTATGTCACTTCACTTGTCTCATAAATTGTTGTTACATCTATCTCAATTTTTAACACATTAGAAAGAGCTCTGAAGTGCTTATTTGTTTGGTATCCCATCATGATTATCATTGAGCTTTGGCAGGACTTGATGGTATGCAATATGGTGATTTGATAACATTTTTTTCAGTGTTGCTAGTTAACAAACAAATTGGATAACAAGGTGAAAACAAATACTCATACTCTTCACCAGTGATTTGAAAAGGAGTTTTAAATCTGCTCCTGTTAAAGATGCCAATGGACATCTGTAGCTCCTCATTAAGTTCCTTCTTCAGACCAGACATGCTCCAGTCTGTTTTGTAGTTGTTTGTGTGTGAGTGAAGTTTGCATGCTTCCTTTTGTAGCCCTGGCAGGGAGAGACAGACAGACAGACAGACAGACAAATTGAGTGAGGTAGAGAGAGAGAGAGAGAGAGATAGAGAGAGAGAGAGAGTAAGTTTGTGAGAGAGAGACAGAGAGACAGACAAAGAGAGACAGAGAGACACAGAGAGACAGAGAGAAAGAGAGAAAGAGACCCGTGTCTCGCATGTGGAGCCGACTGACGGACTCTGGCTTTAACATAATGGCCCCTTCCAAGTATGCGCCACAGACGGCCTGCTGGCTGGAGCATGCTCTGCTGCGCTGCTAATGACTCAGGCTGATGCTGATGCTGATGCTGATGCAGAGTGATGGATTCTAAGGCAGGGCATGGACATTATGGCGCTCCTGATTGCCAGAGAGGAAGTAGAAGGGGAAGTAAAAAAAAAAAAAAAACAGCATTAACAACATCTACGCTGAAAAAGCTGCACTGTCATCTACAAATTTGCCCATGCGTATGCATATACGTACAATGTGTACAAGAACAATGCATTGGCGATGTCTGGCTCAAGGGCCATCTCTGATGAGTCACTGTATAAATACTGTAATTCTTTCTATAGTGTCCCCATCTGGTGCTCTCAAGCACCATGCAAGCCTTTCCTTCCCCCATAAACCACAGTAGTGTGTGATTTAGGAACCGCAGAGGGTGGGGCAATGCAATTATAAATATTGTTTCTGGAACTGGGCAGAGCAGGTGGGCAGTGGGCAACACAGCTTTGTGTTGGTAATAATAATGACCCTGTGTCACAGGAATGGCACAGCGCTATTCAGACAAGACTGAAAAAAAAAACATTCTCGGACTAGCCGGGGAGAATCTCTGACCCAGACGATGTGAAGCTTGCGTGGTGGGGATGTACGCTGGATGGGCTCAGTGTAAGCTCAGATCCGGCATATAAATCAGATTGTCCCATTTGTACCAGAAACAATGGGGGAGGGATATGGGCGTGTGTGTGTGTGTGTGTGTGTGTGTGTGTGTGTGTGTGTGTGTGTGTGTGTGTGTGTGTGTGAGAGAGAGAGGGAGGGGGGGGGGGGGGGGGGGGGTTAGAGGGGCTGCCAGACCTCCTCCTACTTTAGGTTTTGCGTGAGATCAGCAGTTTTTGTGCTCTGGAGCTGCAACTCTCACAGCGAAAGCTCATATTTCCTCTTGACGCCATGAAACACATTTCCATGATTTGTACCCATGCTTCCAGTTTTGAATCGCAAATAGTATTGATGGTTACAACTGAAAATTATCGCACCTTTCTCACAATGTAACATTCAGCTCCTTAGATCTTCAAAGAGTGTATTTTCAGAGATGTTGACATGAATACTGTAATTAGACATGCTCAACTGTGTCTCCTGTATGCTCTTCAAAGAGTGTATTTTCAGACATGACTACTTCTGCTGTCCACATTCAGCTGTGTCTCCTACATGCTCTGCACGTGTACGGCCAGCGTGACCTTGGTGCAGGGGCAGCATGATTAATGCTGCTCGTGATGCTGTCAGTGTCTGAGCAGGTCTGTCTGTTTGCAGGCTACATTAAGAATGAGTGATGTTTGGGTTGTCCCTTGCATGATTCATACATGAGGTCTGTACAGTGTGTGTCTGTCTCTTGACTGAGGGAGAGGACGAGAAGGAGGAGGAGGAGGAGGAGGAAGAGGAGGAGGAGGAGGAGGAGGAGGAGGAGGAGGAGGAAGAGTAGACGGAGGGGGGGGGGGGGGTGAGGTTGGGAAACATTACTTCAGAAGAAACTTCACCAGTGAGCTGCCATGACATGTTCCTTGGCCACTTTGTTTTCCCAGAGCACCACACACACCCTCTCTCACTTGAACATGCGCGCGCACACACACACACACACACACACACACACACACACACACACACACACACACACACACACACACACACACACACACACACACACAAACACACACACATCTATCCCCTCCAGAAAAGCGCCACAGCGGATGAGTCTCCACATTAGTCTCACTGCTGTCCGTCGAGCCCTTGCAAGGGGGCGTTGGTGTTGTTTAATGACAGCCCATCCATAAACATAAAGGCAGAGAGTGAAAGAAAGAGAGAGAGAGGGAGATAGAGACAGTGAGGGAGAGAGAGAGAGAGAGAGAGAGAGAGGGAGGGAGAGAGAGAGAGACAGTGAGAGAGAAACAGTGAGAGAGAGGGAGAGAGAGTGGGAGAGAGAGAGAGAGGAAGTAGACCAAAACAGAGAGGAAGAGAAGGGGGGAAAATAAGGATGGACCCAGGAGTCTCGGCTGGTCTCCCTGCATCAGGCCCTCTGTGTCTGAGCGATGGGCAGGCATCGCTGGGAGCAATCCTTGGCCCCTTTGGAAGGCTGACTTCCAGAGACCTCTGGAGGAGACATTTTGCCACACTGCCCTCTCTCCCCGGTACACAGCACAGTCTCTCCCACAGGAGGCTCCCATCAGGACGCCTTTGTGCCGTCCTCTGCCAAGACAATGACAAATGTTGTTTAGATGCATTGAGTGGGCCTAACAAAATGATTAGTGCTGCCCACAGAAGGGCCTGACATAAATTAGATAATAAGAATTAGATAATGAACATCTTCGCACTGCATGTGAACTATGCTTGTAGATGGTGTCCCTGCGTGGTTAGTTCCACAAAGGTTATCTGTATAAGGTCAACTTGGGTATGTAGAACTGGTAGCATCTTCACACATCCCTTCAACACTTTCAGCCATTTTGCTCTCTCTGTTGTCTGCATTTGTGCCACAGAGACTGTGTTTTAGGGCAAGAGTACCGCAGAGTTGTAGACAGAGGGCTCAGCAGTGACCTCAAATCATACTGATGCGTCACACACTCACACAACTCCAGGGATACTGGGGGAGTTGCTGTCAGCAAACTTTTAAGAGTGTTTTCTATGTATGTATGTGTATGTGTATGTGTATGTGTGTGTGTGTGTGTGTGTGTGTGTGTGTGTGTGTGTTTGTGTCCATCCGTTAGTGTGTGTATGTATGAGTGGGTAAGGGTGAGTGTGTGTGTGAGGTTCTCTAGGTGTGAGGTGTGTGTGAGGTGAGTGTTTTCTATGTATGTATGTGTGTGTGTGTGTGTGTGTGTGTGTGTGTGTGTGTGTGTGTGTGTGTGTGTGTGTGTGTGTGTGTTTGCTATTTATTATGTGAGAGTGTGGTAAGGAAGTGGAGTGGTTGAGACAGTGTGACTCGGCTGTGGTGTGCAGAAGAGGCTGTGGCAGCCTCTGGGACTGGGACCCAGTCAGGAGAGATACATGTCAGAGAGCAGAGAAGGCGTTATGATTTCCACAAATCTAAGTCAGACTAAACCAACTTTACTTACACTACACTTCTTTGTGTGCCTTTCAGTTTACCAGAGTCTGCTGGACTTCTTGTGTTGGAGTTTTGGACCTGCAATAATGTGTTGATTACTGTAAATGAATATCGTACATCATATATTTCGTGTGGTTAAACTTATTCCTTTCTCTCTAGACAACATTCATCTAATGCTAGGCAGCCTCTGGGACTGGGACCCAGTCAGGAGAGATACATGTCAGAGAGCAGAGAAGGCGTTATGATTTCCACAAATCTAAGTCAGACTAAACCAACTTTACTTACACTACACTTCTTTGTGTGCCTTTCAGTCTACCAGAGTCTGCTGGATTTCTTGTGTTGGAGTTTTGGACCTGCAGTAATGTGTTGATTACTGTAAATGAATATCGTACATCATATATTTCGTGTGGTTAAACTTATCCCTTTCTCTCTAGACAACATTCATCTAATGCTAGAATTATCAACATTCATCCGAACGCTTCTTATCAAATGAGGAAGTGTTGAACTGCTAGCAGTTCATTAACATGAAATGATAAACATGTGCCAAGCAATCTGTTGTAGATTTTTCTCCTTTGATTAAAGGGAAAGAAAAAAGGCCTTAACCTGCTCCGAAGATACATTTGTTACTGTAACGCTTCACAGATAAATCTCTTGTAGTACTCTTCTATGTGGTTAAGTAATTTAAAAGACAGGCTGTTGAACAGTTGTGTGATAAAGGGCACCCATGTATTTTATTGAAGGCGTTGGATGTGTGCATCTTTCGAAAAAGTGCTGTGTCTCCAAGATGTGTGAGGAATATTGAGATGAAAACGGAGCTGTTGTGTTTCCTCTTCGACACAAAACAATTGATTTCACGTCTGTTTCTCTTTGGACTGCTGAGAGACGTCAGATATTATCTACAGCTTTACTCACTGAAATGTAAACAGAAGACTGCATCCTCATATATGTGTCATCATTGTTATTTAGTTTTTGACTACTGTATATGTTTTTAATAGATATTTAAAGTATTAAAATCATAATTATAGACTCTACAATACATTGCTAAGAGGTCCTGCTATTGCTTAAATCGTTTACTTTACCCATGTCTTTAAGATGAATAAAAAATTATCTTTAATATATAATGGGGATGATAGGTGTAGTTTCTTGTCTGTTGTAAAACCCAAGTATATATTCCACGCACTGGTAGAGGTGAGGTTGCAGAGTAGAATATAAAACAGATACGCTTTCAGGGCTCAAAGGTCTTGGGCAAGAGACTACGAGACGAAATGAAATAAAAAGGGGAAGGGTAAACAAGGGCAAAAGCATTAGGCAAGGCCTCTTTCATCTGGGGCCACAAAAGGAGCCTCTTCCCCTGGCTTTGTCCCTGCTAGTGGTGGAAACCACAGCACAGGATTACAAAAGCAGATGCTATTACACCCTGACCCTTGGCTTTTATGTAGGTAAGGTCAGCCATTCAGGCTTTCCATCAAAAGACAAAACATGGGAACATATATACACACACACAGACACACACAACATACATGTGATGCTAAACAAGGATGTTGGTCATGACACGGAGGTACACAAGAGAGCGCTGCATCATAGCTGTCTTCTCCCTAGTGTGTATCACGCAGAGCTGACTGTGGGTTGTTTCTCTCTGCGTCAGACGATGAAAACACATCCATTCTTGTTTACCTTAATGTGCGGCTTATATGAATGCTTGACAAATTTATATGTAAATGTTCACCGATGTAAGCATGGCTGGTATATACACTCGCATTCTCAGTTCTTATTCTAGTCTAACTTTGATTTGCATAATGGCTTTACAACAGCAGCTACTTTTCCTTGTGAGTCGGCAGGATGATAAGACATTTGTGTGTGCGCATTTGTGTGTGTGTGTTCATGTGTCGTGTGTGGGTGTGTGGGTCTGTGGGCGTGTGTGTCTGTGTCTCTGTATGTGTGTGTGTGTGCCTTCATGTTCTTCATGGCACATTTATTTCATAATTAATGACTTCTTATTGAGCGATACATTTATGTAATACATTTTCATACATCATACGGACCACACCGGGCGGCTCTCTCGACAGTGCTCGCTTCTCATAGGGCAGCTCCGAGCCAGCATTGGCAAGGTGATGGAGCAGCCTTAAATGTTCCATTTCAAACTGATGTCATTAGCTAACCCTATTGGTTTTCGCTGGGAGCAAGTTTGAAAGCATTGACTGCAACCGAATGGAAGGTCAGGCAACATTTTCCATTAGCAAGCTAGAGTGGGGTCAAGGCAACAGAATGCATTGTGTGGTGTGAGAGTGTGTGTGTATGTTTTTTTTTTTGAACAGCAGGGTTCGAGTGGGTTCACCTCCCTCGAGTGAGTGTCCCAACAGAATGCAGAGTTGTGTGTGTGTGTGTGTGTGTGTGTGTGTGTGTGTGTGTGTGTGTGTGTGTGTGTGTGTGTGTGTGTGTGTGTGTGTGTGTGTGTGTGTACCTGTGTGTGTGTACCTGTGTGTGTGTGCCTGTGTGTGTGTGTGCGTGTGTGTGTGTGTGTGTGTGTGTGTGTGTGTGCCTGTGTGTATTTGTGTGCGTATTTGTGTATCTCTGTCTATGCCACTTCCAAAGCTCTCAGTCGCCTCCTAAGGCCTCCAAGATTCATCTACTTTTTGTGCACAAATTTCATGCTTTCTTCCCCTCAGAGAGCTGTTTACGTTGTGATCCTTGGACCTCTTTGTTATTGCCACTGACATTTCCTCCCTCTCTCTCTCTCTCTCTCTCTCTCTCTCTTTCTCTCTTCCTCTCCATTCTCAGAGTGACTGACTGACTGGCCACTGACATTACAGCAGAAGCTAATGACAGAGGCGGCGGGATAGACAGCCTGCTGCCCCAGCCTCTAGAGCGGTTTCAGCACAGGGATTCTGGGAGTCCACCACCACGCCGAACTGGATGGCATGTACGTGCCAACTTTAGGTTTGTAACAAGCATGCACACTACATACATGTATACACACACATATGGACACACACACATGCACACATGTTCACACACATACATTCATACACACACACACACACACACTCTATCTCAATCTCTCTCTCAAACACATACACACACACATCACATACATACACTCAGAACGACAGACAGAGACAGACAGAGAGAGAGACACAAACAGAGAAAGAGAGACAGACAGAGAGAGAGAGAGAGAGTCAGACAGACAGAGAGAGAGATAGAGATAGAGTGAGTAAGAGTGATCATGCACAGTAGTATGGATCTCTCTTGTGGGGCCCATCCTGCCAGTCAGAGACATTGAGTTGGTGCCTCTCAGGCCCGTGTCCCATTCTGGCCATGTGATCAATAATGAGGCTTCTGATTAAACCCAGCGGCTCTGCGGCTCAATTAGAGGGCAGGCCTAACAGACAAAGCTACGCTCATTGATTCAGGAAGTGCTTTATCTGCACGCAGACCCACTGCCAATCAGAGCCCTTTACACAGTGGATACTCCGCGCTCTCTCCCACACACACACACACACACACACACAATTAAAAAGGCATACATACACATACACGTGTTCACACACACACTCACACATGCACATACAATATTACATCATTCTCAATGACGTTCTATTCATTTGTAATGTCATTATACCACACACCCACCCACCGATCCACACACACACACACACACACACACACAAACACACACACACACACATACACGGTCTGGGACCCTATTATCCAATGCCATCATAAGTCCATGCACTCACACACATCTGAACAATTTGAGTCCAGCTTCCATCCAGTCTATGTCCCCATCACAGCCTTCCAGGCCAGTTAGCTTGTCGGCTTGATAGGACGGCGGGGGATGATGAGACAGCCTCACCCAGACAGATACCCACTCACCCATCCACCTCCACTCCACCCCACCCCACCCCCACCCCACTCTCCACCCCCCGTCTCCCCTTGTCCATCCACCCTCACCCAGACAGATACCCACTCACCCATCCACCTCCACTCCACCCCACCCCACCCCCACCCCCCACTCTCCACCCCCCGTCTCCCCTTGTCCATCCAGCCTCACCCAGACAGATACCCACTCACCCATCCACCTCCACTCCACCCCACCCCACCCCCACCCCCCCACTCTCCACCCCCCGTCTCCCCTTGTCCATCCACCCTCATTCACACCCCACCCTCCACCACTATGGCTAACCTGGTCACCCTGCTGGGGGCAATGGCTGAGTTTACTTATAGGACCTGGCATTCTGTTTTTTTCCTTCATTCTGCCCAGTCTCTTCCATCTTTGGTCCCACTGTACCTCCGCCACTGGACATCCCTCCCGCCTCTCTCTCACGCTCTCTCACCGGTAAGACTGGCGAAAGCTTGCTAAACCCTTGCAGCTCTTACTATAGTTTCTACGTAGCGATATCCTCCTTTCAAACTATACATCCAAGCCAGTGTTGCTATGTTGATTTTAATTTTGTGAGTAAAATTATTATTTATGGGTAAATGTCAATTGAAAAACAGGAGGTTCATAACTGTGGAATTGGCGTTAGGCATTCAAAGCTGCACTTCTCTAATGTTAAACTGATAAAGAACATGTAGCTGCATGTGGTGCACATTAGCACTGACCTGATTCTGATTGCATGCACATATGTGTGTACCGCCTGATTTAATTGAATGTGAACACAATGCTCCATTTATGCTGCTCCCCCAGAAGCTCTGCTGGTGATGCTTAAGTGTAATGCAATTTCAATATCATGCATTGTATATTATTTTTTATTCAGGTAATTCACATAATTAGTGTTGTGTGATACTTTAAATGCAGAGACAGGTCAAGATTCTGAATAGTGTATTGCAGATGTTGGGAGAATCAGAAAAGAATCTCTAAGGATCTCTGAGAATCTCTAACTCTCTCTGATGTTTCTGTCTCTGATGCATCTGGGAAAGTTGTTGTGGTTTAGCTTTCTCCAGCTCCAGATTAACTGTCATTTCAGCATTCATCCTGGTTGTATTAACTCCTCGTGTTCATAATCCCACTTGTGTTCAAGAACCCCCCACTGTGATTCCAACTGCTATCATATTAGATGTAGTGGCACGGTATGATGGTTGCCAGACAGCATGGTAGTGATAAAAGTCACCCAGTCACCCCTCCCCCTCACAAAACAACACAACCAAAACAAAGCCCTGATTTGTGAAATCAACCCTGTCCATCTTTAATGTGCCATTTTGTGCCGGTATGTTGGAGAAGGACAAAAGGGGGGTAGGATGCATTGTATCCGGGGCACAGATGATGGTTGCTCTGTTTAAGTCATATGGGGATGAACCCGAGCTTAGGCAGATTGTTTGAAGTTGTCGGATCCTGAGGGTCAGAGTCCAAGACAGTGACCACTTTTTGGGTTGGACAGGGTGTCACCAGTTTGGAAGACCTCAGATGCGTACACTCATGGTGGCGCATCGCCCTTTCATGCCCAGGGGGTGTAGGGTCGACATGTTACGGCAAATATCTTTCTTGGTAAATAAATGCCCGCTGCCCCTGAAAGGACAGTGGCATTAGCCAGTTGCAGCAGAAGGATGTTTTTGCTGCAGTGAAATTTGTTCTGAGGGGATTTTCATCGCTACGTATTCCGCAAGACATCACATGCTCAGGTCCCATACCCACGTGATTGTACATCTGACCAATGGGGTGCGAGTGGCACGTCTGGGCAGACTGAAAGAGGAGTCGAGAAGTAATTTCCTCGTAGCCTTTTTTCAAAAATTTCAATCTTTTTTCAAACATCGAAAGTGGTGGCCATTTGTTTTGGAGCTTCACAAAGGTAAACACCATTTTTATTTTTATCTCTAAAGCTCTGTTATCAGTGTTTGAGATTGGTAGTCTGATCAGTTCCTGATCTCTCAGTGTCACAAATATGCGGAATGCTGAGAGTGGTTGCAATGAGCAGATCGCTTGAGCCATACAAAGATTTTTATGAATGATCTCCAACTTTACCAGCTTACCAATCTATTGATAACATTTAGAAGATTGGATACTGACACTGGGTTATAATGGCTATTGTAAAAGAACTACATTTCTTTAAATATTTGAATCTTTTGACCTGGTGTTGCCATTTCTCAAACTAAATTTAAATAACAGTCCTGCTTAAGAATCTACTTTTAAGTAATTTGGTTGTTTATTGCAGTTGATGTCATGTTACCATAGCCTTAGTAAAGATTATCTAGGCTTTAAACTATTATTGTCATTAAGATGACATTACCTTTCAAGGACACTAACACTGGGTGCTATTGCACGTGATTTTATTAATCCTGTGTTGGGCTCTGTGGTGATTTTAACCCTGGTAATGGTGTTAGACAAGAGGGAGGGGTCAACCCTTGGACCGCTGTTGCCAAAGAAGTCCACTGTGCTCTGCACAGTCGTTACTACAATTATCATCATGCCTTCATTGTCTGTCAGTAAGAATCGGATTGGGAAGAAATGTGAACAGTCCAGTGGCAGCCACAGGGGTATAATAATGCTTCTCGACGTAAAAAACTACAGTTAGTGTAGATTCTGTGTACAACATTGTTCACTAATGGTCAGCACATATAGGTTATATCTGAATCAAAGTTTGATATAAACTATTAGGTGCAATATGTATATGTCTTTATATTTAAAAGCTTCATAGATCCACAATAGAGTTTAGGGTTACAAGGTCATGGATTTTCTACAGAATCAATCAATGTATTTCCAGACCATTATCCATGGCAGGGGTGTAGTGGTTACAGAATGAAGTCATACAGATTTCTGTAGCCATTCCATTGACCTATATGTGTTCGCGGACATCGAGAAGACAGTTGTCAGGGTTATGGTGTTATGTGATCTGATAGGGCCCTCAGGAGAGGATCAGTGGAAGGACACGAGTGTTCAGGGTGCGCTTTGTGCCGCCGACATCTGTGTCGGCTAGGTTAGCATGGCGGTGGTAGCTCATCCCTATGCTGTGAAGAACGTGTTTGCTTTGCACTAGCAGATGGCAGCCAGAGGTGTCTCTGTTCAGTGCTGTGGCTCTGACAGTGGGCCGGATGTGGGCCTTCACAGGGCCAGAGCTAGCGGCGGCGGGTTGCGCAGCCCTGCTAGTCATGAAGGAGAGAGACTGAAGTGAAGGAATAACGCTAGCGTAGCCCAGTCGCCTCGCGACGGTGTTTCCCCTTATCCCCTGTCCGCCAACGGCACAGATGAGCGGCGCGAGTGACTGGGCTTCCATGATTGTAATTTGGGGTGAGGTCTCGGCGAGGGCGACTGATCAGGGCAGACAGATTTGAAGGGGGCTGTCAGGCCACAAAGAGGAGGGGAGGGCAAGGAAGGGAAGGGGAGGGGAGGGGGGTAGCCCTGCAAACACGCGTGCTGCAAACAAAAGGCTTCTCTGGAGCCGATCACATCTGAGCGTTCCCTCGTCGTCCTCTCCCACTCACTCCGTGGCTCATGCCCCTCCTCCGTCTCTCCTCCATCCATCCCTCCCTCCCTCCCTCACTCCCCCCTTCCCCTGCCACTCACCCACCTACACACCACCCTGCCAGGGCCTTGGTGCATTATGCCACACGCCCATAGGCACCTCGTGTGCCACATGCACCACAGACCACAGCCAATTACATACGGCTTCATACCATAGCCACAATGCCACACTCAGCTTAAAGGGCTCACAGGTTGGGGATGCTGTTTAGGAGTTTTGTGTTTTTTGTGTCTCATCTGCACATTCTTGGTGTAGAAGCAGAATAAACAAACACACATATTTCAAGAAAAATGAACAAACTTTGCATTTCACACTTTTGTTGCATTTTGTTGTGTTTTGGTGCATTGCTTAATGCTTTGTTGCATTTTGTTGTGTTTTGGTGCATTGCTTAATGCTTTGTTGTATTTTGTTGTGTTTTGGTGCATTGCTTGATGCTTTGTTGCATTTTGTTACTTCCTGGCATATTGTGGCACATTGTGTATATACAGTATATGGTGGTGTCTCTCAGACCAGCATTGCCTTCACTACACACCAGCCCTGATGACAGCTGAGCACCTGACAGGGCAAGTGGGAAGATAAAATTGAGCAAGGCCAAAATCCCACATGATGGAAAGTGCGCCTCTGTTGCCTTTCCACAGGAGCCTACATTTTGAATATGTACAAAGCTTCACCTGGGGGATTTTATATCAAGTTTGACAATAGGCTTTGGTAACTTCACCTTTCTTCCAAAATTGAACATGAACTTTTTCTCTGTAAATACCAAGAGTATCAGAATAACCATGACAGAACCAACAAAGAAATGATGTATAGTATAACTATTCATCCACCCATTCACAACTGTTTGAAACATCTGGATGTTTCTCATCTGTGTTTTCTATTGCTGTGGACTTGCTGTCACTAAGCCAGAGGGGGTTCTGTCAAAGTCTTAATTGCACTCCTTGTGTGCTAATTTGTATGACTTCTGCTGCACCTTCAGCTTGTTAGAACTCATAAGACCACTCATCATATTCTCCCCCTTCAAACCCACATTTTAATACCACACCATCATGCCTTCACAAGTGTGAGTCTTTAACAGTGTATTTGGTTTTTATTGTGTGTGTGTGTGTGTGTGTGTGTGTGTGTGTGTGTGTGTGTGTGTGTGTGTGTGTGTGTGTGTGTGTGTGTGTGTGTGTGTGTATGTATGTGTATGTGTGTGTCTGTGTGTGTGTGTGTATGTATGTGTGTGTGCGTGTGTGTGCGTGTGTGTGTGTGTGTGTGTATGTATGTGTGTGTGTGTGTGTGTGTGTGTGTGTGTGTGTGTGTGTGTGTGTGTGTGTGTGTGTGTGTGTGTGTGTGTGTGTTTGTGTGTGTGTGTGTTTTGTCATTTGGTGGAAGATCATTAGTGGGTTTTTAACAAATTTGTATTGTATTGTAAAAAAAAAGAACTGTCTCACATCAATTATCCAAGGTAGACGTTAACTGATGTAGAAGGCAACCACAGTCCAACCATTAAAAAAAAAAAAAAAAAAAATACAGAATTCAATGGCTGGATAAAGAAACACCATCACAACTATGAAAATCCAGTGTTGCAAGAAAACCAGTTGGAGTGTACAGTAATTGTAAGACTATGGTCCAGTGTATGATTATCCACTAGTGGATAAGAGAATTACCCAAGCCACAAGACTGAAACACCACTGGGATATTCCAGAATGGCTATGGGAAAGCTCTGATCAATCCTACTCTGAATCTGTGGAATTGTAACGCAATACTACCAACCCTTCAAACTAGATTTCCATTTTAATGTCGCTATGAAAATGGGGCAACAACACTGCATTTTGTAGCAGTTACACTTTATTTTACACCCATTACAGCAAGGGTGATATATACCAAGTATAAACAAATAGGAATTTTATTTAGTTTTTCAATTGTGTGATTATGTCTTTTCTAAATCAGAAAATGTTGAAGACTTTCATTTGGGGAATGACTATTTTTGCAAGCCATTGTATATTATAAATGACACTGGGGACACAAACATTTTCTTCTGTTTTTTTCTTGCACAGAAAGTACAGCATTGGGACACATTGTATATTTTATTTATATTACTTAATATTTCATAAATGCAGAGCTGAAGTGGTTTCTAAGTGCATCAAAGCACGTAGTCCTGCCCCCCACACCATGGGTTGCTCTAAAACAGCACACTAATATTACTGAAGTTGTTTGTTTGTTTAGTCATTGATATTCCTTATAATCAATTCAAACATTTGCACTGCACCCTGATTTTAAAGCTAGCTAATACTGTTTATGGATGAGTTGTATTAAAAAAAAAACGAATAGCCCCTGGTCTTTACCTGTGGGGATTAGACAGATGACACAAGGGATGGAGTATTATTTTTTCTCCCTGCCCATAACTACTTTTACAGCTTTCTGTTTCACTGACTGTGAGAAGTTCTGTCAGCTTCTAGTAGTGCAGTATTATTCTGAGTGATTTCCTCTCTGAGCTAGCCTGATGAAGGTTGATGGTGTAGGGATCTAATCCTCCTGTTTGTTTGTGTTTATTTACCCTTAGTTCCAACTTATCGTTTCTAAATATAGCTGAGTGGAGTCAGAGCCACAAATAGTCTCCCTTTTTAACATGTTATTTTGATGACACTAATGGAATTAGTTGGGTTGGGTTGGGTAGAATGGACAGATCGATCGGTCGACCGATCTGAGTTGGAGGTCATGTCTTCATCTGAGATTTAACAAAAGTTATTCAAGAACCACCAAGGCTCATAGCTAAAACATGAATGTACAAACACAAAAAGGACACAACTGCACTACCTTCTTAGTTATAATAAACAAATAATAACAATAACAACAACAACCAATGGTAGATATGTTTTGTCCAGGAGAAAAGACAGAAAATGTGCAAATAAAGGTTTGTTTTGTCACCCTTGAAATGACATGAAGGGAAACACATATGTCACTCCACCACCATTAGCCAGTGCTGCCATCCCCCTCCTGCATTGGGTGCCATGTCCCAGAGGTGACAGACGGCTGCACCATCAGGCAAGGTCAGGGCACAAGTCACAGTGCTCAGACTGACACTGAGCTCTTAGAGCCCACAGACACGGTCCCACAGACTGGGTCCCCTGAAATGACGCTGGGCATCCTCGAGTCCTCATTGTGCATGATAAATAAGTATCTGTGTGTGCACTTCACCACAGTGACTGCAGAGAAGAAGTCTGCTGATCAGTGTGGGAAGTAGTGACAAAGATAGATATTCATTTAAACCAGCTGAGCCTGGCAAAGTGCAGATTGCTTGCTTTGTGGCCAATTTATAACTCGTCGTGTTCCTATGATTATGCAATGCTTTGAACTGGGATCTGATTATGACCCATCATACTATATATTCAGTTGGGTTGTTGAAGTTTCTGAATCCTCTTTGAGGCAGCAAATCCCTTTTTATTAGCCCCTACACAAGAGCTAGAGATAGTGTCATTGGCAATTCATTGTTTTACTATTGCTTGTAGCGACAGAAAATACTCAGTGATGTATAATCCACGGCGGCTCCAAATTATTCAGTGAGAGAGGTACGGGTGAGAGGGGCACATTGCTCATGTGAAGCAGGCTACAGATTCAGCTGATGGATATGGAATTGAAGGCGCATTGTGAAGTACTGTCTGAATTATGAGTCAGGCACAGCTGAATATCCTTGTTTGGGTGTCATCTGACTGCAGGCAATGATGTACACACACACACACACACACACACACACACACACACACACACACACACACACACACGCACACACACACACACATACACAAAGGCACACAGTCTCTCACACACCAAATCTATTTTGAGGGAATGAACAATTTTGCAGTAAAGCATGCCTTCAGAGGGCATGTTTCAAAAGATAAGCACAGGAAAAGTGGGATATGAATTGCCAACCTTATATCTCTATAAACTACATGTTGCTTCGCCCTGTCCACAATCCTAACCCCTGCTAAAGCCATTTAATAGACTTTTCATTCCGTCATCCTTTTGTTCTTTTTCATTGGTGAATTATTGGCTCTGTGGCCATGGCTCTGGTAAAAGGGAGTTGAAGAGGGGAAAAACAGGGGGTGTCTCATGGCTTGGGGCTGTAATTTGCCCTGAAATCTTCCACGAGCCGCGGTGTCTCCAGTAAACACTGTCGCTTCTCGTTATGCTCTGGCCCCCTACTGCACTGACAAGGCTAGTGATGTGTTTAATGCGATAAATCATGGCTACTCTCTCTGCCCGGTCCCCCCCTTCTTGCCAAGTCCCCTGAAGCTCAAGGCTGGGACAACAACTTCACTCAGAGATGGACCTGTGGTCCAATCCTAATCAGGTCTACAGTCATGTAGCCCAAAGTTTGCACCTGGCATGCACCTGTATGTAAACTATACACCTGGCTGCCTTTAGCTAAACTGTAGAGTAAGCTGTCATTTCCTATTTAGTAAGTCACCTATTGGGAAACATTACTCTGAATGCTTCGTGCTATGTTTTATCAGGGGTTTGTGAGTTAAAGCTGGGACAACTTTACTCAGAAACAGACCTGGTCCAGTCCTAACCAGGTGCCCACAGTGGCCATGTCCATTGTGTGTTTTTGGCTGCCTGCCAATCATGGTGAATTGTGGATCAAGTTTTCGTGGTACTGATTTTCCCCTATTGGAAACTATTGATATGTTGTAAACGTCATTAATTTTAATGCTATTTGCTGTTTTTGTTTTTGTTTTTTTATTTGGGGCTTCTTGCGAGTTAAAAGCTAACGCAGGTTAACAGAAAATGACACATCAACACTTCTGTAAAATTAATGTCACATCTCAAGGCCAATTTACAAATGCAACTCAGTAAATTTTCTGTTCTTAAATCCAAAATGTGAACCGATTACTTATTACTGGAGACAATGAACCATGTTAATTATGTTTCTTCTGAACCCTCTAAAAAGTTAAATATGCATCACATCTTGCATCATTGGTATCAGTGGCAGTGCTTTTCTTTTGTGTCTGGTTCTATTGGTAAACAGAGAGCTCAAATGAGCACTTACTTACCAGCTTGGTAAACTCTTCAGCACTTCAAGGTAGAGATTAAATTAGACTATTAGATAGTACATAAATTATATAATTTATCTCTTTGTTGTAAAATAGTTTTTGCAAGTTGAGCCTACACTTGTCTATTCTAAACAAACCTCTGAAGAAACTCTCCCTGTTTCTAAGTAATCATGAGCACTCACAGAGTAAGTTGATTTATGAACCAATTTTTGAAAATATCTTAAAACAACTCAGATGTTTTTTAGCACAAAACATTGTTTATTTCTCATAGGAGAAAAGAAAAGGGTGTTTTGAAGACAAAGTATAGTCTAGTCTAGTCTCTAAATAAAATATATATATATTGTATTTATTTTTCTTCCTTTTCTCAGCAATGGGCCTGAACTATATAAGATAATTTTTGTGCTACTGGATAATCACACATTTCGCTTTGTAGTGCAACCGTCCTAAACCCTCAGTGGTCAGTGGTGACCTTGTCTTTAACATTACTGTACAAGTCTGCTGAGGCAGTAGGACTGAATGCATATTTGATGCATTAAAGTTTAAATGTGAGGGGAAGATTGGTACACATAATTTAAACGTGTATGCTTTAGACCTGTAAAGGAAAGTGCTGATTCAAAAATGACTCCTGCAAGTCATCAAGGGGAATTGCAAGTGTATAACACATTATCCTTCAACTTTCTATGGTCAAGATAGGGCAATTGCTTTTATTGCTTTGCAATGCACCTCACTTTTTGATGCATTTCTCATATAAATGAGAAATACAAGGTTTATGTGTACTGCTTATTTATAGATGCTAGAAATACTAGAATTATTTGACCTCCTATAAATTCTAATATCATGTTTTTAAAAACTGCCTCTACCAGTCATCTATGATATTCATTTCCAGTATAATCAGGTGAAAGCTTTTGTTGCTCAATCAAAAAACATTGATTGATATTATGTAATTAACAGGATAATCAACATAGTATATTAGAAGAGCATTGTAATAAACCTAAGTGGTTTCACTTCATTTTCCCACTGCAATGCCTACGCTACAGTGTGGTGGATGGCTGGGAGAGAGGTGTATGTGGAGTGCTGTGGAGAAGAGACCATTTTGGGTGCGGTGCTTGACCAAGCGTAAAGCGTGATTAATTCAATAGCTACCATACAGGAAGGGGCCAGAAGCTCTTTAGCGGTGGAGGAGCCTGACCCACTTTCTACATCACACCGCACGTGATTCAGCCCTCTTAATAATGACCAGGAAGATATCAGATTTGCATAAAATTCACATTTTTAACCCCTCTTCCAACTACAAAAAAAATGGCTGCTGGGCAGAAAAATAGGGTGCACCGATTTACCATTAGTGTGTTTTTTTTCTCATCCTGTTTTGGGCCTGAAGCACTGTTCTGTCTCTTTAGCAGTGCAGTCTTTGGCGGCATAAGTAGGGGAACAACAGAAAACAAAAAAAAAAAGACAAAAAAAAAAAAGATCAGAAAAACGGGCCGGTTCAAAGCAAACATGGCTTTACGGGGAGAGGGAGAGCGAGAGGATTTGTTCAGATGTTTTGTGCTTGCTCAGATGACTCAGACCATCCCCCTAACAGATGTAGAGCTCAGATGTGCACCGCACATTCATTCTGTCTTTTTCAGTGCTCAGTCCTGCAGAAGCGCTCAGAAAGAGCAATGAGCACAAGATTGTAAGAGAACCCTCATCAAATCATCCACACTTTTCTATTACATTCGAAAACTCATATTTACCAATCAGGCAATTATCTATTGACCTTTTTATTACTTTAATAAAGCTGTTCACACGGCTGTGCTATGCTATGCAGTGCTCCTCACTGATCCTGAGTATGACTCTCAGAGGACTTTATAATTTCAGCCATTTTATTTCACACACTAAATTACACAGATTTGTGTTCACACCCAGTTGAGTTGAAAAATGTTTTGTAGAGATCAGTGTGTGTGTGTGTCTTATTTTTGTTATAGGAGACTGTGCTATTAACTGCGTCATTAGAGGCTAGATTAGGCTGTTTGGCTTCTGAGAAAGGCTTTCTAAGGCAGTCAGCGAGCAGAATAAACTGAGACTAAACAGTCTTGCAGCACACAGGGAATAACTCATCCCTGGCCTGTGACACTGGCTCTTATTTCACATTGCGAGGAAAAATGCAAAGTGCCGTGGAAGTGCAGTTTTCGACATTGATGTAGGACAAAAATGAGGGATAATTTTGAGTCTGTGACTCAGAAATCAGCAGCTATTCACGTCGGATTGGTGAAATGGGCCTCATTTTACCCCTTTTTCTACTGAGTCAGTGGGCATCATTGTGAGATAGTGAATGGCTTCTGATGCTACGCGAGCTGAACCAGCATCCTTGGGCTTGAGGAAAATGCAGAGGAAAGCGCCTCTGACACAATCGTTGGTATGGTCCGATTCAGTGTCTGTGTAGACACATAGGGGTGGTGTGTAAGATCCTGCCAGGTCACTGGCCTCTGGAGAAGGAGGTGCACTGAGATCCGGATAGAGGCCCCTGTGTGTGTGTGTGTGTGTGTGTGTGTGTGTGTGTGTGTGTGTGTGTGTGTGTGTGTGTGTGTGTGTGTGTGTGTGTGTGTGTGTGTGTGCGCGCGTGTGTGTTTGTGTGTGCACGTGTGTGTGTGGTCTGACCAAAGATTAGTGTTTTTATGCAATCTGCCCACTGCTGTGAGAGATTGAGGGACAGCTGGCTCTAGATGTCCACTTGCTCACTCACTGATGTTTAATGTCCTCATGTTTCATCACAGACATGTAATCTGCAATGCATAAGGATCCTGAAAAAATAACGTGAACAATATGAGTAAATACAAAAGTCGCAGGCGGACACACCTATGCATATATGAGACATTTACACACAAACACAGATATGTGTGATTACATACAGAGATGCACGCACACACACACACACACACACACACACACACACACACACACACACACACGCACACACACACACAGGCTTATGAACGTTCTCCTAGTCTGTAAATCTCTCTCCCACCAGTGGCTATCAGGTGGTCCAAGATGCTCGGCACCCTAATGTGGGCTTAAGCAGAGCACTCCAATCTCTCAATCTCTACACTCACAAACACACACACATACACACAGCTCAAGGTTTCCACAACTATGAATCTAAGCCTAGTACAGAGCCCTGATCCTGCACAGCATCCAGACTGCATGACAAGAAAAAAAATGTTTCTCTACAGCCTTTCTGAAGAAGTAGTTCATAGGGATTAGATATGACGCCAGCAATGAAATGCTATCTTTTCATGATGAATCAAAGAAATACTCCCTTTTCCAATTCACGCTCATTAACTAAAGATTAATTATGTTTTCTGTTTGTATCTCTAGCGGAGTAATATGTTGCTGTTTAAGGCCAATTATACCACTTGTGCTCATCCTTGCGTGAAATGCTGAACACACACACACAGCCCACATCTTTACTCACATCATTAAGCCTACAGCCGTCATCTTCAGGTCTTACCGTCGCAAAGAGAAAATGTTTTCTCCCTCTGTTTACTTGCACAAATCTTATTTGGTTGCAGTTACAAATTTGGTTCATTCCCTTACAGCAAGGCAGCGTACCAATCCAGGGTTATTGCAGTCTTGCAGGGCATATGTCATGGCAAAAGCAGCAGAGGCTCAATCCAGTGGGCTCTGAAATATAATGAGGGAAGCTTGCAATGCTGGGCTGACTCACTGTTGTGGCTCTAAATCTATTTACATGTTTATATTAAGAGCGAAGAAAAGAAAATAAGATACTAATCTTATTTTTTTTCTTTTTGAGTGGGATGGTTACAGTGTCTGACGGTTGTCGGTTATTTGTGGTATATGTGTGGATCATTAGAAAAAAATTGCAGTCGTGCAATCTGCAGTGCATCACTTAAACAGAATAATTAAAACATGAGGACTAATTTTCATATTACTGCAGCTCAATTTCAGCCAGTCTTATGATGAAGACTTTGAGAAGTGCTCCCTCTAGTGTTTAGTTCTGTACTACAGAAATTATAATCCCCAACAACGTCATGCCACCTCACCAGTGTGTGTCACGCCCTTCTGTTTACTCCACAGGTTGGCTGCCATACCATCACTCTTTTCCTTTTCCCGGGGACTTCCTGTCACGTGACCACACTCCCGCCTCACCCCCGCTCCCAAGCATGGAACCCAAAGTACAGTCCGAGGGTGGCCTGAATGTGACCCTGACCATCCGCCTCCTCATGCACGGCAAGGTAACCAACCAACCGCAAGACACTAGCAGACAGGACACAGATAGGTGTTAATGCAAACAAAAAAAAATAAAGAAAAGAGAGTAACAGAGGATGAAGAAATAAAAGATGGAATGAGGGAAGGAAGGAAGAAACGAGGCAAGAAGTAAAAATGGACAGGGTTTATTATGACTCATGCTCCCTGGAGTTGCGACATGCTGGCCACAGAGTCCGTGACTCATAAGAATGATGCAGCAGCCACCTCTCACACTGATCAAATGTGGACATGCAACTCCTTTATCAGTAGCCCATAAAATAATCTCTGGGAGCAAGGGTGTAGTGGTAGAATCAGAGGTGGGTAAACTATGAATATGGTGATCATGGTGATATCGATGCACGGTGCAGCAATGGATGTTTTAAAAAGATGGAAAACATGTTTAAACAGTCCCAGTGCATTTTAATGGTCTCTGGTGCACATGTAGATTACATAGTGTGATTTTGGAATGTAGACTGTGCTTGGTACATATATTTTATTATAGGGTGAATAAACTGTATTGATAATTGGATAAACTCTGTTGAGAGATGGATTTTTTGAACTTTGAGAGGTGGGTAAATTCTGTTTACTTGCGTTTATACTCCACTACATCACTGTCTGGGAGAGTCAGTAAGACCTTACCACCCCCTGAACAACTAGATTTTTTGAGGCATGATTCATGTCTTAATTTCTGATTTATGTGCAAATGTATTTGTTTGAGTGAAGAGAAATTGCAGAAATATAACATATGGGGCTCAATCTCTTTAACTCTCTCACTAACTCGATCTTCCTCTTTTGATTTCTGTCTCTCTCTCTCTTTCCTTCTTTCTTTCCTTTAGGAGGTTGGAAGCATCATAGGGAAGGTATGTGTATTTTTCAGTGCTGCTGTTATTGTGTATTGTCCTGTTTTTTCCAATAGTAACTTATTGATTGTAATGTTCTTCACCTATTCTGTAATTTTTTTTTCAGAAAGGGGAAACGGTTAAGAAAATGCGTGAAGAGGTGTGTATGTACTTTAGTCTACACCATCTACTGTAACATTTTTTAAGTCCTGCAAATGTATAGTATAGGAAAGAAATACAACCACTGCTGAACTCATTCTGCTGTCCCCCCCTTTGCAGAGTGGTGCACGCATCAACATCTCGGAGGGAAACTGCCCTGAAAGGATCGTCACCATCACCGGCCCCACTGACGCCATCTTCAAGGCCTTTGCGATGATTGCCTACAAGTTTGAAGAGGTAAGTGTAGTATGGTCCGGGCCTGGTGCAAGACTATTTGAGATTAATCTCTCTGACAAAGAGGGTTTCTTTTCTGCTGTTCTTTGTGTTTTCTCTGTATATATCTAAACCCCTGCTAGCTAATATGCCCTACAAAGGCAAAGTGCACTAATTACGTGAACTTAGAAACTGCGAAAAATGCCTTTACACATGCTGTACGTATAATAGTGGTGATGTTTTTATGCACTTTCTTAATGGCAAGAAGCAAGAGATTTAGTCACAAGACAAATGGGGTGTTATAAAGGCAATTTCTAGTCTAAACTCAATTTGACAAAATATGTAGTTACAGCATTTTGGCTTTGTAGGGCAGTAATGCTTACAGTATGTATCTATGTGACTGTGGAAGTCGATGTATGCTACTGTTTGACTCCCTCAGTTTTGTGGTTAGTGTTTCAGTAACTCTAAAGGGACACAACTGTTTTGTGTATGTGACGATAAAAATGTTTTTAAGAGCTAAACAATGGAGACATATTTTAAAGATGTGTGTAAGATACACTGACTGTTCTGAGAGAATAGCACAGCAATTTAAAACAAAAATAACACGTTTTTTAAATAATGCACATTTAAAATGTTATTAAACTCACAAATCACTGTAGTATAAAAAAACAACAAATGCCCAACCCTTGCCTTTTTTGCCTATAACCAAGGTAATGTCAGGTGTTTTTCCAGGACATAGTCAACGCCATGAGCAACAGCCCAGCCACCAGCAAGCCCCCGGTCACTCTGCGGCTGGTGGTGCCAGCCAGTCAGTGCGGCTCCCTCATCGGGAAGGGAGGGTCCAAGATCAAAGAGATGAGAGAGGTAAGCTGGCCACGCATGCAGAGCAGCCTACAGTACATACACACCACCTAAACTGCATCCCAAGTACTCAGCACATTGTGTTTCTCAATCTCAGACCCATTTAATCTAGACCACAAGTGTTGCTTGCCAAAGTAAAGTTGTCAGTGTTGCAATGCTGGAGGCTTTTTTAAAGTAGCCTACTGCGCCAGCCACATAATAAAAACACATAATACAATTGAAAGAACACAACATGTGGTTTCTATGCCAATTTGAATAAACTTTGGGTTGTTATCGGAGTATGCGACAACGTCTGTGACGTTTCATTTTTTTATGTACCCAGCAAGCACTGTGACACCCTAGCAGACAGAAATGTTGTCTTTTTTGTCATATTTTCTAAAGCAACACTTGACACCTAGACTATAAATTGCCCTTTAGTATTCAACAATATGGTCATTTGTCAGACACCACATAGCGGCCACTGTTAAATGTTAAATTGTCGTAGAATTGGCTTCCAGTGACACAGTACTTATTTATTTTCTGTTGCATGGACTGTTGTTTGCCAATTGCCTTTTTTGTATAATTGCTAAGATAGCAGTTGTATAAGCGTGGGATCTGCTTAAGTAGCGGACTTCCGTACAGTGATGTATATGCCCGTATGCATATATCCAAAGGCATTTAGAAGAATGCGTGGCTATTTAGGGAGCCGACCGCAGTAAGAAACTTGCAGCACTATGCTTAAAGTAATTGTGTAAAGCACTTGCCAAAAGTTTGCATCAAAATTAAACGCTGAAACAAGTACCCTTGTTCTTATTTGAAGTGCTGACACAAATGTTTCAAAGTGGTCATGCTGAAATACAACAAGAAATTGGGCACAGTCTGTAACCTTAAAAGATTCATTATTTACAAAGAACAGCTTAGAAAAGCATTGCCTATAAAGGTTAATTATGCACAGCTTACTTTGTGCTTTATTTGTCGCGCCAATCCATACTTATCATACTTACCATACTTATTTATTATTCACAGGCACTCATCTATCTATCTATCTATCTATCTATCTATCTATCTATCTATCTATCTATCTATCTATCTATCTATCTATCTATCTATCTATCTATCTATCTATCTATCTATCTATCTATCTATCTATCTATCTATCTATCTATCTATCTATCTATCTATCTATCTATCTATCTATATTCAGTTACTTTGTCATTTTAATTCTGTTCAGAAAACCTAATTTTTCTCATGGACATTCTGCACTGTAACAGTTTTCAGCAGATCTAAAAAGAAAAATCACTACATAGAATAGAAAATTCAGGGAATTTATACTTAAGACAGTGCTTTGTTTTCAGAGAAGGCGCAGAGAATGGCATCCTTCTAAGAGCACTCTCTCTCTCTCTCTGTCTCCCCAGTCCACAGGGGCCCAAGTGCAGGTGGCGGGGGACATGCTGCCCAACTCCACAGAGCGCGCCGTGACAATCTCCGGGACTCCCGAAGCAATCATCCAGTGTGTCAAGCAGATTTGTGTCGTCATGCTGGA
The DNA here is from genome assembly GCA_027475355.1 of Coilia nasus. Taxonomy (NCBI): domain Eukaryota; kingdom Metazoa; phylum Chordata; class Actinopteri; order Clupeiformes; family Engraulidae; genus Coilia; species Coilia nasus. The sequence continues at coordinate 17,305,660 of CM050213.1, read as the reverse complement.
GGTAGAGTATGGAGAGCAGGGAGGGAGAAGGCGGAGGCGGAGGTGGAGGTGGAGGGGAGGGTGGTGGAGCGCCCACTCTTCCTCCTTTGCACACCCTGTGTGAAGTCTGCACAGTCAATTGATCTAGCTGGCCAGGCCATCTTCCGCTGCATAAAGCACTTAGCCAGAGTTGGCACCCTCAGTGCCCCCCCAAATGTCCCCCCACCCCTCAACCCGCCCCATAGCCCTTCCACTTCCCTCGCCTGCTTTGTGACATAATGACGTCCCAGACATTCTTTGTACTAACAGTAAGCACTCCTCGTGAGCACTCGACCCCTCTTGAGAGCTGACATGAGGTACCCCCCATTTGACTGACACGTTGAGTAGAAAGTCTCTCTTTTTTTTAACTCTTTATAGCCGCTTTCCACATCGATGCGTATTGATTGACGCAGCTGTGTTTTTCTCAGCTGTCCTGTTGACTTGCTGATAGGCAAACGCTTTTGTGGTGCTGAGGTAAAAGCAATTGGGAGAGGAGGGAATGGAAGCATATTGAATGTTCTGTACTGGAGTCAAATGCACAACAGGACGTGGTGATGAAGCGTGCATCAATGTGCTTGCGTCCATAAAGGAAAATTTCCGGGAAAAAACAGCACCCTATGCACTCTGCAAAAGCCAAAGCCTTGAGTGATTTTCACAAAGGGCTTTTCCACCTTGTTTTGTTCTGTTCTTTTTCCCTTTCAGGGTAATTTTTCATGTAAGACCTGCAAGACTGCTTCACACATTGTGTTGATAAAGCAGCTCCTTAGGAGGTGTCAGTCCAGGGCCGAGCCACAAACATGCCCTGCCTGCCTAGTTTCTCTTTTTTCACTCGTTCCCATGTGCCCACTGGATATTATTCTCTTTCCCCCCCCACAATCTCTCTGCCTCTCTCTTTTTTCTCTCCTTTTATTCTTTACCTGGGTTTGAAATTCTTTTGGGGCCTACATGCACACACACATAGACACACATGCATACACACAGACACACAGACAGACAGACACATATCCCATCGCACAAACACATGACTACACATTTACACATATACAAACAATCACACACACACACACACACACACACACACACACACACACACACACACACACACACACACACACACACACACACACACACACACACACACCACACACACACACACACACACGCACAACCATTCTTACCTGTTTGCCGTCTCCTGGTCACACAGACCACACACAGACACTTGCCCCATCGCAGAAACACATACCTATACATTTACACACACACACACACACACACACACACACACACACACACACACACACACACACACACCAGTCTTACCTGTTTTGCCGTCTCCTGGTCTGGTCTAACGCCTGGTCTCTGCCTCTTCCCTCTTCCCCGTCTTCCTAGTCCCCACCGAAAGGTGCCACCATCCCTTACCGCCCAAAGCCCGCCTCCACCCCGGTCATTTTTTCAGGTGGCCAGGTAAGAGCAGACCCGCTGGCGGCCTCCGCAGCCAACCTCAGCCTATTACTGCAGCACCAGCCACTGCCTGTTAGTGCACTCAGGTTTTCTCACCTTCTCACTTGCATGCTCGCCACCCCCCTCGCCCAGCGGGGGGGTCAACTAACGCTTGGGACAAGGGGAGGAGGAGGATGAGGATGAGGTGGGGGGTGGGGGGGGGTGGGTAATGATGGATGTACCAGAGGGTTAATGCTCCATGGCAGAGCATCACATTCGAAATATAGCATCACAGTCGAGGGGTTACTCTTAGCGGGGAATAATGGTGGGTATAGTGATGGAGCAAAATTTGTTTTTCAATTTGTTTATAAGTGTATTACTTTTAGTTGAAAAAAACAAATTGGGATGCTTTGTGTGTCGTTACAATGTTTGCCCAAGACCCAAGGCAATTTATGGGTCATTAATGTCTTAAACAGTTTAGGATGATACCATAAGAAAATCTGGCTTTGGTTGGTATGGGGCAAACTATGTGCATCTTTTGGATTGCCTGCCGCTGAATATTTAATTACTCCTTATTTATGTCTGCCATGAGAGGCTCTCATTGACACCTCCTCCCCTTTCAAAACAGATATCATATCCTTTTAACATTTCTACAGTGTGCAGTGTTATTATCTGAAGATTAAGATGTTATACACAGTTTCATTATGCTGTGTTTTGATACAACTACACAGCTATTGGCAGAACTGTTAAAAGGATATTGTATCAGACTATTAATCAGTCATTCCAGCTCATTTCTAGTATCAACTCTAGAAGTGTGGATGAAGTGTGAGTGATGTGCGATTGAACATTGAGTGATATCTAACTCTAGGTTAGAAATTCAAAACTGCCTGTTTCATTTCATCTGTATGGCTCCATTAAAATTCATTAGATGGCAGCTCTTATGATAGTCATTAACAATGTTTGTGCTAATACTGCTAACATCACTAAAATTATCCACAAAAAAGATGTTTTTTTAGACTAAGTGGGTTCTTTAAGGAAAGTGTACATACACAGGAAATTTCCAATATAAAGAAAGCTTCAACAGGATGTTTTTATAAAATTACAATATGAGAAAATGATATTTTAAATCACTAGACATATGCTTCTTCATATAGATTGGAATCATGTTTTTAAGTTAAGCTGTGAAATATAACTAAAAAAGTTTAGTAGTAAATAACAATAGAAATACGTCATAAATACAGAACCTCTCGGTTTTTTGAAGGTACTGACTGTGTCCCCTGTGTCTTTCTCTCTCTCTCCACAGGCCTACACAATTCAGGGACAATATGCCATTCCTCACCCCGATGTGAGTGCCCAGTCTCCATCCTCACCGCACACAAACACCAGCTGCCTGCATGACATATTTCTGTTGTTTGTTTTCTTTTTGTTTTTAATTACTTTCTTATCCAATTCAGTTGTTTTAACGTTAGCCAAAAGTAGTCATGCAACATTTTTGATGCGTAATTTACATCACATTTCAGTCGGGAATCATTATTCTGATCCTCAGTCTACCACAAATGTGGACCAGATCGCTCAGGACTTGGCCTGCTGTAGTCATTAAAGTTATGGCAGGGAGGGTGGAGCTAGAAACTGTATGCACCCCCACTGAAGTCTGCCACCTGTCACAGATGAAATTGACCTGGCATAGCATGGTCTAGCACAGGACCTCTGGTGGCATATTGCCACCATAAAGTAAAATACTGGTGCCTAAGAAAACAACTCCATCCTTTATTTTTGCTTTCATCTCTAAGGCTGGAAAAGGGCCATTGTCCAAGTGGCCTGACCTCTATCCCTCATTTTTTTAACCCTTTCTTCACTCCCTACCCACCCCCACCTACCCCCTCCCCCAGTCTACAAATACCATTAAAAAGAGAGGCTGTATTAGCTCTATTAATTTCAGATTTGTGTGGCCAGCATTATCTTATGTGGGTCCTAAAGAGTTGCAGAGCTGGTCTGGATTGATTCAAAGGATTGGTTCATCTCTGGTGGTTTTGGTAGTAATGGTGATTGAGGTTAAGCAGTGTGAAACAGGGCATGCCAGCAAAGGTACAGCCCCCACCCCCAAGAAAGATTCTGACAAGTCCCACCTAGTATCCGATTGTAATTTGACTTAATCAGTCTTCATCCTGTGAGCATCCATAAAGATAGCCTTTGTCAGTTCCTTTCATTTGTGTGAGGCGGTGATTGATGCCAGGGGAGGCATTGGTTGACGTCACCATCACTCCCTCACTCACTCACTGAATGGCGGATGTCCGTTTCACCCTCATTAAAGACTTAGGTGAGCACTCCAGCCAGGAACCTTCTTCCACTCTGCTTATGCCCACAGGAGACACTTAGGGAAAGCAGGAACCAACCGCACCCTTTTAAATAGGCAGAGTGTTCATCTGAGGGATCACTGTTCTGTTTGTTTTGCAGCATTACACCATTAAATAGTCTCATCGAACTTCAGACAGTATAATGGGCTTAAGTGTTTGTGTCTCCCCTGCGACCTGTGCAGTTGCATAAAAACAAATAAAACAGGAACATTGCGAGGGACAACAAAGATTATTATAGTTCAGCGTGTCAAAATCTCTGATAAAACTTTAATCTCCTTTTCATCCTGCAAGATCTTAAACTAAGATATAAGACATAGCCCCAGTCAGAGTAATGCACTCTACCAATTTCCCATACTGAAAGTCAGGCCAAGTCCTGCTTTAGAGTTCCTATCTCTCTTCCATTCTCTCTCTCCACTCCTCCTCCTCTCTTTCTCTCTCCTTCTCTTTGCCTCTATTTCTTCTTCCACCACAGTGTGTCCTGGCTTCTTCTCCTCGTTGCTTTTGTTTCTTCTTTCTAGTTTTTTGCCTCTTGATTTCTCGGTGTTCACCTCTGTTTTCTACAATAACCTCTTAGTTCTACTGTCCCTCCCCCCACCTCAGCAGCTGAGCAAGCTCCACCAGTTGGCTATGCAGCAAACCCCCTTTACCCCCCTCGGACAGACCACCCCTGCTTTCCCTGGTACGTACCCATCAACCCTTTCGACTGTCTCCTTCTCTTTGTACCTGTCCAAACACACTCTTTGTGTCTCTCTTTCTGTCTTTCTCTCCCCCTTTCTCTCTCTTTCCCTCTTTCTCTCTTCTCTCTATATCTCTCTTTTTCCCTTTAATTTTGCTTTTCTTCCTCCATGTCACGCTTCATGACATACCCCTGGTGGATGCTCTCCATGTGACTGTAGCACTTTTTTTTTTAGTTTTGAATGTTTTGTTTTCTCCCTCTTTTTTCCCACACTTTTTACTTGATTATAAAAACAATCACCCGGCTACACAACAAATATATATATATATATATTTATATATGTACCTTTTCTATCAATTTAAAACCTAAATTAGAATCAACATTCAGTTCAAAGCAGCCATAAATAACTGTTTAAAAATGGAACCCTTGAATTCACTACCCATGTGTGGAGTTTATAACAGGAATATAAAGCAGGTACAGTGTGTCCCTCACCAAGGGCTCATGAATAAAGATAGCCCAGCTTCATTCTTCTTTACGCCAATGTCCTCTTCAGGTCATTTGTGTCAGAACTGATCAAACAACACAAACACTCGCTCAGAAAGTTTCCCTCAAGCAGAGCCTACGAGGACACAAATATTGGGCCATTAATAGTCATGTTGCTGTTTAGTAGTGGCGTAAGTCTTCAGTGATAGGGCTGATACAGGATTGCGAACAAAATTGTATCACGCTCTGATATCTCGATCTCCTTGAAGTGAGGCATTTCATGTTCCACTCTTGTGACTTAAACTGCATGAGCAGAGTTTAATGCATCTATAAATGTGTAAAACCTTTGGAGTAGGATGTAAAACTGGACTCGTCTCCGTTGGAAACCTTTTCTCTGATCACATTATCTAGGCTCCTGGAGGAAAGCCTGGGGCCAGTGCTGCCTGATCACCTCATTCACAAGAGACCGTTTAGCTGCCGCCTGACAGCTAGCCTCCGTGGTGTGCTTAAAATGCTGTTTATGCTGCTCTTTCTTTCTTTCTTTCTTTCTTTCTTTCTTTCTTTCTTTCTTTCTTTCTTTTACTCTTTCTTTCTCTTGCTTCATTTCTGTCTCTCTTTCTCCCTCCATCTCTCTCTGTCTTTCTCTTTTCATCTCGCTCTCTCTCTCTCTCTCTCTCTCTCTCTCTCTCTCTCTCTCTCTCTCTCTCTGTATCCCTCTGTTTGCTGCTGAATACTGTAGGTCTGGATGCCAGTCCCCCGGCCAGTACTCATGAACTCTCCATTCCCAATGATGTGAGTAAAGGCCAGAATCAGTCAGACACACAATCATGTCACACTCACTTCATTCCCACTGATGTGAGTAAAGGCCAAAATCAGTCAGACACACAGTCAGACATCTGGTCCTTTCAAAGATGCCCAAGGACACCACTTCTGGCAGATGTTAATGGCTAGGAATGGGTTTGTGTTGGACGCCAGTTTGTAAAAAATGACAGTTATTATTATATCTAGATGCTATTTATTATTCTAGATGATATTTAGATAGACAGTGAGCCTTTATTTCATCATTTTGGTAAAACCAAAGTCTATTAGACCAAAGATTTTTTTTTTATTCCACACAGTGGGTAAGCGCAGCCTGATTTCTGTCCTTAAAAAAACGTTTGTGATGTCTTCCCAGCTAATAGGCTGCATAATCGGGCGCCAGGGAACCAAAATCAACGAGATCCGTCAGATGTCTGGAGCGCAGATCAAAATCGCTAATGCCATGGAAGGGTCATCAGAGCGGCAGATCACCATCACTGGAACCCCCGCCAACATCAGCCTTGCCCAGTACCTCATTAATGCAAGGTAACCCCCTTCACTGCACACAGAGATGAGGGATAGTCCAGCGGTGGGCCAACGCTTCACACTGTAATACGTGGCTTTGTGTTTTTTTAACTCTCCTCTCAATCCACCAAGTGTTTTTTTTCTTCAAGGAAATGCTTTGAAAAAGTATGAGGCCACAGCATTTACAGTCTCGACTGTTTTGTTTTCCTCTTGAATAATAAGACCTATTTTAGAATTGATATACCGGTATTTTGTGAATCTTACACTGGCGATATCATCTTAGGTTCCTTCATAGTGATTTGTCTTTGCAGTACTGTCTTCCCCTTTCTTAGCCTGAGGCAATACATTCACTGCTGAAGGTTACACTAGACCTATCAGACCTATCAGTCTTCAGTCCACCACCTGGCTATTTCTTCATTCTTAGACGTCTCTTTCTGTTCGACGAGTGGAGCCAGGAGGTGTTTGTCGTTTGCAGCTGAAAGATAGAGAAGATTTGCACACTTATCAAAGTTATGCTTTGCACAATGCTGCTGGATAGAAAGGTGACCATAACAGGGAGAGTAAAGCCCTGTCACTTTGTTAAACGCAACCACACACAGGGACCCAGATGACCGCCAGCCGGTGGTGGCGTTTTGGTTGTCTCTTAGGGTTCGGAGACTCCATCTGGGTGGGTACTAATGCCTTATTGCTCTCCCACAATTCCACTGGCAGGTTCAGAGACGTGGCAGCCATGTGGAATGACCCCTCCTCCATGACTACATCCTGAAGCCCCAAACTGGTGTCACTGTCAGAAGCAAACAGCAGCTGGCCCCCCCTCTCACTCCCTTCCCCACCCCTAAAACATCCTCCCCAGTTACCCATTGTACACCCCACCTTCCCTTAGTCCATTAGCTCTCCCTCACTTTATAGTGTACTTACAGCGGTAGCATTGCTTGTATGGGTAGGCTATTGCTCAAGATAAAAGATATATAATTGTGGTTTGATTTTGTTCATGTTAATGTAGTAATTAAGTAAGTGTTTCAGCATGTTGAATGCTTAGGATCAAGCTGTATTATAATTATTATTTTGTCCTTTTCTTTGTTTTCTTTTACTGGTAGCTTAGTTGAAAAATGGTTGCTGAATAAGTCTTGTAGTTTCTTGTCAGGAAAGCATAAAAATGTACAAAAAATGTAAAACATATAAAAAAAACACAAACACAAAAATTGTAATCGCTTTTGACTGCTAATAAGCAATGCTGTTGGTAAGATGAGTAGAGTGATGTGATGCACCCATATGTAAGGAGAATGCTGTGATTATAAGACATGGGTTTCACAGACACAACCAAAATGGGTCGGAAATTTTTGCTGTTCCAATCAGAGCCTAGGAATTAGCCATCGACACTGTTTGTTTTTTTGTGGATGTTCAATGTGTTTGTTTTCTTGAGTTGAAGAGGAAGTTGAAAGTGTTTTTTTTAAAGGGCGTTTGTAGTTGGTGAGAGATTGATTGTTTTAATGCCTGAATGCATCTGATAATCCAAATGCATGACTGATTTACAGAGACATGCTAAACACGGAGAGAGCCACTAAGGTGGACACCCACATCAGAGCTTTCAGTGTTTGGCAAAACGTGTCAAGTGCTTTCAGAATTGTTTTATTTTTCTCTATTTTTCTATCTCTCTACCCCACCCCCCTTTCTCCCTGCTTCCCCTTCCCCCTGACTGTTCTAGGCTGACGTCTGAGGTCACTGGAATGGGCACACTCTAATTTCTACCCATCATCCTTCACTGCATCACATGACCCTTGAGCCAATGGCATTGCACCTAGTTTAATTTCTTTCTCTCTCTCTCTGTATTCAACTATCCTGCATTTTAAGTGACTAAGCTAATTTTATTCTATAATGTGCACATATTTAAAGTTCCCAGTTCAATGTTGTTCCACCCACACCTGTTACCTTGATTAACCACATTGGCCCTCAACCCCTTTTTATTTCAAAGGAAACTTAACTTTTTTTGCCACTCTAGTACCTCATACTCATACTCCATTTAACTGTGGATGCTTTAATTACATATGATCATGCACCATTTTATTATGTGCTTGCTACAAAATATATCTCATTTAACATACTGTACAATATTCACAAAAGCATTAACAAAAACCTACACATGCAAACGAATAGCCAAATTAGTCATTTCTAGGAAAAAGAGCCAATCTATGCGGACTGCACAGTACAACCGCAACCGACACCTTAACTTTTACAGATAACTTGATAGCAGTGTATCTCACATGTGAGTCATCAGGGAGCTGATAGAATGCATTACCCTCCCCACCCCCAACCTCCCTGTATGTTTGTGTGTCCATGCTGCATGCGGAAACAACAGCACTTAAGATGCATTATCACTCTCTTCTGCATTCGCTCCATACTCTGGTCACGGAACTATCAGCCATAATGCAAAAAAACAAAAGCAGCCCACTGAATAAACATCAGGTAGATTGGGCTGAGATTAGTCAAGCTAAGCCATCGGGTCTATTTGGAGACCTTCTTTGAAGTGGATTCATTTATCACTTAGGAATTTTTAAGCTGAGTGTTCTCAGCTGATAAACAGTTGCCGCTTTGGCGATGGATATCTGTAGAGGCGGTTAAAGATGACCAGTTTGTTGTCGTTTGGAAGTGAATGCAGAGCACTGTGACGATAATGAGGTCTTCCCATCATGCCCTTCCCCTCCCATTCAGTCTCATTCTCAGTCCGTTTGCTTGTCCACACATACCAATGTCATGCATTTAGACATACAGCTCCTTCGTACTGCTCCTCAAACTCTCACGCTCTCTCTCTCTCTCTCTCTCTGAGCAAATCTTCCCTCTCTGTGTGAGTAATGCTCTGACAGAAGGTGCATAGAGGGCACTCTCATGCATCCCATGCTGTAGTACCTGATTGTTTTCTTCTGACGAGTTACTGAACGCTCACATTCAACAGAGCTTGTGCACCTACCAATCAGCATGTTCTCTACAAAATGGCAATACAACCATGTACCTTTGCTTGAGGACCAGATCTTCTGACACCCTTTGAAGGTGGGAGAAGTGAGCCATGTAAACTAAAGTGTTTTTTTTCTGCCTCATGTTTGGACTGTACTAAGGTGTTTAGGGCCATGGAATGTTCGTGGGTTCAGGTAGGAATCCAAGCGGCTCTTGGAAGATAGTGGTGGGTCAGGTGTGGTGGGAGTCCTGCCAGTCTAACCTGCCCACCAACGTAAACATTGACTGTTTATACACAATTTTTCCATTCGCATTCATTAGACGACTTACAAAGACCAATGTGTCTTCGTTTCTGATAACACACAGGCCCATAGTCTTCTTCACAGTCCTCTGCCTCCTCCACCAAGTAGCATGTGGTGAAGTCCGAACGCCTAGTTGATATGCATTACTTTGAAGATCTGGCCATGGTATGGTAATGACTGCTAAAACTCTTCAACCCTACATTTAACTAGAAATGATTCTAGTTAAAGATATAAGCTATGCACAGCATCACAACACGAATTAAGTCCAAGCACATATATGTTTTTTAACCCAAATCCAAACTAATTTGGCTGTAATGTGTTTGTGAACTGTTACAGTTAAGTGTTCCAGACTTTAATTTCTTGATTCTTCCTGTCATAATTTCACCAAATAATGTGTAACTAAATGGTCTTTTTCTTTCTTATTGTATTCTTTCAATAATACAATATTGTTCCAACACTTTTTCAAAAACTGTTTCCTAAACCCACTTGTATGAGAATCTTTTGTAGATGATCCTCAGCTTCTTGTCTGGCAAAAGATAAAGTCTTGATTTTGGTACTGAAATATGAAAGTTGAATGTAACTCTTTCAACACGAGTTCTGACTTATTCCTTCAGTGGTTACTCTTTTTTTTTTTTGGAGTGATTATGTCTATTTGCAGTTAGTTGTCTTTGGTCATTAGGTATTCCACATACTGTAGTACGGACGTTGTAAGAAACATGATATATTTAGGTGTTTGCACACTAAGACATAGAGATACAGTCTGTAAATTACATTTTAGCCACAGCTTGAAAAATTTAAACCAGAGCTGTTGTATAACCACTCACTATGTTTGTCTTTGTCCTTGGGAGAATGTCCAAAACATTCTGTCTATTATCCCTGTACTGATTTACATAACTGAATGCAGTGAGTATAAGCCGTTTTAGCTAATAGCATATTGAGAAAGGCACCGTACTACATTTATGGCTGAATATGGTCAGAGACTCTACATGTGAACAACTCTCATGCAAATCTCAAACATGATTAGAAATACCTTTTTTTGCATAGGTTTTTGCACTGATTTGAAGTTGAATTGTTTTGTCAGTGTCTTAGAATATGTCACTATTGAGTTAGATTGTATGTTAATACAGGACATTGTCTTGTAGTTCTTTTGTGGAATGTTCTATTTGTTGTAGTGCTATGTCTGACATATGGTATTGTAACTCATGGTGGAAATGTTGGCCTGTTTGTACAGGCATGCATGTAGCTCTGTCATCTCATCTAGCGGAGTAACAGTGGAGGCAGTCTCATTGTTATTATTGTTATTATTATTATTATTATTATTATTATTATTATTATTATTATTATTATTCTTTTAAGGAAAAGTGTTGGCTCTGGACTGAGTGTTTTTTTTTTGTTCAACAAATTATGACTGCAATAAGATTTTTCATAATTCTCAAATTATTACTTGCTGTTAAATGTCAGAGAATGCAACATAGCTCAGATGCTTTCATCTGCATTTTATGTTACTTTCATTCATCATGCTTAAAAACCAAACTCATGGCATTACATTACACTGTCAGCATCCAGGTAATCTCTGCACTCTCATAAAGAAGCAAAATGGAAACAATCAAATAATCACAAGTAATTCAGATAAATTTATGTTAAAGTCTGTTTCATTGAATCTGCTGTCACTTTTATTTTGTACTTGCACATTTTATTCTTTGTACTAGAGCAGCAAAAAAACACAAAGGGCCCTTTCCCTCTCTCTGTGCTTCTGTACATTATGCTGTTTGAAAATGGAATAAAGAGTTATTATTTTATGTTGGATATCTCGCTGCTTGCAGGTCTATATTAGATTTAAATTATTGAGATTAGGTTAACTTTCAAATGTTTTGTAAAAAAGGAAAAAAAAAACTTTTTTTTTCTTTTTTTCCTTGATGTCATTCGGATTGATTGCGCACTGACTGATTGAAAAAATTATTTTGTTTCATGATGCGCTTTAATAAATCTGACCTGTGTAAATACAGTCTCACATGTTGTCCTTTTATTAAAATATATGCCTTTAAAGGCAACTTGCAGAACATACTGACTATAATGACAACATGCACAACATACTAACTACAGTGACAACTTGCACAACATACTAACTACAATGACAATTTGCACAACATACTAACTGACATTTTATGAAATATGCCTTTGAGGACAACTTGGACAACGTACTGTACTGACTTGCACAACGTATTGACTACTCCTTGCTCCACCACTAGGGGGCCAACAGATATTGGGAGCACACTCCCCGTCTTTAAGTCACTCAGACATGCAGTTTTGTCTCCGGTATGGCCAATCTGACAAAGGCCCACATAACTGCTCAGCATGTTAAACGCACTCCTGTATTCCCCTCGAAAGGTTTTGCCATGATTACAGATGAAAGGGCCCCTGCCACCAAGATAGCAGTGAGAAAATGTAATATTATTACTAAGGGTGTTTAGCCCGGTGACCTATATCTGAATTGATGACAATCATTTGCTCAAATTCTCAGGGAGAGATCAGCACTACAGGGGCCTATTACAGAGCACTTTTTTTATGCAGTAATGGCTTGAGGCTGCCTTTCTCCAGACAAACAGTGCAATCCAGTACAAGGTCAGCCATGAGTCTCCTGCTACCTGAAGCGGTCTGGACCCTGCTATTTAGTTTGTTGTTGCCATAGCGAGATGCTTTGCTACTCCCAAATGTCCCAATTTTTTTAACGAGGTCCAATGGAGCCCGGGAGTTGGGCCGAGATGTTCTTCAGGGGCCGGTTACAATAAGCTCTTATAGCCCAGGCATCCACACAAATATGGAGGGGTTGTGTAGAAGAGACAGGGCGTAATTAATCTGGATGGCATAGCAGCACCTAGTAAGCCTGGGCGCTGCCAGTGCCAGCAAGCAGGTGGGGGGTGGGAAGGAGCCCTGTTGAGTCTACAGGTGTGTTTTTATATTAGGCTCTCTAGGTTGAAGTGAATAAATTGGAAATGGGTGTATTTGTTTGATTCTTCATGAAAAGATAGCATTTCATTTCTGGCATTATATCTAATCCCTGTGACCTGCTTCTGTAGAGAAACATTTTTTTTTTCTTGCAATGCAGTCTGGATGCTGTGCGGGATCAGGGCTCTGTACTGGGCTTACACTCAGTTGTGGAAAGCTTGAGCTGCGAGTCTATGCACTTTATCCCACCCCCCTTCACCTTTTTTCTACCTCTGCCCTTCTTATGGTAGTCACCCCCCCCCCCCCAAATGCATTCTACGCACTTTACTCCCCACTCCCCAGTATGTCTATGTACGTGACAAATATAAACAATACAAATGAGCTGGAGTGGGTCACCTTACCATAGCTATGTGCTATGAATCATAGTTGAAAATAAGTTTAAGCCTCTGATAGCTCTCCCCAATCTCCCAAAGCACATCTCTCTGCGCCTTGCTGGTAAAGGATGTTCAATAAGTGATCCCTCAAACTAAAGCAAAGGTGTATCAGTGCCTGCTCTGCCACGGGTGCTAGTGGGCTGCTGGATATGCCTGCACACTCAGGGCTATCAGGTTACTGCCAAGGGCATCTCTCACTGTTCTTGCATCTGTGTGGGTAAGGAGAGGAGAGGAGTGGAGGGACGTTCATGCTGAGTGTGTAAGAGGTACAGTAGCCAGGGTGTGTGTGTGTATGTGTGTGTGTGTTTGTGTGTTGGGGGGGCGGGGTTGTAAAGAGAGTTTGGCTGAATAATTTAACGTGCCGAGTATAGAACTCAAAGGCTGTTCTAGAAGATTGTCTCGTCCATTTCCCTCTCAGCGCCCAACATGGCGTCCGCACCCTTCGCAGCGCACACGTGTTCATTTATATTCGGCAAATATTTACCCCTTCAAAAGACACGCTAAATTGTTCCATCAGCTCAGTGGCCTAACAAATGGGTGGGACATGCGTGGTCAGGAGGAGGAGTGTTGGGGTGGGGGTGATGGTTATGAAATGGCTGCAGATAGCTATGCAGAGGCTTCCTTTTTGAACCCTATGCAAATCAGATGTAGAAATTACGGGACTGATCTTTTCCAATTCAAAAGGACAGCACTGAAGATCCCCAAAAGGCTCTTGCCAGCCTCTTTGCATAGTGATGTGATTTTTGTGTGTCACAACAAACAGGCTGTGAGGACAGCAAACAAATAAAGACAGGGCCAGCATAATGAGGTGTGGAAGCCTGAGAGGAATTCCTTCAGTACAAAGAAAGACTCGTTTCCAATCAGCACAAGGGATTTGCATGTAAACGTTTACAGTGTATTTTCTCCTTGTCACACACACACACACACACACACACACACACACACACACACACACACACACACACACACACACACACACACACACACACACACACACACACACACACACACACACACACACAGACACACACACACTGTGTGGCCTACCTGTACACTGTGAGTGTGTGCAACAAGGAGAAAGCACACTGTAAACGTTTGTGTACATATGTGAATGAGTGTGTGAGTGTGTTTGTGTACAGTACGTGTGTGTGTGCACATGTCTGTGTGTTTGTGTGGTTGTGTGTCTGTGTGTGTGTGTTTGTGTGTCGCTTGTGTGTTTCTGGGGTACACAACCGTGTCACAGTGGCATTTTGAAAAGCATTTCAATTACTGGTGCCTGACACTACATATAACTCCTTTCCTCCCCCAGCATTTAATATGGTATAATTACCTCTGTCGCAGGGCAAAGATCTCAGCGGCTTTTATGTCTTGCAGGTACTGATGCCTGACACCTCACCCTGGCTCGCCCAGCAGGGTTTCACATTGGTGCCTACGCACAGGTGACTAACTACAGGTCCTGGATCAGGTTTTAGCAATGTTTCATTACGGTGAAACGTTTAGTGTTCTATTTGAGGAGCAATTACAGAAATTCAGTGCATATTTTCCACTCATAGGGGTTAGTTTTAAATGAAGCTGCTGAGCTGTTAATGTTTATATTAGTGCTAGATGATATTGTGATATGTAAAATGCACTTTGACAAAATATGCCATGCTTGTTTTTTTGACTGAAGATACCAGTTATTCTGGTATTCTGGTGATCACATGCTGTGATCATTCTTGTGATTATTTCATACAAAGACATAAATGATCGTACATCTGGAAAAAATCATAATAGACATTTTCATCTAGAAAATGCTTCCTGGTATAACGTTTTGTGTAATGGGGATACATCCCCTTAATGTGAGTAAAACTGTTACAGATCAACATCGCCAAGTAAACCCAAAAAAAGGCCAGTGAGCAAGCTTGTATCCGTACCAGATGGGCTATCATTAGTCCTTGTCAGGTTGTTTTGTTGTTATTAAGCGCTATTTTTTGAAACATAAGTATATACCTACCTACATTATGATAATAAATTTAGGAAAATTGTGCAAAACAAACTCTGTTTTTATTGTGATGCTAGACTGGCAATGAATGTCTACTTACCACTGACAAGTGCAACACTCTGGCTTCAACTGGTAGCCTGGGCTTGCAGGCCTGATGGCCTAATTGTGATAAATCTGTGAGGACCAAGGAGCCATCTAATAAGGATCATGCCCGCCAAACAAGATGGATTTACTCTGTCCCTGGACTGCCACACTTAGCAATTAGCACTTCGGGTGCAGAAACAAAATTCACGGTCTAGCAGTTGGCACATGAAATTTGTCTATTGGGTACACCTAAGCATAGAGAATTCATTACGTATGTATATAAGTGAGTTGAGAGAGGAAATGACCCACCTTGATAAACTATTAGACACAGTTTGTCCACTGCTAATGGCAGATGGGTAGCCAGCCCTTCCTTGCCATGAAACATTCCAGTTTTCCCCATGATTTTGCCAAGGTTTTCCAGGTCCTCACTCAGCACAGCACTGACAGGCTGTAGGGAAAGCATTTTTCTGCCTTTTTTTGTGTTCACCGCCTGTGTCGAGGGGATTCTGGGTAATTATAGCTTGAGGGCCTCAGAAAAAGTGCTTAAGTGTGTGTAATACAAACAAATGGCGACCATTACTGACAGTAATGCTGAGTCCTTGCCTTTAAAATGCCGTGGGACAATAGCCACTGGGTGACTTAGCCTTTTCTGAAGGTTTTTGTTGCATAGTGCACAGCACGCCAGAACTGTTCCTCTCATAGCCAGTTTTTTGTGTGCTGAACAAGAAAGTTGAAAGTTAAGTGATGTATTGCAGTAACATATTTTAAACACTATAGTGTACACTACATATTGATTAGTGACATTTTAGAGGTTTAGATTTGAAAAGTTAAAATAGGTTTCAAACTGTCTAAATTTGGTAGAGGTAAGATAGGTAAGATAAAAAAAAAAAGAATTCAGTGGCAAGAGACAGAGGGTGAACCATACTAGAATGGCAAATAAACAATGCTTTACATACAAATAGTGGCAGTGGTGGTCCGAAGGTTAAGGTAACAGACTTGTGACCGCAGCCTCCCCAGCTTTGAATCCACCAACTGCCAGAAGAACCACTGAGGTACCCTGAGCATGGCACAGTCCCCACACACTGCTCCCTGTGCACCGTTGTAATGGGTTGTAATGGGTTGTAATGTGTGATGAGTTGCAATTTCGTTGTGTGCACTGTGTACTATGCCGTGTAATGACAATGACAAATAGGAATCACTTACTCACATATACAATCTGCAGTACTCAAAAGTGCAATGTTATGTAGACACAGTTTCTCGCAGACGTTTCAGCACTCATTTTGACCGTGATGAGCTCCAAGTCTAACACACTTCCCTTGCAGGCACCAACTCCAAAATCAATCTGTCCCAATGCAAAGGAGTCAGGAGGGAGTTGTTCTATGCTGTACTCCAGTCAAAAAGTCAACTCACTGTGGAAAGGATTTCATATGATTACAAATAATTAAAGTTCTCATGTTTTAATTACAGTGTATGTTAATTGAAATAGATATTTTAATGTTGCCTTTCAATTTAGTTCTTTTTTGTTTTTGTTTTTAATTCAATGGTTTTGGACCAAAGTGGACAGAAACTAAAAGGCTGAACATTGGTGATGTTCTTTTGGGCTGGGCACTCTAATTATCAATAAACAGTTGGCTTGCCAGATGCATGAGACCTCTGCTGCTTTTTCTGTTGTGTTTTTTCTCCCTCCAGTATCATGCATTTTGGTGAGTCTATGTTTGCTCACACCGACCATTCATCACATAGATTATAATTACTGTCCACAAAACTCCACACAGTTACTACTGTTGTTATCACCGTCAAAGACCAGTAAATTCTTATTGTGCTTCTCAAACAAGTACGATGAGAATCTAAAACACTGGTGTTTAGTCTATTAATGTTCAAAGACAGGGATTTGGAGTAATGAATGAACTTCCTCTTTGGCTACATATTAGTATAACCACAGTTAGCTGTAGAACAATGTCAAGCTTGTTATTCTTGGATTGAACAAATTTTAGAATATAAGAATATATTATTTTTACTATAGTAGTCCATATTACCAACTTACCAAGACCCAATTTTAGGCAGATCATACATTGTCTTCCTATGGATGCAGAAAAGATATTTATGCATGCCATGATCTTTTCACATACAGTACTGTGCAAAAGTTTTAGGCAAGTGTGAAAAAATGCTGTCAACTATGAATGCCTTCAAAAATGGAAGTGTTAATTATTTATGTTAATCAATCATTAAAATGCAGTAAATGAACAAAAGAGAAACCTAAACCATTTTTTCCACACCTGCCTAAAGCCGTTGTACAGTACTGTATATCATACTTTATCTCCTGTTGGGGGCAGGCTGTAAAAACCACGATTAGACCAATTGAATCACTATATAAAATAGCACTAAAAGTGTTTTTAAAAGCCTTTTTTGCATTACCACTGTGAAATATTAGTTAAACATATTTTGTTGAGTTTTGAAAATGTTCTTCTTTTCTGAAACCTCTGCACTGTATACAAATTTTAAATGGGTTAGCTCCTACTTGTCTGCTTGTCTTTGTCCAGTCTCGCTCTTGAAATCCTGTAAGATCCACAAGATTAGCTTCCATACACAATTGTATGGTACCCTTTCGCTACACTTCCTTTGGACATTTGGACACAGTGGAATGGCATACCAGATAACATAAAGAGGTCTAGTTCTTTTAGCATTTTTAAAGCTCATTTAAAACATATACTGAAAGCCAATCAATACTGCACCCACTGATTACTGACAAAACATATTTCATATACTTTATTTTTACATATCCACAGTGGTGCTGACTGTGTGTACAGTGGCGTTACCACGTGTGTTTGTTTTATTATGCTTGTTATGTACTGTCCATGTAGTGCATTATTTGTATTGTCTGTGTGTTGAATGTTGTCCTGTGTCTGCTGATTGTTTTATTGTGCCCTGCCAGGGGACTGCAGATGTAAGTTAGCCTAAGGCTAACTCTGGTACAATGCATCAAATGGAAACATTTATGTTAATAACTGTAAATGGTCCCTTACAAATAAAATAAATAAAATAAAATACCTTTTAGAAGTGGTTCCTGATGAACCAACAAAACAAACTGCACCACATACAACTGGTCTTGAATCTGAGCTCAGGTCATCGCCCTGTTTCAATTTAACAATATCACTGCCATCATATTTGTTTGTATTTTTTTCACAAAGAACACAAAGTACTTGTGCATGTAGGAAGAGCACCTTAGGGAGAAACTATAGCTATTACACCTACCCCTACACTATCTATAATCAAGTAAATAGTTCAGGCTGTTAGTCCCTACTCCCAGGTGTAACACGCACAACTGGCCGCTGACTACAGCTATTCACACAACCTCATGTGAGCTGTACAGGACAGAGCAGCTGAGGGGATGGCCAACTGGAGCCGTACAGACAGATGCTCAACAAGGGTTAACCTGAGTCTACAACTTTAGTCTACTCCAAAATGTCCCAAGACCTGGGATAACTATACATGCCCCCCACTTCTGTACACAGATTCTGCATAAAACACAAAAATTAGACTATAAAACATTTACATCACTTCTTGTACATAGCTCTTGATGGAGTGAACAACCACTTACCACTCCATTTTGCACACTTGTGCAGATTAATTGAAACAAGCTGTATAAGATGCAATGCTGACTGATGCAGTAGCCGTTTTAATTGTATCTCACCAGTTACATTGCATTAGGCCACTTTACATTATTTAGAGCTACAAGGGTACTTGGAACCCACAGACTGCTGAGTGAAGGCTTACTGTCACATCTTGCAGTGATGGTGAAAGTCAATTGAAATCTGTGGTTCTGCTCTGTGTTTCAATCAGTCCAAAACTTACCAGGTTCTTCCAAAGGGCAAGCTACCTGTCAATTTTGCAGGTTTCACAAATATTTGGCTAGTAGTTTTTGCATATTCCTGATAGACAGACAGACGGAAGACAGACAGAGACAAACAGACAGACAGGCACATAGACAGACACACAAACAGGCCACTCTAAAAACATGACCTTCTTGCCAAAGGAAATACACTGATTCAGCACTAGTAAATCAAAATTCAGCTTGTAAATTTAAAACAGAAAAAGAAGTATTTCACACCGAGGGACCTTTTAGTGTATGGAAGGAGATTAGACTGTAATATAGGGGGAAATCACATTTTGTTTCAGCTAATTTACCAGAGAGGGTACTTTACCCAGTATGCCCCTGTCCTTGGTCTTTGGTCTGGTAATGCAATTATTCTTGAGGGCTGCACTTTCACCAGTGCTGTGCCAATCATGAAAACTTCTCCCCTCACATTAGTCTTGTTTATAATCTAAGTGTTTTTCACCTCTTTAAGGACGTGCAGGGTTGTTGGCAGTGTTTTTAAACCACACACCTACCCCTTATCTTGTGTTATTCTCACGAGACACAGTATGTTTTAGGGTACAAACTGAGAAGATAGTACATCAGTATCACTTACAAAGGCTCTCTCTCTCCCTCTCTCACATGTGTCTTCTGAATGTTACACAACATGAGCCCTTTCTTTGGCTTAACTCTATCTTTTTTTATTAGGGCGTGGATAAGAAAGTCTCCATTTGTTTATTACTGTAAGGGTGTTGTTAGTGATCTTTCAAATCATGTGAAATGCCAAACCAGCATACAGTTTCCCCACCTGCACCAAGTGCAAGCCAGTTTTAAAAAATCAGTGCCTTGGTTTCTCACACACTCTTGGAAGGTATGTATTACACCCACAGGCCCAGTGGCATTAAAACAACATGAAAAGAAAAACATTTACGCTTGTATTAAGATACACTAAGATTCACGCCCTTGTGCTGTTACCAACAACCTATTGAAGGTTAGAAAATGAATACATTTCGGCCCCAAATCAGCAGTTTTTGTAGACATGCCTGTTGCAATTAATTGGGCACATTGTGTTTAAAATGTCCAGTTTTATGAACACAGGATTGATCAGAACATGGATTTCATAGTTAGCAATAAACTTGCCAGCATATTATTTTCACATTACTTTGGCTTATATTCGCAGGACGGAGAAGGGGGTGTTGCCAGATGCACTACCGTCTGTTCTCTGTCCGACTGCTCGCCCAATCACTACACAGTCAGTGTCTCATACCGGCTGTTTCATACAGTTGAGCCGAGTAGCCGACACGAAAATGACACCGGACGGAACGGCTGGAGCGGCAACAAGTGCGGATTTTGTTTTAACGCAAATGACGTTTTCTTCGTGATAAGAAAATTTCCAGGTATGTACCTTGGGCATTTCTAAAAAGCACACTTCGATTTACACGAGTAATTTCACTACTTGTCCTGCATAAAGCATGTTTTGTGGTCGAGACGCAGGGTTGACTGTCAGTGGAACTGGTACCCGATTTTGTATTAAAAATTAATTGTTAAAATGGATTATCAAATCTGTCAAAAATAGCAATATGTCAGGCTGTTTCAACGGTGCTTTTGTACCAAAGTTATGTTAAGTGTGCAGTTTCATAACTGATGAAAGTAAAGATAGCAAAAATGTGTAGATAGTTCATCTGAGAACAGAATGAGCGAAAAGGCAGAATCCTTTCTTTTACTAAGTCCAGCTACTTAATATTTATTTCTTTATTAATACGACAATTGTCTTCAAGCTGTGTCAAACAGCAGTCACCAGGTAACCTGCGGTGAGATTTGAGGATTTCTCAATATTAACGACTTGTATCTTCTACATTTTATATTCATATTTCTAATAGTAAATTGGTACTGGCTCTGGAGTATTCTGTGTGTAGATTTTTGTGGATGAGTTTTGTTTTGTGTTAGTTATGACGGCATGACACAGGTACACAGTCAGAAGTTACACTGAGTTCATACTAAATGTGTAGCGCTGCGTCTTAACCAATTAAATGAAATGCAGCCTACATAAATCATAACTTTGATGATATTTGCCTTGCCTGTGACTGTGCCCTTGAAGTATCCTTTTGTGTATATAGTTAATATTGAAAAACGTCGCCGTCTTTAAAATGAGTATCCCTAAAACAGTATAGAGATGTTATGAAACGCATATGTGATCGGATTTTAAAGTAGCCTATGAGGTAACGTTAGTCTCCCCGAGTTTTGCATGCTCTTTAACACCTGCAAACATGTCCATTACCATTAGCTGTCCACTGTCCAGTCTAACCATTACGTATTTGAATTTCGTTTGTTCACAAAAAAAAAAAACGTTTGTAGTAAACGATTTTATTGCTTCATGTCATTGCCAAAAGATTGATATCAAATTCGGATGAATCTGAAAGGGGAAAATATATGTCTAGAAATTACCGACCAGAAGGGGGCGTAACAGTCTAAACTGGGGATCTTAATAATTCTTAATACTATTTTTGCTGTCAGCAGTATTAAATCTAAGGAATTGGCGTCCAGTTTCACTTTGCATTAAATGAGAAGCCAAATTCTATTTGTCTTTGCCACTTTCCTGTTAAAAGTACATAATCAGTATTGATAGGTTTTGTGTTCCACTGCTGTAGAGAAATGATTTTCATATAAAGCTAGGACACCTCTTTGTAATAGACAGCACACTACAGGGCAATCCTATCATGGTTTGACTTTCATTACAAGAACCAAAGATAGTAATCAAATCATTTGAAAGCGGAAGCCTGGTGCTGTTCTTGCGAATCTTTCAGTGGCCAAGGATAATCATTCTACCACACAAAATAGAATATATAAATGCATTATTTGGGTGTAAGATCTTTGGAAGGGGATAGTGTGAACTGTGAAAAAATGACACTTAATCCACTTCATTTAACAATTACTCATTCTGCTTTCTGTCTGCTTTGGGAATTCTCATTCTGGCAGGAGGATGCAGGTTCTAATCAGCCCCTCTCGCTTTTATCTCCGGTGCCTGCCCACGACTCTTCTCCTGTCACCCTGTAATACAATCTTTTGGCTTGCAATTTACTAGGTGGATAGACACATTCACAGTAGCTTGTTTTCCAAATCCCTTCTCTCGCAAATGAGACTACGCTGGTGTGATTCAGGGGCAGCTAATGAAATGGAAAGCACAAACCATTCAGCACACTGGAGGTGAAGTGAAATTTCCAAGTGAATGGCCGGTGATTCCATCAATAGGATTTAAAAAAAAATAATGACTGCTATTTAGGACAGCAGAATTAGGCCACATTTTGTTGGATATGCATTTCCTTATGGGGACTCCTCTGCCCAGGAAGTTGCTTATCTTGGAGTTCTACACCCTCACCCGGGTCTTGCTTTTTATAATGCTCCTCTCAAGCTCGCTGGCCTCCTCCTGCCCCAAAGGCTGCCACTGCTTGGAACGCAATGGACTGACAGTGGTGCAGTGTGCCGCACGGAATCTGGACAGCATTCCGCAAGACCTCCCCCGGGACACTGTGGCCCTCCTGCTCTCCTCCAACCTCATCCGGAACATCCCCAACCAGGCCTTTAAGAACCTTCCACGTCTGCAGGAGCTGGACCTGTCTCGAAATCGTATCGAGACGGTGGACGCCGCGGCCTTCCAGGGCGTGTCAGACACCCTGCGCACGCTGGACCTGTCCAACAACCTCATCCAGAGCGTGCCCAAGGAGGCCTTCGCGCGACTGCATGCCAAGATCCGTCTGTCGGACAACCCCTGGCACTGCGAGTGCACGCTGCAGGAGGTGCTGCGCGAGCTCCAGCTGGACCCGGAGACGGTGAACGAGGTGAGCTGCCACACCTCCTCACTGGAGGGGCACGCCGGCAAACCCGTCATCCAGGTGCTGGACTCGGGCATCAACTTCTGCAACTTTCACCACAAGACCACCGACGTGGCCATGTTCGTGACCATGTTCGGGTGGTTCACTATGGTCATCGCCTACGTCATCTACTACGTCCGGCACAACCAGGAAGACGCCAGGAGGCACCTGGAGTACCTGAAATCCCTGCCCAGTACCTCACAGATAAGCAAGGATTTTGACACAATCAGCACAGTGCTGTAGCATGTGTGCACTCTTTAGCCATACCTGTGTACTTGTATTGTCAAACTTGATTGTTTGACTTTTTTTTACATCATTTTGGCACAGTTGTAGGGTGCTTCAAGCCTTAAAATCAATATGGGAATCCATCGAAAAACACACATGCTCTGTTGTCTTTTTCTTTGTATGTTACTGTATATATGTTGATGTCAAGAGCTCTTCTTTATACCAATATGATATATTACTCCACATCATACACATAAACTCATGTGGGACTTAAAATAATGTAGGTCTAATGCCAGATGTAAGATCCTGTGCAGCATTTATGGGAATGGGAATGAGAGCCTAAGAGCCTCCATACCTACGAGTGTTACCACCATGCCTTTTTATTTCCTCTATTGAGATTTCATTCTCTTAAGCAGATATTAAATGTTTAATCAATTCCTACTGGTGAAATACTTCATATCCGAACCAAATGAGAAACTGTGAATCTCAATATCATCGCTTAATAAGTATGTTGCTGTTCATTCTTACTCATGGCTTTTTGCTGTGAGCTAGACCATAGCCCAGTGACAATCAGCCTCCTTAGCACTCTGTCACTGTCCTGGGCGTGTTGAGCCAGTGGAGGCCAGCTGCACTCCAGCCTTGGTGACCTGGTCTGCCACTGATCTGCACCATGGGTTTCTTGGCCGTCCTCCCCTTCTTTTTGCCCTTGCAGATTCTATTGGGGAGCCTGTCGTGTGGTGTCATGTGGTCTTTTGCTTACCGTATGTCTGATGCAGGTGCCCTTGCATTAATGCAACACTAAGTTGTTTTTTCAACCTTCAAATAATGTTTCCAGAATCGTTCCAGTGGATTATCAACTTGTAATTCGGTGAAAGGCACTTTTGTATTTGCTTTGGGCTATAACCACAACAAGTAAGTTTGGAGGACCAGGCTGTCTCTCTGTAGTTTGAATGAGAGACAATTCAGCTTCCAACCTGCAGGGCGACCGAAGACGAAAACTACTTAGTGTTGCTTTAATGGGTTCATCAAAGCCACCAGTGTTGGTCTCCCTGCTGCCAAGGATTCTGGTGGTGGATCCACCCACAAGATTCTGATGATGTTGAGAGGCCACCTGTTTATGAACCCTCAATAAATTACACAAGTCAGTCTTTACTGTGTCTTTGATAAGCATATTGCCACTGCCAAATTCGTTTGTTATTGAAATTCAGCACAAGTAGCCTTCTGCGTCAAATTTGTGTCCACTTGCCAAAGTGCCTACATACTGGCTCCTTTATGCCTCACACTGTGCATCAGGCTCAACTGATGTTAAAGAAACCTGTTCCTCATCTGTGCTTGTCAGATTCCCCCATGCAACACGCTAAATGTAGGGTTCACTACATGAACATGTTTCTCAAACTTTTATGACTGAATGTGAAATAGATTTTTTTTAACTGTCTGTGTTCAGTGTTTTGTTAAACATGCCTCTCTTCCAAATTGTGATATCGTCTGTTATTTTGCTGTCTGTATTTAGCAAATTGTGCCACTAAGGCCTTAGATAGATTTTGACTGTAGGAAGAGGGGGGGTCACATCTGAATTTCGTGTGGGTTAAAAAAAAAAACTGTGAACCTTGAGGGATTAAGTGTTCAACTTTTGAATGTATTATAAGCAAAAACTAGGACAGTTTTAGACATTTTCTGTTGCAGCTGTCTGGCTTTCCTTCTTTTTTATTATTCTTTTTATGTGAATAGCACATTTCCATGCTTGCTGTGGCAGTACCTGTCTCCTCATGATTTGTATGTGTACATGTAACCATGACTAAATAAACACTCCAGAGGACACTGGATCAGAAGCCAAAATCAGGCATCAGGCACTGAAGTTGACGATGGTTTTTGTTAGTTCTTTAAAATTTTTGACACATTTAACCTGTGAACAGTTACAAATATAACACCATGGGGCTACAATGCAGAAGAATGCATTTCCAAGAAAGTATGCAAATTCTTGCAAAGACTATTCAAATTCTACCTTGTTTGTCTGTTAAGCAGTGATGCTTTTATGAATTCCAATCGTATGGTTTCCTGTCATTCCTATGGGAGATGTATGTACATGCATACCTGCTTTAATGGAGGTAAGGGTTATTTGGTCATGCAGAGGAGGAAATTGTTGTGGCATAGCATTAATTTGTAACCAACCTTTTCTTTTATTTGATTTCAGATGAATTTAAAATGAAGGCATAGGTCTCCTTTGGTATGCATATATATGCCATATTCCTTTTTTTCCATGCAAGAGACTTTTGTACTTGCGATGAAGGAATGAATGTTAAAATGTCTCAGTACAAACTCCCCGACAACCCTCTTGAAACCGCTGCGTGGGAGAGGAACTCTCCTTTTGCTTCCTACCACGGAGATCCTAAAGTAGAAGCCTGTGCTTCATTGTGTTCTAGTTATGAGCCACAACAGTAACAGTAGAGTAGTAAGTTGGAGCCATAATAAATAATAGATTTCCAGTGAGGAGAGAGAAAAAGAGAGTCTACTTTCATGTTCCTTGCAGCCTGTTTTCTCGACTCCGAGATACCCTGTCCTCAGAGAATAGGTGTTTGGATCGCCTACTTGCCCTGCTACCTCAGAGCCCAGCAGGAGGGAACGCTTCTGGGAGATCGATAGTGGATTCATTACCGTGATGGGGGGTTTGGACTGCTGTTCCAGAACTTTCTAAGCTCTGCTGTCTCTGGAACTGCTGTCTCTTTTAATGCTGTTAATGTTGAGTTTAACTCTCACATCGTAACGTAATTATCCCAGCAAACTGGCTACATTTAATTTAAAAAGATCATTGTCAGTAGTTTGGACATCATGTGGTTGCTAATTTATGGTAAACCTGACAGCTCAAGACGGGTGAAGGTGATATTTCAAATGTAACTTGAGAAAATATTACATCTTGGCAAGCAACAACCAATGTAATTTAGTGTGAATATGACAAAAATGGTCCCACAATTGTCGCTCAGAAATGAGGGGCATTGCTATTCTGACATGCAGCTGCAGTTTTAAATTAAATGAGGAAACTTGGGACACTTTAAATAAGTGTGTGTGTGTGTGTGTGTGTGTGTGTGTGTGTGTGTGTGTGTGTGTGAAATAATGTGTATGATTGTGATAGTCTGTCTAATTGCATTTTCTCCACTGGGCTTGGGTGGTGTAGAATGAGTGTGAAGGGCAACCCCAGAGGATTGGCAAGTTCTTTTAATAGTGTCAGATTTAATGATGGGTTATGCCAGGATAATTATGGAACTGTTGTGTCAGGGGAAGGCATGGCTGTGCCAGTCACATGTGTGTCCTGGGTCAGAGCAGTTGAGGGAATATAACTGTTACAGCCGTGTCCTTTCTGCGTCAGACCGAGTACAACTGGCCCTGATAGTGATAATTGCTTTTATGCATGCCATAAATTGCTGTTGTAGTGGTGTAGACCAGCCAGGCATCATCATATTTCGTTTGTATTGTTGGGAGACTTCAGTGGGTCAGTGTTTGGGTCTTCCTCTGTGGCGGGTGAACGTTTTCACCTCTGCTGCCTCTCCAAGATGTGTGACCCCGACTTGGCCTTTAATTACCAACCAATCAGCACTGTGTCTGTGCGTGCTGGCTGTAAATACCATTTCGAGGAACACAGAGCTGTGAGTTCTGAACCGGAGACTAAACCGGTTGTGCCTTCATGATACACAGTTCGTGGAAAGAGTTCTGTCACGTCCAGTCCAATGAATCCATGCACCCCAGTTGGTGGCTCTGTGGTTGGCTGTGAAGTATTTCCGCTTGTCCCAGATTGCACTACGTAGCTGCCAGCTGCCGTCAGACCTTGCAGTGTAGACAAACGTTATATTTTCAGCCCTGCTGAGGTGTCCTGGCCAGGTCTCTTTCAGCAAGTATGGAGAAAAAGACAAAGAGGGCATGCCAAACTAAGCATCCAAGCGCCCCTTAAGCCCTCACGGCTGGATGCTGCCATGTTCAGAGTTTACCTTCCCTGTTTCAGCTCCTCCTGGTATGGTGGCAACCTTTCCTAACCATCATGTCCCTGTGATTCACTATTGACCTTTTGCAAAGCATTATCCCTTGCCCTCACTTGCTGCATTGGGACCATTGCACTGATGTTAATTTGAATTGAATCTCCGTAATTGTCATTGTACCGGATAGACTGGCTATTATGTCAACACATTGCTCTGGCACTTTGCCTGGAAGAAATATACTAATCAGAGAGTCCTCTCCTCCCAAACCTTTATTTATTGACTGGGCATACAGTATTTGGCCACATTGGCTAATTAGTCTGAACGGTTGCACATCAGAGAGTATGACCCTGTTCACCCGGCCCCTTAATGATTGTCCTTCCTGGTTGTGGGTCCTTTGTGTCATCTGTGTGTTGTGTTACACTGCTCTTCAGACTGAAGGGTTCTGCTGCTTCACCCTGTGTGAACAAAGAGAAAGAGAGAGGTGGGAGAGATGTTTATTTTGGTTCGTTTGTTTGAGAGGTGTTTATTTTGAAGGTTGCAGCCTTGTTGACACCGCTGCCTGTGATATCACTGCATTTTAAAATGGCGATGAATGTAAATAGACTTACATCGTAAAGGTGTCATTGCTTCGTTTTTTCATTCATTTTGCAGTGGTCTCTAGTATTAATGAATGCCCTGTGAGCCGGTTTTGGTGAAAAAAAAGCTTTAGTTCTCCTGTTTCAGGCTGTTCTAGTTTGAAGGAGGAGATGGAGCGGGGAGAATAACAGGTTCTCGGCTATGCTAGTCACGGGCTACAATTATTCAAAACCCATTCGGTCATACTGTAGCACACCAAATAGAAGATTCAAATGTTGTAAACAAACACACCTACTTACCTATATTCTGCTAGGTGAATGTGTGCTGCAACCTGACTCCTCCGGTAATCACAACTATGGCATAGCTTTTTCTAATTAACAAACTTACGTCACTTTGTTTGTCCTTTCTTATCCGCTCATTTTTCCACCTATTTTCTTTCATTGGCTAATGGAGGTAATTGGGGTAGAAGAGAATGTTTACATGTAGCATGCATATGCAACTCAGAGTACAGTAACCTATGGTATTTCATTAAGAGAAATACCAAACTTGTAAATGTATGTAACAGCATAACCTCAAAAAGAATCCAAATTTATATCACTGCATATAATATGTGGACTAAATTGTCCGACTATGCTGTTGTCTATTTGCTGTATGTGTAACTACAGAAGTCAAGAACTGCTGGAAGCTACAAGTCCTCGTATGCGTGAGCATGCCTGGCAAAAATAGCTGATTTTGATTTGCATTTGTCATGATCTATTTCAGGGGAGACAGAGGTGTAGAAAGTTAAAGCAGTTGGAGTTTAAAAAACAAGATTGATAGGTTGTGTGTAATCTATTTATGCAGCATAAACCTCTAATGTTTAACCTCTGCCTGCAGAAATCACAGAATGCCCTGAATCTCAGCCTTCCTTTAACATTTCATGTTTTCCTGTTTTAGCCTGTGTGTTTGAGGTGTCCTTGTACCATTACAACTTAGCCATCAGCGCCCCTCTCCTCATGCAGTGAGAGGTCAGCACTGACTGGGGATCGGCCCCGGGGTATGGTCTGGATATTAATCATATTGAGGTGAGGAAGTTACTGTACTGACGGAAGGACGGAGCCCACCAACAGCTCCAGTAAATTTAGACTTCATCATCAGTCAAGCATCGTCATGGCATGACAGTGCTCATTCACTGCGACACAGGAAGTCTCCTCCCCACATTTACCAATCCCCTCCCTCCCTGAGCCACCTCCAGGGGGACCCACTGTTTTATTAATTACCTTCATTGCTGTTAGAGGGGTTCCTTTGCCTGAAAGTCAGATCACTGTCCCACATTGAAGATAAAGTCTTTTGCCATTGTTGAGATTCCCATGCTAGTGGATACATTGATTTTTTTTTGCTTTGCCACTTTGATAAGCCTTGCTTAAGGTATTCTAGAAGCTTAACAAGTATAGTTCAATGCATACATTAGCCTTCATTAAAGTTACATTGGGGAGTTAATCTACAACTGCTGCAAAATAAAAGTTTAATTACTCAGTTTCGAGTTCAAGTTGGTTGCGAGGTCTTGGGAGAGTTGAAGGATTAAATGCCACACACAACAAGGATTGAGTGTCGTACATCTGTGATCGCAAATTTGGAAGGACACAGGAGCTGATGCATTTCTAATTTGCACTTGTTTTAACACAGCTACCAACACAAACTAACCAATTACAGCTCAGGGCTCTTGCCAGTTGCATAAAACCTGGCTCTCAATAATTCTGGCTAATTTAATTTATGCTGTAGACAGGCCTGGTGTATAGCCAAGGGATGTGTAATTGAAAGAAATGCCCTCAGCCATATGCTTTGCTGAAATTTCATCACAGATGAAGGGCATTTCCAACCTGCTCGGAGATATCGTGCTGCAACCAGAGACTTTGGGTTGTTTAGAAGTTTGGACACACTTCATATTTTTAAACATGCTTCATCTCCAATTGCATGGTGACATTCAAGTCGAACGGGAAGTCATATCAGTATATATGATAGGAGCTTGTTTGCATGGATTTGTGGTTAGGTGTGTATTTATGTGCTTTCTGTTGAAGGAGAAAATTCGACATACGGATATTGTATCTACTCACTTGGACAAAACCAGATGTGATCCATTTCAGTTTTCTCAGTCTCCTCATACGTCTTTATAAAAACTATGATTGGTATTGTAAATGCTTATTAGAGCCTAAACTATAGGTTACATATTGAAGGTTAAATCATTAAAAAGCTCATTCAACGACATAAATTAAGTTGAAAAAAAGGTGTGCTTGATGTTTACACTGTAGTTTCAACTGGGCTTTGTGTGGGTCTCATA
This sequence comes from Coilia nasus, assembly GCA_027475355.1. NCBI lineage: Eukaryota > Metazoa > Chordata > Actinopteri > Clupeiformes > Engraulidae > Coilia > Coilia nasus. The sequence goes on along the minus strand of CM050213.1, from coordinate 17,275,865 downwards.
CACAGAGAAGAGACTGCTTCCACTGTTTAGCACAATGTACCTCTTTTCTAAGGAAGTGTTGAGTTCAGTGTGTGGTGAAAAAAGAGACTGGTGAGGTCAGCACTTGTTTTGTTTCAATTCTGCGTGGTTGTATGCAATTACAGCTACCATGATGAATGAACAGAATACTTTATGAAGGCACTATTTTCCACATAAAAACAAGAATATCACCCAACCTGGTGAAACAGTTATGAAGTCTCAGGTCCTAATGCTGAAATGTGGAGAGAGCACCTTTATGTCATGAAAAAAGCTATATTCAAATTATCCTAAAGTCTCAAAACCAAGATGCATATCTTTGCTGCTTTCATATGGAAGGTCGTTTGGAGTGGTATGCCTGCCAGCTGTCTCTGCCGCACAGTTTCCGGGCACCCTGGCCCTCGCTGATGTCTCACTTAGGTAGGAAAAAGGGAAGCCGCTTAAGCAATTCCCTCTTTTTATTTCGACCCATTGCACCAGTAGCACAGGGTTCATTTTACTCCACCTGTCTTCTTTGCTTTTGTAACGGCTCTGACAGCTTCTATTACCCATGATTTACACCGCAAGGGCTTCCCTTTTATTGGTGCCAACTCTATGTACGAGACAGTAACTGAAAAGTTCTCTGGGTCCACTCACTTACCCCATTCTTTTGTGCTTCACTGTTTATTGCATAACCCCACATTGTATGAGTACCTTTGATATGATTTCAAGCTGATGTTTCCCTTCGTTCCAGGTTGGGTGACAAATTGGTAGGCCTTCTATCATGAGCCGAATAGACCAGCATCCCCAGGGAGCTGGGATTTGAAGGAGGGAGAGAAAGAGAGAGAGAGAGAGAGAGAGAGAGAGAGAGAGAGAGAGAGAGAGAGAGAGAGAGAGAGAGAGAGAGAGAGAGAGAGAGAGAGAGAGAGAGAGAGAGAGAGAGAGAGAGAGAGAGAAACCAGGTGCTCTGGTCTGCAGATGCATGCTGACTGTGTGGACACTATAACTGTGCATCAGGATTATCAACATAAAAACTGCTTTGCATCTTTGAAGTTGGATCACACCTTTTTGCATTGGTCTGAATTGAATTCTGTCAACTCCACTCTATTTTTTTGTCTTATGTCTGCTTGACCTTCAGAGAATGTTTCACAAATATTCATGAAGCTTTGCCAACAAAATGACTGAGAAGCAGTGACAGCTATGATTAGTTTATGAAGTGATCTAATTTCCTCCAAGATGCCTGGTTGAATTCACTCAATCAATATTCTGTGATGGCAAAAGATGCCTTTGGGTGCTTGAGCTTCCAATCTCACACACCCAGCTCCCAGCAGCTTCTCTATATTTTAGAGAAAAATAAACGATTGGATAGATGTAGTACAGCTGAAAGAGGAATATTTTACTTCACAGCATTTTAACACTCCTGTTTACGCCTCTGGTAAATGTATTGTCTCAAAAGGAAGTGGTCATTTCATTGTCTTTGACCGAGCAGTAGAAGACAGAGGCAATACTGTGGAAAAATAGAAGCAGCAGACCAGTACCTGAACCTTTTAAATCTAATGAGACCCTAGGAAGACATTGTTGTGTTGCTCTGAAGTCATGGCAACGTGTCCTTGAGAGACCAACCCCAGGTGATGGGCATCTTACTGCTTAATCAGACCATCTTTCTGCCTTTTGAACCAGTTTTTTTTTTATTTCTTTCTTTCTTTTTTCTTCAGGGTAAAACAAACATCCACCATCTATAAATGCTATTTATCCACTTTTTGCCCCAAACTATTAATATTCATGCCAATCCTTTACAACATGTTTCTGTAAACAACGCTGGTCTGATTTCTCTATCTGATTGTTTTGGCCATGTTATTTTTGTCCTCCCCTCCACATAATTTATCTCGGTGCGCCTCACTAGATTGCACACTCCTATTCAGACTGTAGCCTGTGTTTGTTACAGAAGGGCACTGAGTGTAAATGAATATCTAACAGCAATGAATACACTTTGATTAATGCAGGGGTCATATGAACCCACACTTGCCACTTATCATATGATTATCCCATTTAGCCAAGTAGATGAACTCATTGGCTTCTATTCAGAAAAAAATGCTCATTTTAAAATTTCGGAAACACTGCAAAAGCCCATTTTGTCTTTGTTTTGATAATTACATTTAAAATGCAATCAACACAATACAGAGACAATTTTGCGGTCCAGAACAGTTCAGTTTAATTGAACTGACTAAAGATTTTATAGAGAGCCTGGGTTCACAAAGAGTAGGATTACACTGATAAAAATGTCAGACAGAATGAAATACTGCATTGCATTTGTCTAGAAATATAAATACGACATATATTTTCATTAAATGACGTAACTTTTAAGGGGAAAATACAAAATGTCAGAACATATTGTCATGCCACTCTGTCTTCATTGTTGCAAGTGTATCTGGACATCCTTTTAACATTGATGAATGTAGTTTTTTTTCGTCACTTAAAATGCTTTAATTTCTACCTGGACAACAATATTTGTGGTCTATTTTGCACCCTGTTTACAGTTTTTCTCTATCGCTTTGGTACATTTTTCAAATCTGTCTTGCAATTTGCAGAAGATCGAGTGCATTTCTCAAAACAGTTTAGACAAATAGCAAAACACCGTGGATCTCTTGCTCAAAATCCTTAGTTTATCCCTCAAAAGCAAGTTTTTGTGTCAATATACATGTCAGTGCCATCAGAATGTTTAGTCATTGTGTCACTGTGTACGGATAAGACAGTGAAATTCATTTGTCACGTTGGCAATTGAATAGTGCACTTCAAAGGGACATTTTGATGTAAAATGTGGTTTAGGTATGATGACAAGTGTTGTACATTTGACGTCATATAATGTATATGTGTGAGATTGATTGTAAAAGACAACCTTCACATTTACAGTATGACTTCTTTATTGACAGACATTGACATAGCAGTGCGTAAAGAAAAAAAAAGACAGCACTGCACAGAACAAAGGTAAAATACAGTAAGTAAACATAGGTCAAAAATATAAACATAGGTCATGCAGTAAGTAAACAAAAAAATATGAACATCTCCCTAAATTCTAAATCCTTATCCTGATCTTCAGCTTCTTCACATTCTCGTCTGTCAGGCCACGAATTTTCACTCACGTGACACTGGCAGCGTGGATAGCATCTTCTGGAGTGCCTAATCCATCCTCTTCCAAATCCTCCACCATGCAGCCTCACCCCTCTTCCTCTCCTTCTCCCTGTTGTTGTCCATTTTCTTGTCCTTCCATTGTCAGACAATGTAACTTTGTATTGTGCTCTGGCTATATACTTTCCAGTAGATTGTTCATGAGATGCTCCCTTGAGCTCATTCAGAAAACTGTTGATCATTGGTTTCTCAACTCTCTTCATTAGAAAAAGTCTAGATTCAAGCAATTTACCAATTTAGATCATATTTACAAATGTCTTATGGAAATATATAGAAATGTGCTTGACATGTTATGATAGCTTGGTAAATCATTTTGCATGTTAAGACTTATATGATGAACTATAGCCTAAATGTTTTGAGGAGTGAGACTATTTGATAGATTCCCAAAACAAAGCATTTTGTTTAGCATGACAAAAACAATTGATAATGTATGAAAAACACTGAGAATTGTACACAATCGTTTGCTTGGATGGACAAAAGCATTTGCAATTTGTTCAATGCAATGAGAAATTGCCTTTTTCATCTGCACAAATGGCATGATGATATGACAATTGAACAAGGACTTTTGAGAATTTCAATTCTGATGTGAGAAATGTACCAAACCAATTGAGAAAAACTGTATGTGTTGGCATGCTGCATTGATTGCAGCCAGAAGGGTTACTTGTGTGTGTCGCTCATGGTCACACACCTTCCACCTCCAGGCTTGACAAGTTATGATAGCTTGGTAAATCATTTTGCATGTGAAGACGTATATGATGAACTATAGCCTAAATGTTTTGGTGAGTGAGACTATTTGATAGATTCCCATAACAAAGCATTTTGATTAGCATGACAAAAGCAATTGATAATGTACAAAAAAACTGAGAATTGTACACAATAATTTGCATGGATGGACAAAAGCATTTGCAATTTGTTTAATGCAATGAGAAACAGCCTTTTTCATCTGCACAAGTGGCATGATGTGACAAGTGAACAAGAACTTTTGAGAATTTCAATTCTGATGTGAGAAATGTACCAAACCAATTGAGAAAAACTGTAATAACGTCATGGAGGCTTATTTGATAATGAATGACTTACAGTAATTTTAGGAAACATGGAATATGTTTCCTTCAATAAACATCAACATCACATATATTTTGCACTGGTTCCTGTAATTAGCATACTCCTCTCACACATCTGGTGTCTGCCATCTTTCTTTTCCGCCACGCTTTGACAAATATAATAACAGCATGCCTGTGTTGGCTCAAGCTCTGACTGTATATTATTCACTTGGGACCCCTGCTGAGAGGGCAACAGACTCCACTCTTCATCCTGATGGCTGATCTGCCCTTCACAGCACCCAGGGGTTGGGAAAGTGAGATGCCTTTTGTTTAATGTCCATAAGCGAGATAATTACAACACTCTTGTCTGCGAGATTGGAACAGCTCCTGCAGTGCTTTGATTCTCCATGTTCCCTGATATCAGACCTAAAGCTGCCAAGCTGACACCCTGTAGGTGCAGATGTGTGAAGGTACTGTAATAAATAGATAAATAGATACAGCTGAGTGATGCGTGTCAGTATTCTGACCTTTTTGTCGCTTGTTCGGTCGTTTAGCTTTTACTCCTCATAACATCTGTTTCAGGAAATATAAAGCATAAAGGGGGATATCAGAGGCCCAAGAGGTAAAGAAGCTGATAGTAATCGGAGGGTCACTCCATGTGACTAGGCCAAAGTGTCCTTGAGCATGAGCAAGACACTGAACCCCATAATGCTCCTGATGAGCACGCATGCCAGCCTTCCGCCATCGGTGTAAGAATAAGTGTGTGAATTGGTGAATGTGAGGCACTACACTGTAATGCACATTGGGTTCTCTACTGAGTGGAAAAGCACTACATAAATGCAGTCCATTTACCATTTAAAATACATATGCTAGAAATAATTAAATTCAAAGCAGGTATAGTGCACTAAACCAGGACAATATATCACTACAGAAAGTATCCTACACAGAAAACTGTGAAATAAAAGATCACCAGAATTAAAATGTTATTTTAAGTTTCATTATTGCTTACTGATTGCACTAGCTGTCCAAGAGTTGAGAGGGAAGACTGGAGAGTCCATGTCAAAATATGTTAGACCCTTAGGGTACAATGACCACACAGGATGGACGTCAGCTAAACTAGTGGATTCGTGTGTGTATAAATGGGCTGTCAATTAGCAGAAAACAAACTGTTTTTTTTTTTTCTTTTTGGCTTTTACCGACCTCCATTAATTGAAACACACTGCCTGATAATTTGTCTTGTCATGCCTTGTACTGCTTACATGACATTTAAGAACTAAAAACCTTTAGAAACATTCAGTCCTTCATAGGAGTGGGTAATTAGGTTCCAGCCATGGTCACGCAGGTCATATAACTATTTTGTTTCTCAGGATTGCATGGGTAGTTTGATTACAAAGAGGCTCGGTGCGCATTCCCGATGGCTTGCTCACCAGGGCATCTGCACGCTAGCCCTGATCAGTGTTCACCGTGCCTGCCCATAATTAGCCTACTGCTGCCTTCTGTTACTCAAAGCAAGCAAAGCACGTTCAATCAAGCAGCCCTCATATCACTGCCAAAGGGGAAGATATTTGTTTAGAAATGAATGGATTTAACATGGTCCTTCTAAGAGGACGTGAAGGTGAGATGTAATTTGAAGCACTGTGGTACTCTGCGTGCTCCTTGTGCCATTCCCCTCATACAAATTAGCCTTGTACACCAGAGAGGAACGTGACGAAGATTAGCTGGAGCGACCGTGCTCCTCTGAGTGTAACTCGAAGTCTTCTCCGAAGGGCTTAAACAGGCTCCTCGTCTTTACAGAGAAGATTACCTCTTGGTAACCACATGAGATTAATAATGCATAATGTAAATTTGGAAGAGGAACGAGGGCCATAAACGTTCACAGCAATCACAGCGCCTAACAGTAATTCAATGTACAGAGAGATCACCTTGTGTACAATACATATAGATTATAAATAAACGTTATTGCCTTGGCTTGGTGTCAGTGCAGGCAGTTTCAATACAAGGATATTTTGCACCCTGATCGGGATAATCAGACGAATCCATATATCTCGGTATGTCCCATATGTCACACTGCTTCTCAGCACTGTATGGCATTTGCTTAGCACTGATTGGCCAATAATGAAAGCTCAAACCTCTGTGGCGTAGGGCTGGACAACATTTCCAGTGGATGGCGGGTTTGGACAAAATTTCGAAAGGGAACTGGAAGGGGAGAGATGAAAGGTGAGAACGCAAATTCGGTCTTATCATCATGGAAGCAATTCCTGTTTCCCGTTTCATCCTGAGATGGCAGTGATTACTCTCAAGTAAGGCTTTTGACGCGGCTATCGATTGACCCTGTATTCATCATCCGCTCGCTCCTGCACACTGTCAGGCTCATTTGCTCGACGCCTCCTTGGGAGCACATTAAAGTAGGGAAGGCTATTTTTAGATGCACTGCAACAGCCTCTCCAACCAGAGACCTAAGCCACTATACAGTCCACTGCCCCTTTGTTCCGCATTACCAGACTACCATTTACCGCCACATGTAATCTGGGATGTGAAATGACTGCCTTTTGGATGGTGTGGATGTACCTCAGCCTGGTGCTTTTATGTAAAACTTGTAGGCCTGACCACAAAAAAATACCTCAGCAGTTTGGCTTTGAATTTTTTGCTATTGAGAGTGAATTTGTTAATTAATCATTTACCAAGCAGTCATTGCCCACGTCTAGTGCAGTACAGGCCCTAAAGGCCATAAAGGGACGTGCAGAAGATCTTTTAATGTAATGAAACATTTAATTCCTTCATTTTCTGGCCCCTTTTCTTGACATGAACATTCAGCTCAGTACACATAATGTTTTTCAAAGGAACCGTAAAGATGAGAGAGATCAAGAGAGAGAAAAAGGGTGGGAGACAGAGATGTGTGCACATACACACACACTCACACACACACACACACACACACACACACACACACACGCATGCATGTTTGTGTGCTGGTGTAATATATATCTAGTATATATCAGCCTACCGTATGTAATGAAGTCTAGCTTCCTAGAAATCAATGCGCATGATCTCCAGGTCCTGGGTGGGGAATGAGAGGAATGAGGGGGATTTAAAGGCATTGCCAGGGCCAAGGCACAGCTACTGTATGCTCAAGGGACTGACCGCAGTGGGATCATCAGTTCCACTCTCCTGTGGTGTCAATCATTTCCTGGTCCAAGCAGCCAATGACTTGGCAAAGGTCTACACCCGTGATTAAGGGCACTTTGTTTTTCAAAGTTGTGTTTCACAGTTAGGTGACCTTCAGCTGAATGTAAACATAGGAGGGAAGGCAATGTACTGTGGTTCACACAGTATAACTTAAAGACTGCTAGAGGCAGAGGTGGGCACATATTAGTCCCAATCATTCACTGATCCATCTATTACCAATTAGCAGAATTCGTCAGCCAGGTTGATCTGCTTATTTGTGAAATCACCTGTGTAAAGTACACCGGCGCGGAAGGAATACCTGGCTTTCACTTTCAAGGGTATCCATCTTGAGTTAGGCTAGCGCTGCCTTCAATTCATTTATCTCCAGCAACTGAAGTGAAACAATGTGAAAGTGGCTGATGCATCAGGCTAATCCATCTCTGGCTACTGTCAAAACTGCTCCTGCTGTTTACAGCAGTGGATAGCTGTTGCCTCTTTTTCTTTAAGGTGGAAATGGTCAGTTAAAATGGTGACAGTGTGTCATGTGTAAGGCGACTTACGTAGATCACATACTGCGTTTAAATGTCACGGCGGGTATCTGTCTTTATATGTTCACTGTGCTGTTTACAGACAAGATAGTGCCTGTATACTATGTACTGTTTTCATCTATGGCAGTAGGTGCGCTAAAAGAGTGCTGTAGCTGTTCTCACGAGTGTGCCTTCTCACTGTTCTGTGTCCTAAGCAGCTAAGAGGATTTCAGGAACGCAGCCAGGAATCCCCGATTGTGAGTGTTGGCAGCAGCACCTGCTTGCATACTGCGTATTCTTTCATGAAGAATGGCCCGCATCACCAAGAGACACGGCTCCTCTCAATAAAAATAAATAGATCAGTTTATCAGCTATTTACAAATAAATTATTTTATCAGCTATTTCTTGGGATATTCACACCCAGAGAACAAACAATCTGTTACGGCAAAATAAATGCCCCCCTTGAATTTTGGATGTCATACTATTTCACACATAAATCACACATCTTTCTCTGAAGATGGTCAATGACATCCTCTGACAAAGGTGACGATTGATTGTGCCTCCTGCTTGATGTGCTCGAGCTTGTCGCACCTGTCCCTTTCTCCCATCAATGACATGTCTCCTGATGAGATGAGAAGGAAGGAAAAAGACAAAGATGGAGTGAGTGACCGCGCGAGAGAGAGACAGAGAGAGACAGAGAGATAGAAAGTTTAAAAACTGAGATGTGTCTCTCTCACTCGCAAAATCCTCAGTGACTCCAGCCATCAATGCCCAAGTGCTTGAGTTATTCACATCAAGACGGCCCCTCATGGCCTCTGCAGATTGAGTGGGATAGAGATTCCACCTGCGCACCCTTCAAGTGCACCTATGCAGAGCCTAACGCGTCTCTCATGAATGGGACGCGACCACCTGTGCTCCTCAGAATAAACTCGTGACGAACACGGCCTCATGCTGCTTAAATCGCTCACAGCCCAACGCAAGGCCGGGTCGTTTATACAGTCGTCTAATTGGCCAGAGACCTGAGGAGGGAAGGTGTGTGTGTGTGTGAGTGTGTGTGTGTGTGTCACTAATGAGAAACCATCTAAAACATCCTGTGGTGAGTTGTCAAGAGGGCGCTCACAGATGCAAATATGCACGCTCTGCATCCCCCCAGTGCTGTACCACATTCACAAACAAACATGTGCACAGAGCTCCTCAGTCAAAGGTCTGTAATTAGCAGATGCGCAATGCGTTAGTATCAAAACAAATGAAATTCTGAATTCAACTGTAGAAATTTTATCTATCCATCTATCTATCTATCTATCTGGAGCTGCTTCTGATGATTTTAAAAACTACCACCCCATCTCCAACCTGCCTTTCATCTCTAAACTGCTAGAGTGCACAGTGGCCCCGCAGCTCCAAGAACATCTGACATCGTGCAGCCTGTGGGAGGAGTTTCAGTCTGGCTTCAGGGCCAAACACAGCACTGAAACAGCCCTTGACTTTTTGGCTGCTGGGCATTTCAGGCCATTTAACGGCTGCTTTTGGCACGGTCTATCACAACACTCTACTCATCCAGCTGGAAACACTCTTAGGCATCACAGGCAACACACTTGCATGGCTTAGGTCATACCTCACTGGTAGGGAACAGTTTGTATCCATTAGTGAATTCCGGTCCCCTTGTGCACCCCTCCGACATGGTGTCCCACAGGGTTCTGTCTTAGGTCCAGGGCTTTGAACCGGTTCAAGGAACGAAAACGAAAACCGGAAACTTTTAGCATTTTGCTTGGAACAGAAACAAAACCAGAAACTTTATCATTTTTTTTGTTCCGGAACAGAAACGCTTATTTAAAAATAATGGTAACCGGTTAATACCGGTTTATTTTGTTCTTTTAAAATTCTGTATAGTCTAGAATCAAAGTCATTCGTCTCCTAACCTAACGTCTATGGTAGCCTACAATGACCCGATGAGGTTCACTTCCTGTGACGTTCAAGATAGATGTTCATTGATTGAGAGGGCGGGAAGACCGTCATCAGATGTATGGGGAGGACTACGAACTGTTTCCACATCTCAAAGGACACATAAAGAGGTAAATATTGTAGTCTATCAATATTTAAAATGCTAGTTTTAGACACAATATCAATAGGATATATTTGCCTTGCAAATATTAAATCGACTGTCTATGCTTTTGTGACAAGGGTGTGGTGTAGAAATTGGTATTTTTTTGTTATATGGGAAAAAAATGTTGACTACTTTCATAAACGCATATAGCCAATGTTTTGTTGGTTAAATTACCTGACATATGGTATGGGAATTCTTTTTTTTGTTATGTATGGAAAGTTTTTCATTGCCATAAAGTCTACAATAAATGTGAATGGCATTTTTGTTAACAATACCTGGCGGATATGGTAAGGTAGGCCTAATTGCAATATTTTGTTTATATAGACTAAGCGAAGTTAATCTGGTATGGACCATGCTTTGATAATTTTTTCAAAATGTTTGAATACAATAAATAGCACAATTCTTGAAGAAACAATTGTTGTCTGGTTCTATGAAGGTTGTATTATAAATGATCTATATATGTAAGTCACAATATAGCTATAAACTGGCAGTTTATAGAATATATGCCTATTGTTGTTAAACAGCTGACAAGGAACGTAATTAACCGTTCCGGGAACGATATTTTTTTGTTCTAACCGGTTCGGGAACGTCAATTTTATGGTGGAACCCAAAACCAGAAACATTAAAATTCGGTTTCTGCTCGGAACGAACCAATTGGCAAAAAATTCTGGTTCAAAGCCCTGCTTAGGTCCTCTGCTTTTCATTATGTACATTCTCCTCATTGGTTGCATTTTCCATCGGCATGGCCTGCAGTTTCATTGTTATGCCGACGACACACAAATTTACATCCACACTAAGCCACAAATCTGGCCACCTGCCTTCACGATATAAGCAACTGGGTGACTCTGGGATAACTGGGATAACTTCCTCAAACTCAACCATGACAAGACTGTAGCCATAATCATTGCTGCTCCAACACTCCTGAAAAAGTTAAATCACTCACAGTTTTCCATTCCGGGCTATTTCACCACTACCTCCTCTGAAGTAAAAAACCTAGGTGTCGTCTTTGATTGAAAACAAGTCACCAAAACAGCTTTGTTTTATCTAAAAAACATCTCGAAACTCCGCCCCTTACTCAGCCTTGCTACTGCCGAGACCCTCATTGATGCCTTCATAACCTCCAAACTTGACTACTGCAATGTTCTTTTCATTGGTCTCCCAGCAAAATCAATGAATAGACTACAATATATCCAAAACTCTGCAGCAAGACCTTGGTCACTCATACCAGACCTTGGCAGCATACAGTATCACACCCCTCCTCCACCAGCTCCACTGGCTTCCTGTTCAGTCACGCATACAGTTCTAAATCCTCCTTCTTGTCTATAAGGCCCTGCACAATCTTGCACCCATCTACCTCACAAGTCTCCTCACCCCATACCAACCCACCTGCCCTTTAAATATACAATACGTATGTTTACGTTGGTTTGATTGATATTTGTCTTGTCTCTTGCTGTATTGTTTGTGTATGATTTTGGTGGTGGCGTTTGGTGTGTGTATGTTGCAGTCTATCTTGCTACTATTTTAATTATTGTACAGTGTCCTTGGATACCCTGAAAGGTGCTTCAAATAAAAATAATTAATTATTATTATTAACAGAAATATATAGTGCAGCACAACACCTCTGTTTTTACATGTTTAAATATGCTATCTTACAAGGCTCACTTGGCAACCATTTTTTTTTCAACAGAAGAGTATGCTCAGAACACCAAGAAAAAAAAAAGGAGAGCACTGATACAAAGTGACTGTGCAGTAATTAACAGAAATATTTGAATGGAATTAAAAATGGCAAGACCATGTCTAGACACCACGCCAGGTTCTTGCACCTTGCCTTGAATAAACTGGTAATTACAGTTTTGCATACTGTATAGGAACAATGTCCTGGTGCTATATTTTCATTTTGCACTTGTTTTGCCCAGCCTGAGAGTTTCTGTCACAGAAGATCCTAAGAATTTCAGACAAGCCAGAACGCCCTCTGGTCCTCTTTTGAATTGCTTAGCATGAAGCTCATGTCTGCCTATATAATACAGCACAGTGTGAGCTCCACAGACACAATGCCTTCAGCGAGACACACGGCAGCCACCTAGGGCAAGATTGTGAGGTTTAGAACTGGGGCTTTCTCATTATGGCAATAAATCATGTGTCTGAATTCATTTACTGGAAGATTGACTGATTTATGTAATTCATTTCCAGCAATTAACATGGAAACCGAACTGCCACAAAAACCAATTTACAATCCATTTTAATTGCTCTCAGCTATGTTGGCCTTAATTAATAACCTTTTAACACATATTGTTAGGTTAGTGTTTTTTAATGGCCACCCATTTGAGGTATTTTGGAGAGGGCACAGGATGACACCGGTGATGAGAGTCTGGGAGAGGGCCAGGGCTACTTCAGTCTGTGGCTGCACTGCAAATGCTCTGTGATGGTGCAGTTTATTTGTGCACATGTAACAGAGGTTATCCCACACAGTCTAGCCCCTGTCCATAACCTGCTACTTCACAGCAACTCTGTATTGACAGTGAAGTGTGTTTGCTAGTAGTCTGAAAAGCCCAGGCTGGCAGTTCACTGACTTAACCATCTCTTAAGGCGTCGGATTTACCAATGTTCCACATGTACAGGCAGATTTACCAATAATCCACATGTACAGGCAGAGTAGCTGGCATCCATTACACACACACACACACACACACACACACACACACACACACACACACACACACACACACACACTGCATACAGGGTTTGTCATTGACATACTCTGCCACACTGCAATTGTGCTGCAGTGTATTCTCGCCAACAGATTTGCTTTTAAATATGCTCCGATGGCTTCAGAAATATTGATTCATATTGTTTACCTTCTTAGATGCACACCGGGCAGTAATAGATGAAATAAATCAAATACAAATTCCGTCTCCCTCTGACACTCTTCATTTCCAGGTAGCATAATACCCTCTGTGTAAACAATCACCTTTGCTTTGCTGAAGTCTCTAAACTGGGGTCTAGACAGCTATCGTTCGCAACAAACTCTTTCACATTACTCCCAAGTGCCGCTGGTAGAATTACCGCTGCTTTACAGGTTTTTAAAGATTAGGATTTTTAAAGCACCTAAGATAGTGATTTAAATCCATATTGGATTTTGTGCAGTGTAAGGTAAATACGGTAGCACAAAACAGTCTTGGATATTCATTCTGGGGCAACGGTGGCTCAGGAGACCCAGCAAGAGAAGGGTCACTGGTTTCACTTCACATTCACCTGGCTAAGTAGAAGTGTCCTTCAGCCAGACACTGGACCTCACCCTGCTCCCAGTATGCTGAGCAGTGCCTTGCATTGCAGCCTTTGCAACCAGTGCAGTGTGTGAATGTAAATGGGTGAATGAGAGGCATTTAATGTAAAGCTCTTAGGGATAAATGTGATATATAAATGCAGTACCATTGTGTTTATCGGTAACACCTTTAAATAGAGTGAACAACTCTTTCCTACAATGCCAAAGGCAGTAACTACACATTTTGCCAAAACTAGAGTTTATAACACCTCTTTTGTCTTGTGACTAAATATCTTGCTTCTTCCTATTAAGAAAGTACATAAAAGAATCATCACTATTATACCTGCACCATGTTCGACTGAGGTAAACTTTGAAGGCATTTTTTCCAGTATCCATGTTCGTGTAGTTACTGTACTTTGCCTTTGTAGGGCAGAACTGTGTCCTTGAACTTGCATGAGTTATGCTTGAGTGCATAAGCTCACTAGGGTTGGAAGAGAAATGAGATTGAGAGGAAACCTCAGTCTGTGGATAAACCATCAACTATCAAGGTTATTATAAACTACCAGGGCAGCTGTGCACAAGATCTGACAGCCAACATCATTTACACAGACACATGGGGAGTCAATGGATTGTTTATTCCATGACTGAGGTATGGTGGAGATCTTTGGGAAAATCATCCACATTCCAGAGTGGCAAGGGAGCTCATCGAAGCCTTCCATGGGAAGCCTGCAAGAAAGATTACCTCAAAATGACAGTCAGAAACACCTCGATCATAGATAACTGCACACACACGCACACAAAGCACACACACACACACACACAGACACACACACACACACACACGTTTTTACATTTTAAACAGTTCCTTCTGATGACATGAGCATCAAACACATGATAACCACGTTAAAGACCAAGACAGGGGCGGAGGGGGCCAGGGTGCTGTCACGTCACGTCACCTGGGCTGCCACGTCGCATGAGTGATGATGTCGCAATGGGTCATTGGTGAACTCCGTTTGTCATCTGAGAGAGCGCACGGCTGGCACTTTCATTAGGGCTTTCGTAGGACTTCCACTCCACTCTTCTCTCATGACCGGGGACAGGGATGGAGTTTGAACGGATGAGGTCTGTCACACAGAGCTCTTTCGCTCTCTCTCTCTCTCCCTCTCACCTCTATCTCTTTATTTCTCTGTCATACCTGGTGGGTTTTTTCTTCGGCTGTATGTGTGTGACCACTGGTCCGTGAAACTCACTGTGGTCCATCATAGAGGCAACTATACGACAGACGACAGCATAAAGAAAAATGCTCTTTGTTAGGTGAAAGATTATTCTGGGGGAAAAAATACTCAAGAGAGCACAATCCACTCTGGTTTTTCTAATATAACCTCAAACCAGAAACCCTTTCAGACCTGGAATTGTAGAGCTGCAAGACACTTGTTATCTTACTTCCTAGAAATGAAAAGTCTGGCACAAATACTAAGAGACACTCCTGGGATCATATTTTCTTTACAAATACTTCTCTCATAACAGTGCTGAAAAGAAACCTGCTTAGCCGAGGGAGTGTTCATATATAAAAAAAAAAGTATGGAGCTGTGTGTGGACTGGAGATTGGCCTCTAAATGATAAAATGACCCTGGTGGGGATGGGTATTTATGTGGAGAAATGAGCCGTTACAGTGTCTAATTTATGGAAAATTGATCCCATCCCCCCGATTCTATCATCCATCTTCCTAGCCCTGTGTGTATGTGTGTATGTATGTGTGTGTGTGTGTGCGTGCGCGTGCGTATGTGCATATGAGACCTAAATCCCAGGACTCCTCACTATACTTCTGGGTGTGATGTCACAGCAGGGAGAGAGATGTGACAGGTGGCCTTGGGGTGTGCAGGCTGAAGAGGAAGCATGAGTGTGGGGTTACCGGGCAAACTGAGCCCCAGTCTTCAGGTTTCCATTTAGAATTGCTGCATTCAGGTCCCACAGCCCCGTACAACAGAGGAGAGTACAGATTTCCGCAGTGTCACTTAAAAATGGGATTCTTATATGACCTGTAACTTCAGTTGCAGGATACTGTTATGTTAAATTAAAATGTTAAAGTTACTATATTTAAAAAAAACTGAAGTACAACAGAAATCACTACATCTTGTATTACTGATATTCAGATCTTTTGCCTACTTTATATGTCCACCTACATTTTTAATTGCAAATTCAATCCTCCTTGACATTGAGGGATTGAAGTATAGCACATATTTCTGGAGTAATGTTGCTCTACCTTTATCTCTCTTTCAAGTACACCCAAAGTCAGTTTCAAGCTGGGTGAAAACACACAGCGAGTTTCTCAGAAACTCTTGCATGATCTTGGCAGGGTGCTTTGAATCTCTGTCATGCTGTAAGCCCTCCATTGCCAAGCTTCTGCAAGCAGGCAGTCAGCTGGTATTTTGGTGTACTGTATGCCCAGGCTTTCATGGTGCTGTCATCTCCCCATCGCCTTCAGCACTCATGCAGGTTCTGGAGCTCTTGTCAGCAAGCGTTATGGTCCTCAAGCAATGACGGTGGCCATCCACACATCTTTTGCCGAACACCTACTGCACTTATGTAACACCCTGTACCTCACACCTGGACCTCCCTTCTTTACCGTCAGTACTCCTCTTGCCCAGGTTCTTTCCAAGCAAGCAAAATTTACCTTTGCTCAACAACAGATGCTAGGGGAATGCTGAGAGCACATTTTTACATTTTTACGACGACACCTTTTTTTGTGCATTTTTTTGCTTTTTTTGTAGTAGACTTGCCTGGCCAGGGCTGGCACAGTGAATGTACGGTGCAAACAGTAAAAAAACAGAGATGGGAATGTGATGACATGGGGCTACATGCATGCCAAGGCACTGTGGAGAAGATATCCACAGATGGCTGGGAGAGTGCCTGTGGATGTACCAAAATACTGGCTAACAAGGTAAATCCTAAACTTCAGAAGATTGTCAGAAGAAAAATATTCCTGCATGAAAGCACACTGAGTCTCCAAGGAGGAAAAAAAGTTAAATCTATGAAACCTGCCACCTGACATACATGTGGGTTATTTTACAGTGCAAGCTAGAACAAGATGGACAACCAAACTTCTGAAACAAAAAAAATCTTGAATGTCATTTATAAAGGTTGTACTGGCTTTAATAAAGTTGCCTTCCTGCTGCATGTTTTAATACTATAAATGTAGTATTTTTGCTTAATGATTTTACACAAGGTCAGGACACCCTACTATCCACCTTAAATGCAAAACAAATTGTATGTGATCCTACAATTAACTTGACAATTGTAACGACAGTAGTCTGTCCGTTTCAGTACCTCATTGGTAACTACACCCATGTCGCCTGTTTGCTTACTCTCTCTGCTCCACTCTCTTACAGGTGCTCTTAATTGGTGAGTATATAAGAACTGAACCTGCTTGTGCTATCAACAGTGTTGCTCTCCTCCTCCAGGGGTTTTGGATTATTGTTTTGTTCGTTTGGGACCCTAGACTAATCTGCACCATATTTTGCTTTCTCTCTCATTACACTAACTGTCATCCACATTTCTTTAGTATTTTTTAAGAAAAATAAATATAGGGGGGTGTTGTGGCGCAGTGGGTAGAGCACCCATACCATGAACGGGCAAAGTGCCCATGGTGACCCAGGTTCCCAACCCTACCCTGAATGTCCCCAATAATTTCCTGTCTACTCTTCACTATCCTGTCACAATAAAAGCCCAAAAAATAATAATAAAAAAAGAATAATAAATGTACTTATCATTTGAACGTCTGTGTGTGGCCTCGCCCATGTGTTGCCCCTCTTGAGCCGGTTGTGTAACCTAATTAAGTGATATCCACAGGAGTGTGCTCCCCTCCGCTGTCCACTATACATCATCCCAATACCATCACCCCAATCATCCAACGCTAACACATAAATGCTTAGTTGTTGACACCTCCTAAGTAAAGCTGCCTGTGGGGCAGGTCAGAGCACCTGTAATTAACAGACCTGTTGTGGGTGCCAGAGGGGTCAGAGAGCGCACACAGAGCGACTCCCAGAGATTTACTCTCATTGATTGCACTGACAAAGCAGTGGAGTCTCTGTGAGATTATTGCACTGGTCTGCACTGACCAGCCCCCCGCACACTTCATCTTAGAGGAGGTGGAGGAGGAAGAGAAGGAGGAGGAGGAGGCAATAAGCCCCATTAAGTCTGTCCACTTCCGTTTCCGGAGCAGCAGCAGCAATGCTGGGAAAAAGGTAAAGAAATTATCCAGCATAAAGCTATGTTTCTGCAGTGTCTACTCAAATATTTTACATTTTTTAGCTTAAACTTCTTTCACTTCGCTTTAGTCTGCATCCTGATCAAAACCTCTGACCACCAAGTTGTCTTATTTATGCTAAACACACCACACACCAGAACAACTCCTGGCTTGCTTTTAACACTGTAGCGCACCACCTCCTAGCATCTCAGGCAATCAAGCTAGCTTGCTGAACGAGCTGCATTTTAGTAACATCTAATAACATTCTCTTAAACGAATAAAACAAACATGACTACAATTCACTACAGCTGCAAGGGCCCTATGCTCCTCAACATGACAATTGAGCCCCTTAAAGGAGACATTTGTCAGCTTACTGAGTCTGCTTACGGCACAACAATATGAAACCAAGCTACCAAGCTAAACAGCAAGTCATTTCCCCCCCAGACATCCAACATGATTGTTGCTGACCTGGCCTCCTCTGGCAGTTGTGAGGGCTCTTTATTGTGGTGGGCTTTAGGGCTATCAGCCCAGAAGAACCCCTTTACTCAAAGAGCAGTACATCACAGACAGACCGAGGTTTACCCGTGAACATTTCAAAGGTAAATGTGAGTTTTGGAAGTCTTTGGTGTGATGTGACTAAACTGGAACTGTTTGGTCAAGTTGGATTTTGCTTTCATTTAGCGAAGAAAGGAGGCCTTCAACCCGAAGAACACAGTTCACAAAGTTAAATATGGTGTTGGAGCATCATGCTGGGGGGCTGTTTTGCAGCCTCAGGCATAGGGAGTTTTGTTTGGGTGCATAACATCATGAAAAAAGAAAATTATGTTAAAATTTTGAGGGATAAATCTGATCATAGTCTAGCCTTAAGTAATTGCTGGGTCTTCCAACAAGGCAATGACCCAAAGCATACATCATAATTGGTCCAAACCAATACCAAAACCAAGGTCCTGGAGTGTCCAGTACAGAACCCAGACCTCAATCCTATTGAGAATCTGTGGTGGGTGCTCAAAGTGAATGTCCATGCTCAGAAACCATGCTGGAACATTGATCTTCTGACTTTGGACCAGCTGGAACAATTTGCAATAGAAGAATAGGATTAAAAAAAAAACATCAGGAGACCTATGCCAACCTGGTAAAGAACTACTCTAAGAGGTTGTTGTCGGTTGTGGCTGAGAAAGGGTAAACTATTCACTATTAATGGCCAGGGGGCTAATAATTTTGAACATATATTTTTTGCCCTTTCTTGTTTCAACTTGGTGTATTGGTAAAATATCCTAATAAAACTTAGTGGACATTTTGTCTTTGTTAGTTTGGAAACAAATACACTATAAACAGTTGTGGTTAATGGTCATTCGTATGGAGAAATCAAGAGTTTTGTCTAATTTCATAAGGGGGGGGGGCTAATAATTTTGGGCTCAACTGTATATAAGTGTGCATGTGTGTTAGTGTGTGTGAATGTATAGTATTTGTGCAAGTATACGTATGTTTGCATGTTTGTATTTCAGGGTTTGGGTTCATGTAAATGAATGCATATGTGTTTGTGACTGGTTGTTTGGTTGCTTATGCCCAGATATGCCTACTGATGGGCACATGTGCACGTCACATGTACGATATGGCAAAAAAGCAGCAGGCTGCTGGCGAACTGTTTTGCTATCTGTGTATGTGTACATGAGTGTTGATGTGGGTGTGTATGTGTAACTGTAAGTATTTGTCTTTCTGAACAACAGGAATTTGCTGGAATCAATTTTACACTCGAGGACGATATTATTAGCCCCCCTCCTGAAATTAGACATCTCTCTTGATTTCTCGGTGAGAATGACAGTTATTGAATTTGGTATTGTTATAAGCAGTTTAAACAAAAAAGGCAAAAAATGCATGACGCATGAATTCTGTTTCTGTTAGGTGAAGAAAGGGATAGGCCTTAAACCTTGGTAAACCATGGTTTTCACAGTTAAACATGGTGATGGTAGCATCATTCTGTGGCAGCCTCAGGCACCGGAAGCCTTGTTTGGGTGTACGGCACCATGAAACAAGAAGAATGTGATAGAATATGGAAGGAGACAATGCAGAAATATGGTCATAGATTAAGCTAAGATCTTTGCTAGGTCTTCCAATAAGATAATAACCCGAAGCGTACATCCAAATTAGTCCAAATGTTCTTCAAGGATACTTAAACCATGATCCTGGAGTGGTTCAGACCTCAATCCTTTAGATATTTGATGAGTGTTGAAAATGAATGCCCATGCTCAACATCCATGCAATTTGGACCAGCTAAAACAATTTGCAATGAGCCAGAGTCCCTAGGAGGACATGTGCCAACCTAGTTAACAACTAATCAAAGAGCCTTTTGTCAGATTTGGGTCATAAAGGGCACCGTACTGACGATTAATGATCAGGGGGCTAATAATTTTGTCCTTGTCATTTTTTGCCTTTTTTGTTTAAACTGCTTATTACAATACCAAATTCCAAATTCAACTTGTTAAACATTATCTCCATAGTATACTTGTTTCCAGAATAACATAAACTTATTAATAACTGACAAATCAAGAGAGATGTCTAATTTCAGGAGGGGGGCTAATAATATCGTCCTCGAGTGTATATACTCTTGTATAGAATTTTTTGATTTCACCCATTGATTTCTTATAACCGGTCTTTTTTGACCAGAACACCACAGGTGTACAAAAGTTAAATAGATCGCCCAAAATTTTATACAAATCCTCCAAAATTGTTTTGTTAGTTCACATGCCCTATGTGAACAAAGTCATGGAGCCTCATGACAGTCTGATTAAAGGAAAAATATTTTTGATGAAAAATATAATCAAAACGGTCACTTTTAACCGGAACACAACAGGAGGGTTAAAAAAAAAGTCAATCGAGAAAAAAAAAAAAAAAAAAGCTCAGCTGCGTGATATTGTTAATAAAAATAAGGAGAGAGCACATTACTTCAGTAGCAGCCGAACTGCATTGGTTGCCCATCTGCATCCGTTGACACCTTTAAATGGCAACTGAAGATCTAGCTGTTTAAGCTCACCTAAACTTAACTGTCCTGCTCAAAGACTTTCAGGCACTCAGAGACAGAATGCAATGCAATACCAATGCAAATGGGGAGTTTTTCTTCACCCCGGTTGCCCTGGTGTTTGCTCCTTGGGGGACATAAGTGGAGCTCTCCACAGTGCCCTGGTGTCTTTCTCTAAGCTACTGTACTAAAACAAAGCTTGTCATGTGTATTTCTGTCTTGAGATCCTTTGCTAAACTGTTGAAGCACTTTGAGCTACATCTGTTGTATTACATGTGGCATACAAGTAAAGATTATTGTTGCTATGTAAAAATCTCTTTTTTTTGCAGTTGTGTTTTACATTATTTGAAAGCCATTGTTGTTAATCAACTTCAAGTCTTCTGAGGTGATAGACAAAGGGTTCTACTAATTGGCTGTTTAAGGAGGTATGGATTTTACAGTTAGACCTACAGGATTTGAAGGATGAATCTGAAGTGATTAAGTGGATAGTGACCAATTTCTTAATTCCCCAGCGAAAAACTGTTGAGGTGAAGATGGGTGATGTGTGTGTGTGTGTGTGTGTGTGTGTGTGTGTGTGTGTGTGTGTGTGTGTGTGTGTGTGTGTGTGTGTGTGTGTCAGTGTGTGTGTGTGTGTGTGTGTGTGCATGTGTCTGTGTGTGAACGTAGGGAGTAGGGAAGAGCAAACAGGGGGACAGGAAGTGAAAGACAATCTCTTTTAACATATACGACTTGGTATTGAAACCTATACGTACTTCGTACAGCCTCGAAACTGTCCCATCAGAATAGTGAGGATGAATAACGACTTTGCCTTTGGATTTCTATAATGCCAGACTGGCCGCTTATGCGTCTAATTCCTGTAAACCTTGACATTTTAATGTACTGGTAAATAGTTTAGGGTAGGTAAAGAGCTTTTTTATCGTTTAGACTTGTGTACTTTAAGTACATTTCTATTAAATGTTGCCTGTTTTGGTCAGGCATCTATCTATAAATGCAAGGAACACCTGTCTGTCACTCTGTTCCACACACAACTCTTGAACCATTCATTCCACCCAGGTCAAATTTGGTAGGTGTCTTGCTAATGGCACAAGTGAGTCCCAAGGCACTGCACAGTACAGGTTTACCCATGCACATCTTTAATTTAGTGTAAATTGCTGAAATAATTAATCTTTCATTCAAAACAAACTTTACTTAAATTGAGTCATTTTTGTGAAATTAGTAGTCTCCAATTTCCTTCAGTTGTTGGCAATTTTATAAATTAGCTTAATGGATAATCAGATCAGAGAGGACACTTATTGATGAATACCTATTATGGCCAAGTTAGGTTAACAAGGAGCCTATGTCTTGTGACACTCTGATTGGCAATCTGATTTATTGTATGTGCCTAGATTGTAAAGATGGATTGCGGCCAAATGCAGTTTTGCACTAGCAGCAAACACAGGAGGTATTTCCGTAACACCACAGCCAGTTGCCCCTTGAGCCAGTATGGCTTGCTGTTTCAAGCCTTTGGTGGTTGGAATGCTGATACCTCCGTTTTTAATGAATTTGCGTCACAACTGTGAGTCTGCTATATATATATATGATAGCTGAGTGCGCAACTTACATGATGCTTGCTATAAATCACATCCGTATGAGTTTGTTAAAGGCCTAGTCTACTACCAATCCTCGGCCACTGATGTTGCACCCTATAATGCTGCTGACATCTAGCGCTGAAATAGAACACTCGCAGCTTCTATTTTAAACATGCCCATGATCCCATGTGATGGCGATCCTTTTTTCTTTTCTTTTTTTCTTTTTCTTTTTTTTGTAGTAGCCCACATTTGTTTTGAAAGGTGGCGGGAGTATGTCCATCAGTCCATCACTATAGGCTATTATTCTGGCTGTCCTAGGTGTCCTAGGATTTATTTAACAACACGTGATAAAATGGGCATGCGCAATTTTCATAAAATTTCAGTCTTCCTATAAGGCTTAAGAACAAACTGCATCTCAAACACTCTCTACCACAAGATGGCAGTAAACTGCACGATGCGCAATGTTCCTCACACTCTATTGTCATTTGGCTTTGGGCGATTAGCTATCGTCGTGTGGCGATGTAATATGGTGTAATGGTTAGCGCATTCACGAGGGATGCCCAGTAGTGGTGCGCGCTCCGCCTCTCATCCACCGCATCCAGTTTGCAGTTATGTCTTTTTCTATCTCTTCTTCTTCGCCATGTCTGAGTTCCCTTACTTGCTGCTGGTCACGCTGCTGATTTTGAGTGAAGATGGGTTGAGAGGTCTGGACGGTGCACTGGCTGTAACTAACCGAGATGCTGACAACTTTGTTGAGGGAGATGCACAGCAATTCCCCGCGCTAATCCATTATCAGTTTCTGAAGACCGACGTCACTGAATCAGGTAGAGAACGTTTCAGTAACGACCTGTGAATACAGTGTTTTATGTGGGCTAACCCACTCATTTAGTCGTATGTTTTTAAATGTTCACATATCCTGATTTGAGTGTTGCTTTTGGCAGCCATTGTAACTGATACATTGGAACTGACTGATGACTTGGGGTATACCAAACAACACAAAACAAAGGGGTTGTATTAAAAGGGGGTTGTTTTGTTACAGTGTGTGTATTTTATTTCATCTGCAAATTTATGAATATTTGGTTAGGCAAATATGAAATGTTCATAGGTTACGATAATGATTTTGATCTTTGAAATTATGGTCCTCTTTGCTCGCTTGTATTACAAGTCGTTGGACAATAATCTGTCACAAGAGTAGAGGTAAATGTGTGGTAAGTTAATGGAATCTGGGTTCCCACCTGAATGCACAGAGCAACAGTCAAGAGCTTTGATGAGCAGCTCAAACAGGTCACTGTAGGCATGTTAATGCAGTTGCAGTTGGCATTGTTGACAAAATGTGTAACTATGGCACATCATAGTTATGGAATAGTAAGGGCTATTTTATGCAATCTAACATAATTCTCAGATACTGTCATATCAACATATATTGGTTTATACAACCAGAGTTATTTAAACAAATGTACGCTTACATTGAGGGAAATTAGGCCTATGTAAACATTCCAAATAGCAGTTTCCTTACTCATGGACTCCCACCTTGAATGCAGGGAAGAAGGCATTTTTGGTATGTTTACTACATATAAAATACTATTAACCCTCTGCTTTTTTATTGCATACAAGCAGTGCTGCACAGTCAGACCACCCCTACCAGCTATATTGTTAGTACCCTGCGTACCCTCTGTGCTTTGCTCAGATCCAAAGAATGTGGCGTCCTCCGCCACCAGAACAGAACTCCCTCCTGCCTCCTGGCCCATCTGTTGTTTTCCACGAGGCGAACACGCAGCACTGCTCTGCTCCGCACAAGACATTCCTCTCCGCCTCATCAGCGCGCAGCATCCCTCTGCAAGGCCAGCCTTGATGCCCCCCACCCTTTCCATCTTCCAGTCCTTTTGAAATTCACATTTATCCCCACAGCACGGTTAAAGCGTCTGTAGAGAAGAGAGCTCGGTTCTGGGGCTGCTAGCACGTGGGCACAGTGTTACACGGCTGGATTAATCAATCAAGAATGCTAGCTGGATGATTTAGTACCCTGTTCCGTCTCCATTACACGATAGTCAGCTGATGAGCTAATCAATATTGCCCATTGACTCCGGTACAGTGTGTAAATAGATACGCACTCCAGTGTCCGGGTAAAGGTAGAATTTCTAAACGCTCGCTTCTGTATCAGCTAATGGCTTTTGGGCAACACCCACATTCCTTGGTGTTCACTGTGCATAACAACTGCTGAGTGCATACTATTACTCGCAGTGATTGACCTGTTTGTTCCTTTTTCTGTTTGCACTTTATCATATTTGAATTGCAACTTCATGCCATGACACAAGACCCGTGGCATATTTTAGAACTTAAGCAAAGCATGCTTTGTGTAAAGGCATTATGTCTATATCTATACTTCTTCATGACAACTACCCTTTGCAAACTTTACTCTCACCATTGCAAGGATATGAGAAGGTACCTAACAAAAACTTCATATCTAAATTTGACAGTTAGATTTTCATCTCCTACCCATAAAACTGTACGACTTCATCTCGTACTTGACTTAATTTGTTACACCTGACCTAACTAGACCAGATGCTCTGTTGCTGGTATTTAGTTTATGCCGTGTGAGACATAATCCCTATCTCTGCTTTTGGGACGGCTGGAACAGTGAAAGCAGGTCATTTGCTACTGCTCTTGATAAATCATACATAAATCATCATCATCATCATTTTGAAGTGGTTCTACATGTGTTCCTTCCTTCTCACCCTTTAATGTGTCATTCTTTCAGTTCAGTTCCATTTCCAGTCAAGTAGTTCTGTTTTATGATGACTCAGAGTTTGGCCTTTTCTCAAAGCAGGCTCATTCTCTGTACCGTATTAAAAATGCAGGTAGGTTTACATACTGCATTTTAGTGCAACATATCCAGCCATTTCATACAACAATCAGACTGGATGTTAGTATGTTAAACTAGAGTAAAAATACTTTCACAAAAGACCTTTTTCTTATGAATGGTACCAGTATACCTTCAGACTGTGTGACCGCTATTTCTCTGTGTTGTGTGCATGTCCTAGATACTGATCTCACAGTACCCATGCCTGTATGTCCTAAATCCTCTGCATTGACCTGGAAGTTTCCTGGTCCAATTTGAATGTTAGGATTTATCCTGTGGCCCTGAAATGGTGTGTGATAGGGCAAATCCTTATCACAAATGCATAATATTACTGAGACTGAGTCAATCTGAAAATATGAACATATCTGGGGCTTGTAAGGGTTTATTCTCATTCTTATATAATGACCTCTATTCCCCACGTATTACTCACTATATCAGAAAACCCCTGACTCTATGCCAGCCACATCTATAAGATGATCCCCATTTAAACTGTTTTTGACAACTGCATAACCGTGTCCAACCAGTGGATATCTCATTTGTGTCAGTGATTATAAGTCACGAACTAAGTTATAGTCATGTAATGTGGCTAATTGAGGCAGTACTTTAAACTCATTTGTACTTGGCAAGTAAAGTAAAAGGACATTGTCATCAGTGATCATCTCCTTCTTTTGAAGAGTGGAGTAGATGTATTCTTCTTAAACCACTGAATGAGTGATAGAGAATAGTCATAGTCATTTAACTGAAAAAAGAAGTCTCTGTATCTGAGTGTGTTGTTTTCTAGGGAAACAATATTGGAAATATGTAGCTAAACCTGTACCGCTCAGCTCTCTCCTCTTAACTGTAGTTGACAATAAGCTTTATCAGCACAGGGCAATCTCGCTGACGCAGCAAAGCGCATCCATGCACTTACTGTACCCCAGCATCACATTGATCCCCAATTCCACCTAGCGAGCACCGGCCATACCACAAGATCATACAGCTCAAAAAAGGTATTAATATTTCATGTAATCACAAACTGCCATAAAACATCAAACTTAACCTCTGCTTGTTTCTGCTGTTTTCTGAGGGTGGCAACTTGAGTAAAATATCACTGACACTCACTGTTTGGTGTCAGCGGTCATGTCAAGCATGAAGGTTTGATGGTCTGTGATGAAAGTGTAAATGTGTCAGTGTGGGCCATCTCTGTGGTGGGCCATGGCAATGGATTACAGTAATCCGTTATGATTCGCCCTCACTGTAGATTTATCGGCCCGTCTTTCACTGCAGTGTCCTTAAGCTGCTGCTCCTGTGTGATTGAGAGAGTCCTAAAGCAATTCAGACTACGCAGTCAGACATCGGGGCACACTTCTCAAGATGTCCATCAAACAGTAGGGTGCTTCCTTGAAGAGCATGTTCTAAAGTCTCCTGAAAAACTAAAAAAGTACCCCATCAGTCATATCACCAGATGTTGCTCCTATAGGCATCTCATGATATATATATATATATATATATATATATATATATATATATATATATATATATATATATATATATATATATATATATATATAACTATTAAAAGGTATGTGTCATCAATTATCTGTTGCTAAATATAAATTGTATATATCATCAGTTATCAGTTGAGAGCATCAATTCATTTTACTTGGAAAATACGATGAGACAGCATTGTAAAATTAAGGAAACCATCACATTCCTGGAAGTTTCGGAAGCTCTCAAGGAACATATTCTTGGAAGGCCTAAGTCTGGTGTTGTGCTGAAGCTTTAACAGAGCAGTGCCTGGGGCGGATACTGATCCCTTTGGCCCCAGGCCAAGAGTGCCTTGCCAAGGGTTTGGATGATTGTGTGTGTGTGTGTGTGTGTGTGTGTGTGTGTGTGTGTGTGTGTGTGTGTGTGTGTGTGTGTGTGTGTGTGTGTGTGTATGTGTCTATGGGAAGGCTGATGGGATGGGCAGCACCAGACTCGCAGGCAGCAACCCGAGTGCCTTTTCTCGGATCGATGCGCTCGGTAACGTGATCTCAGCTCCCGTTCTAAATTGAAGGAGAGTGATGGGAAACTTCCATTTCACCCAAAGAGACTAAATGGCCATGGAAGTCTTTGTAACAACTCAGACTCATTTTTCAACCCACTGATGACTAGTGCTATTGCTCGGTGTATATTTCACCAGACTCGGGTCCGGTAAAAGGATGTCAAGACAAGATGACCACTGTTCACAGGCTCACACAGAATAGCCTGGCCCACTTTTTATATGGAGCACACGCTGTTGCTATTTACGGCTGATGGCTCGATCTATGTGCTTCTATTGTTCTCATACAGCGAAGGACTGCAGCATCAGACACTGTGCCTCGCCCTGCACATACACACATCTACGTGAAGTCATTCAGTGTACATTGCGACTGTACGTGTAGTTCAAGGGATCAGTGAGGCGAAATAGTTTTACAGTGAGCCACTTCAAAAGCGCATCTATTTCTATAATGATTTGCATTGCTGTGACTGTGATGCCTCTGTTGTGTTGTAAACTATAGCGAAATGCATATTGTATGAGTTTGTATGACGGCAGGATTACACAAAAATATCTGTTAATGTGGTGCATGGGCCAGGAAAGTGCTCTTTAAATTTTGAAGCAGATCCAAATGACTGTCTTAGTGCCTCATGGTGTTCTTCTTTGGGAATTGAATCCCATAATGGGTGGCATTAGTGATGGGTGAATTAGGCCTTTGTAATGTTGAAAGGGGCAGACACTATTATTATCCATGAGCTAGAAAGTACTTTTCAGGAGTCAAAAGAGTTTGGGGTTATGTATGAAAAGATTTCTTAATTTCTTATGTGTTCTCCTCGCACATTGTGCACACTAGGACATCCTATGCTCTGAATAAGCCAACAACTGAGCCTTGTAAAAATATGGCAAAATATATATATATTACTAACTAGAAATAGCCGTACATTTTACACTGAGCCATGTGTGGATCCCTAAATATAGTAATTTATATACCAGATACATCTAATACATTTCACCGCCAGTGTAATTAGTGTGAGCTTGAGTATGTCTCCCTCTCATAGCTGCAGGCCACATTGCTGCAACCATCCTAATGCATACAGTATCAGCCCATCCTCATGCATATCAGCACATTATCATGCATATCAGCCCATCCTCATTCATATCATCCCATCCTCATGCATGTGAGCACATTGTCACATCATCTCAGACCCCTGATGCAACGCTGCCTGGTCAGCACTCCTGCACACCGTCATTAGCATGTCAGAGAATCTCATGGGTGCCTGTGTAATATGGCCATGCATGTACTCATTCTTTGATAATATACTGTACTATATGCTCAGAAGTGACCTTATATTTTTTTTTGTTACAAGTCATCTCAGTCAATGTTTGAGGTCTTTTAGGGCACCCTGCTGTCATGTTGTGTAAAGAAAGCTCTACTGCTCTTAGGGGAAGCAGGGGTTTGTGGGATAGCTTGGTACGGCTGTAGCTGTGCAGCAAAGAGCTTTGCACGCATGGCTGTGTTGTGTCCCTTGCTTCACCTCCTGAGTAGACAGCCACCCACGCCTTTGCCTCACCATGCTGCCCAGAGCCACATGTCACGCCACATTCTGTGTAAGATGTCTTGTGCGCTGCGCCTTTGTCAGTTGGAGACAGAATAGATGTGGCAGCATAGTGCTGGGATTAAGGATACAGACCCCTTTTTTATCCAAATGTAAGTCTTGAATGTGCCTTTTGTATAACAAAATAGTGCGGTTTATGAGTTAGAAAGCCTCAATCTGCTGAATAACTTGAGCCTACAGATATTTGAGTTAATGGACCATGTAGACTTCATCAAGATGTTAATTCATAACACTGGTGCAAAATAACTTTTATTTTGTCAGCATTCATTTCAAACTCAATTTCTAATAGATTAAGCCATGCTTACACTAAGCCTGAAGCACCATGGGAATAACAGATCATCACTACATGATTTAACAAATGCTCCTTCCTGCTTTATCTATGTACTGTTCTATGTTAGTGTTTTGTTTGTGAAGGCAAAATGCCTCTTGTAGCAGAAAACCCTTTACATCCAGTTTAACACCAACTAGAGTAAAAGTGCTTTTCCCCACATTACTCCACTAAATTTTGTGCAAGCACTGCAGAAGTGTAAAAACACCTTATGAGTTCAGTGAAATGCTTCAAAGAAGAAACAAATAACTTAATCAAGAAACAAATAACTTGACTAACTCCTCTCTGGCCTTATGAGTTGTGACATATTTACTTGAGGTGCCGAGTCTACTTCAGGTCTACTGAAGTCAAACGTCTTGGGGTCTGTCTGTCCACTATCCATTATTTCTAGCCGCCAAGTAACCCAGTTCCTCTCTGTCACTTGTCCCCCCCCCCCCCCCCCCAGGTTCCGTCTTCCTGCTGAGGGTTCACGTGAAGGACGCGGCCAGCCGACAGCGACTCAAGGGGGTGTCTGTGGAACTCTTCGTCAACTACGAGCTTGCTAGTTCAGTGCTCACCGGCAAAGATGGCTCCGCACTGCTGAGAGTGCCCTACCAGCTGCAGCAGACCGTCACGTTAGTGGGCAGCCACAGTGGCTACGTTCTCACGCCTTTGCCATGGAAAGCCTCCAAAATGCCAAGTAAGACAAATATGGGCAGGGCCTGTCAAAAAAAAAACACTTACTAAATGACACGTATCATATAAAGTTCTGGCATGATAAGTCTTTGCTAAAGAGCTTTCATCTACATTTCATACAAAAAATGTCAACATGAAGTATAGGTCATGTGAAAGAGTATATACTGGTACAGAATACATTACTGTGTATTAATGGCATCACAGTTTTTCATCATAGTAGCATTTACTACATAAATGAACATATTAACTTCACGGACTTTTTGCTTTAAAATTCTCTGTGGAAGAGGGGGTTGAGAGGGGTTTGTGTGGTCAGGAGTAAGGGCCAAATGTAAATTTGTTAGAAGGTGATGGCAAACCTCATCAAGGGAAACAGAAGCAGATCCATCCTGTGTGGATAATATCCCGGTGGAGGGTCATGATGCTTATACAATTTCAGATTTCATGTCTTTGTACAATATGTAATTTCCTGAGATGGAAACCAGAAGCTTCTAAAAGTAAAAGTGCTTCTATATTGGCTCTATGTGTGCAGAATGAACCTGCTTGAAAAGCTGCACAAATTAAGATATGCTTGTGTAGTAATTAGATACAACAGATACATAAAAGTTCTTTCACTCTCTCAAGCTGGATCGATCTGTCTGTCTGTCTATCTATCTATCTATCTATCTATCTATCTATCTATCTAAATTTCCTTCTGGAAGAATAAAGTACTCTACTCTATCTACAGTATCTCTCTCTCTTTCTCTCTGTCTCTCTCTCTCTCTCTCTCTGTCTGTCTGTCTGTCTGTCTGTCTGTCTGTCTGTCTCTCTCTCTCTCTCTCTCTCTCTCTCTCTCTCTCTCTCTCTCTCTCTCTCTCGTTGCATTGTAGAAGAGAGGTGGTGTTCAGCCCAACAAAGCGCACACGCACTTCAGATGAGGTCCTGCCATCCATTACACTTGCAGGAGTACACCTCTGAATGTTTGATGTGAAGTCTCCATCTAGCTTTCAAAGCACGCAACTGCAAGTGCTGCTAGTGCTGTGAGGGGTCTCTGTGATGTGCATGATGATGCGACTACCTCTGTGCAGGGCCGCCTATAAGGGGAAATAAACATAAAAGCTTTCCAAGCCAATTGAAAACCATCTGGGTCATTCCGTGTCAAATCGAACAATGGCCGACAGTCACCCTCTCCAAAAAATCTGAAAAAAATCACAGCTGTTTGTACATCCAACCTATGTATACATCTGAAATATTAAGTCTGTATCACTAATAGCTCCAAAACTACAGCCCATTGAAATTTCAGGTCATTTTGGGAATTCTGGTGTACAAGCCTTTTGCTCAACTTCCGACATTGCTGGCTCTTTTAGTATTCCACACACATTAGTGTAACTATGTGAAAAGAAATGCATTTTCCTGTAGAATTCAAAAATCAAATCAGATCAGATGTACCTTGTGTAATTCTTCCTCTCCAAAGCTGTGAAAATGGCTATAGATTCAATATGTGAAATGACACCACCACTTTTGAGGGCTTCTCGTTCAAAAAGTATGGCACACAAATTTATCAGATTATTTTTCCCAGTCATATACGGATTATAATGTCATGCCTATGCATTAACCTTTGTTGATATTGTTTTCATATTCCATAAACAGGAATGCTATCAATTTAAAGATCGTAAACAGTAACAATATGCTATGCAAACATTAAGAATGTGAAAACTAAGATCTCATATTTTTAAAGTAATGAAACGCAAGACACAGACATTCACACTCATGATCACAAAATATTATGCATATCTTAAATTTAAACATTTAGAAATATGAGATCTTAGTTTTCACATTCTTAATGTTTGCATAGCATAATGTTACTGCATTCCTGTTTATGGTCCGTTTGTGTTTGTATTATAATGCCATTTTTTTCAGTTTTGCCTTGCTTTTTGTGTGCTGTACAATAAAACCCTGCTCAAAAATGACCTTGACAGTGCAATTGGTTTAATTGTAACACAAAGTTTGTTTGGGAGCTTTTCCTGTAAATGGCATGCTACCCTATCATTGACTTCCATTGTATTAAAAGAGCACAACATGTGGTGGAAAGAGGTACTGCTGATCAATCCAACTCCATGGAATTACTGACATTTTTTCCCAAACATCATATCTCAATAAAGAGACTCAGCAACAAATCCAAATTTTGGACAAATGATCCTCACATACAGAATGATTATGGAAAAATGTTTAAGCAATCCTGTGAACTGTCCACATGGTGAAATGACAAGATGAAAACAGCCTTTTTGAAAATCAAGCCTAACTTCAAGAAAATACACTGACCATATGAAAACAATATCAACAAAGGTTAATGCATAGGCATGACATTATAATCCGTATATGACTGGGAAAAATAATCTGATACATTTGTGTGCCATACTTTTTGAACGAGAAGCCCTCAAAAGTGGTGGTGTCATTTCACATATTGAATCTATAGCCATTTTCACAGCTTTGGAGAGGAAGAATTACACAAGGTACATCTGATCTGATTTGATTTTTGAATTTTACAGGAAAATGCATTTCTTTTCACATAGTTACACTAATGTGTGTGGAATACTAAAAGAGCCAGCAATGTCGGAAGTTGAGCAAAAGGCTTGTTCACCAGAATTCCCAAAATGACCTGAAATTTCAAAGGGCTGTAGTTTTTGAGCTATTAGTGATACAGACTTAATATTTAAGATTTATACATAGGTTGGATGTACAAACAGCTGTGATTTTTTTCAGATTTTTTGGAGAGGGTGACTGTCGGCCATTGTTCGATTTGACACGGAATGACCCATCTGCATTTTTTGGAGGGAGGGGGGCGCTCGATAATTGGATCTTTTCAGGGGCCCAGCCATCTCTCTGGGCAGGCCTGGCTCTGACATAGGTTGACCTTTGGGTGTGAGTGGATGATTCAACAAACAGTCCCTTTGAAGCCTGCACTTCTTCCTCTCTCTCTCTCTCTCTCATCTCTTCTTAGCATTCTTATCTGTGACGCTGCCTCTGGTCTCACAAACCCGAGGGAACGTCTGGCTGTTCGAAGACTCCGTGTTGATAACAGGAAAATTTTCAGGTTTGCTCATCATGTCAGAAAATAACTGTTCATGTGTTAGACAGTGGGCATCGAGTCTCAAGATTTCATTAAATATAACTTGTGTGCTTACTATTACATTTTATTGACTTCGGATCTGTTTGTCCTAAAACTCTTTTAGGAAGAAAGAGGAGGATTTTTTAAGATCTTAAGTTGAACTTATATTGTGCATATACTGTATCTGGTTTCATTGGACACTTTTTCAAAGTCCAAATCTTAACAGAGTTCTGAATTGTTTTCCCTAAAAACACTAAGGAGAAAAGGATACGTTTTTACTTGTGTCTGAAAGACAAAATTAAGACAACTGTCGGGAGGAATATTTTCTGCTAGACGGTTCACTCCTGGATGTTGTGAAAGCACGAACAGGAAGAATTAATAAAAGAGTGTTCAACAGAAACCACTGAATTTCAGCCACTGTGTTAGACGAGCATGTCATAAATTGTTGTGGCCCTGTGTGGTACTTTATGTTTGCTTTAATTGTACTTTATTGACCTGTCTCAGTGACGTGACAGTTTTAAAGGCAGCACAAAGGTTGTAACCTGTTTTTTTGTATCATTCTGGAACATTTTTATTTTATTTTAGAGCCACTGCCAAATGTGCAGTTCCAGAGGAACCTGCTTACGGTGCCAGAATGCAACATTTCTACTATTACTGCCTACCTGACAGTGCCCCAACCCAGTGCTGAGAAAAGCGT
>CM050213.1:16540000-16547500 GCA_027475355.1 Coilia nasus | reverse complement strand
GCATGGTTGCTGTAACAGCAAAAAATCCACATAGTTAGTGGCAAAATCACTTACAACCATTAAATGCGGAAACACACCTGCAATGATTTACTTTTATAGCACAAAGGGGCCAAGACGTGGCAGAAAAACAAAAAATATGAATATGAACACTGGATAAAAACAAAAGCCCTTTTATGGACCTGTCCATTTGCCTGCGGGTTTTGCCTACAGTTCAATTACTCAATTAAAAAGATGCATTTAACAGAAAATTGGGTCATGTTTATTTTATAGAGCTCATATAAAACACTGCTGGACATATTATTCATGTGGCCATAATATAGTATAAGAATTTTTTAAATCTAGGGCTCTTGAAAAGCTTTGTTTGAATGCGTACACTGTCATTATTTTTTTTCTTCAAAGGGATCTGGTTCTGTCTACATGCTGGTGCTTCTGGGCATTACTGGAGAGAAATGTGGAAGCCCAAAAGAAAACAAAGCCCCATCTATGGTGGTAATTATGGTATAAATACCTTTGGCAAAATATCTCTTTTTCAAAGAACGACTTGCAGTTTTTCCAAGTGCTACTGTAAACGGGTATGGATCCAGTGTCCCAATCCCTACCCATCAGAGAAAGGTAATGGATACAAACAAACATTCATCCAGGCTGGAGATTTCAAAGGACTGATAAAAGAAGAAGCCCATAAAGATTCGCTATCTCGTCCTGACAAGCGCTGGATGATAGGTGCGGTCCATTAATGAAACTGGACGCATCACGTGTGACGATGATAATCAGCTGAGAATGACTGCTGCTGACCTGGCAGGTCCTGTTGCCTCGTGACAATTTGTGCTTAGCTTTTGAAATCTACTGCCTTTTCATGCACGGCAGAAATCCACAGAAATCTGCTGCCTTTTTCATGCATGACAGCATTCTGAGTGTAAATATTGACTTTGGCATGTTGAGGTACTTTGATTCACTCTCAAAAAAGATACAGGTTGAGAGCTTTTGCAGTTGTTCGACTGAATGAGTGCCATCAGGATGAAAGACTATGTATGTTGGACTCAGTACAACATGTTAGATGCTCACAAGCTAAATATACGTACAGTACACGGACTTGACAGATGTGGGGAAGCTAGCACTGAACTTGCCAACACATTTGTGCGTGTAAAGCCTTTCACCTTCTCCGAAAGCCCTCTCCCTTCACTGTATTTAACAGCTGCTTGCATTTG
Source organism: Coilia nasus (assembly GCA_027475355.1). Lineage (NCBI taxonomy): Eukaryota > Metazoa > Chordata > Actinopteri > Clupeiformes > Engraulidae > Coilia > Coilia nasus. The sequence goes on along the minus strand of CM050213.1, from coordinate 16,546,295 downwards.
CCTTTTTTCAGGCACAGGCCCACTTTGAGAAATTGTGCCTCGAAACACTCGAAACTTCATTAGTGCTTCACAGAGGGGGTGTAAAGGCCTCTACTCATCTGTTCTGTCCTCTGGCTATAGGATAGGATGTCACAGTGGATCTTCAGCAGTGCTCCAAAGAATGGGATTAAATTACACTGCCTCGTTTTTTCTCTCTCTCTCTCTCTTTTTCTCCTTTGGTTTTTACACAGCAGGAGAATGGAGAGGCGTTTGAGCTTCTAATGAAGCCAGAGACAAAGGCCTTTCCTCGTCTCAAAAGGGAGCGTGCTTAACTACATAGACCACGCGTGAGATCACACGACCATGGCCACCAGTGCTCCAGTGCAAGAGAATGCTCAGCCTTGCTATTCACTCGGAATCATCCCCTATTATTAGTCTCAGCAAATACCCCCCCAACCCCCAACCGCCAACATCTTCGACTCCGACTCCAGCTACGCCTGAGCTATGAGAAGATAGGGAGGCGGCTCTTTGTTGTAAACTGGGACATGTAAGGGAGTATGCAGGGAATGTAGCGAGTGTTGTTCTTGAGGACGGCACTGAGCCGGACACGCAGAACGTCCTCCACTGCGGACGGATGAAGGTAAGAGCGCCAGGGCCGGTGATGTAAGCTGATTCATTGTGACACACCGTTTCAGGGCAAAAAGCCGTGGGAGTGGGCAGGAGTGGGCAGGAGCCGGCGGATGAGAGGCCTCGCGGACAGGAGACTAGACTGATAGAGACAGGCCCATCGCCGAACATCACAACAAGGCGCAAACATGCGTGCGCAATTACCATCAAAGCACACTCAGGCTAGGCACAATGGGCCCCCTTTTGATTCCAGGCTTCACCCAGCCTGAACCTGGGAGACACTCACTGGCAGTAATCTTAAAAAGCACGGCTGAGCAGAGATTGGGGGAGAGAAAACCGCTGTACGTTATTTCGAGGACCCAAGCCCCTCTCTTTCATTCTCCCTTTCTTTCTTCCCCTTGTGCAGCATAAGTGCACAAGAGTGGCAGAGCGAGGCGAAGATAAGGGCGAGTTGCTACGGCGCAATCTCTTAGGCGGTGCTTCAGTTCAGAGCCCTGTTGCCACGTCGATAACAATAGACCAAATTACACGTGGCAGGAAGGGAAACAACAGCGCCAGTTGAGACACCTCAAGTCAACCCAACACACAGGCAGCACACACACACACACACACACACACACACACACACACACACACACACACACACACACAATGGAACAATGTCTGAGTTTTCTCAAGCATCCAGAGGCATGCTGGCACAGGTGGGACTGAGGTGAGGAAGAGAGGACGTTTGGCTCGTTTGGAGCCTGAGAGAGGACTGCAGTTCTCATCCTGTTTGGCATAAACTAAAGACACGAACAAAAAGTAACAAAAAAAGAAAAAGTAAAAAAAAAATCAACAAAATAAAGGGAGACAAAGCAGGCCTGCAGACATCTCGTTCCAGTCCCAGCACTTCGTCTGTTCCAGCATGCTCCCGAACCTTCTCTCAATTACGGCCACGCGGTGGGAAATCTCCATCAGCCTGGGCTTACTGCCACCCAATGCCATTCATCTTAAATGAAATGGCTTAATCAATGCCAAGACCGAGTGGAACAACACGGCGCTACAGTAAGTAATTACCCTCTCCCCAGTGGAGCACACCAGGCTGGAAACTCAAGGATGTGTTTGAGTTCTCTTTTAATTGTGTGTGATTATGTATGTGTGTGTGTGTGTGTGTGTGTGTGTGTTTTTGTGTGGACGTGCCCAAACTCATACATTTGTGCTTCAAAAACACACACACAGACAAACAGACATACACACAGACACACACACACAAAGCACAGGAAAATAGCAAAAAAGTTATTGTGCTGCACACCACCTCTTGCATAAAAACTATCTGCTCATCAAGCCTGGACATGAGCTATAAAACATTTACACACTCTCTGTGACTGTGGCACATTAAATGACACGGGAGCGAAAACAGAGCGACACAAAACTGCCAGAGAGTGTTGTGAAAACCTCCTGTGTCAGTGTGCCTTGTAGCACACAGTCAGATGGATCCCATGTCTGTCCCGTGTCTGACATTACATGAGGAGGAAAGAGACAGTTTTAAGACATTCCTGTATGTCTGAGGTGGGACCACAGTCCAGTGCTAAGCCAATAACAGTCCAATTCTGTGCCTATGGTCTCGGCAAGCTACACAAACACACATGGCTAACAGCAGCATCAGTCACAATAATGGCATTTGCCTATGTGCCGGTGGAGAAACTGCAAAGAAAATAAACCAATGTGGAACTTGCAAAACAAGCTGAAACCAAAAGAGACCAAAAAAAAAAAAAGCTCGGAAAACGAGTAGGCTCAATACATCTTGCACAAGTCAAAACACCAACACAAACCAGAAACAGACATAGAGCAGCACAACACAGGACAGTCTCTAACAAAACAGCCTATTCATGTGGATGGGGGGGGGAGAAGTACAAAGGGGTCCTCAACACAAAAGAGGCGTCCAATTTTGCTGCACATTACAGCGCATTAGAGCACTTACCTTGTTTTGCATGATTAAAGGGGCAAGGATGTTACCATTTACTAGGCATCTGAGCCCAGGTCTATTTTAATAATTCCCCAGTGTTTTGCATCAAGCACACATAACCTTAAGCAGCATAACAGCGGGGCTCTGGCTAGGATGCGCTAGACTCAAAATGTGCCCAAGATCACTTTTCATTCCACGTTTGATTTCACAAGGAACCAACAGAGACAGAGGGAGGGAGAGATAGAGAGAGGGGGAGAGTGAGAAAGAGAGAGAAAGATAGAAAGAAAGAGAGAGACAAAGAGGGAGAGAGAGAAAGAGAATGTGAAAAGACATGATACATGCAAAAAGATGGGGACATTTTGCCTCTAGCATGTGTGGAGTTCTATCCCAAACGCATGTGTACTTCTTAGGTCACACACACACACACACACACACACACACACACACACACACACACACACACACACACACACACACACACACACACACACACACACACACACACACACACACAAACAAAAACAAGAAGCCAGGGAGAAGCTGTACTCACATCAGAGTTGAAGCGGAGTTGACAGATGTTGCAGGAAATCACTTGCTTTTTCTTCGGGGGGATGGAGACTCCAAAGGTGTGGTTGATAACAGCTTTTTGGACGGGGTCCATCTGCAAGAAAGGAAGCACGGGAACACATTTAGACACAAAGCAGAGAAATAAAGAGAGAGAGAGAGAGAGAGAGAGAGAGAGAGAGAGAAGAGTGAGAGGGAGGGAGAGAGAGAGAGAAGGGGGAGGGGGTGACAGAAGAGACAGAAATTTCCACATCCCGACAGTCTGTCACACTGTTTTTGTGACCCCCCCCCCAAGCAAAAAAAGGGAGGACTGAAAACCCAACTGAAAAGACACCAGACACCTTCAAAGTGGACAGATGCTAGGCACTGCGGATCAATGCATTGCCTGGGGAAGGATATGTTCTGAATGAAGTGTTATGAAAATAGATACTGTACTTGTTTGCCAAACAAAGACACCGTGCACGGAGACCAACACCAATGTGAGGATGAGTGCAATCATGGCCTGGTAAAAAGAGTGCAATTGAGCACATTGACTGCTTGTGTCGGCCTCTAATGTGGAGATCAATCTAAAGCACTCGACTTTATCCAGATTATCCACACAGGGCTGGCAGCACATCCAAATCGGCGCTCGAAAAAAAAAAAAACCCTTTTGTCTTCCGTCAACCACAACAAAACAACTGAGCGTATTACAAATGCCGTATAATGTGGCATTACAAAACCTGGGAGATCAGAGAGGGTTATCGGCTGAAAACAAAAGGCTCAATAACTACTGGATTTCCTGCAGAGATGTTGCAAATACTATTCAGATCAGTTAAACACTCAAACATGACACATTTGTTTGAATGGAGGTCAACTTGTCAGATAACCTTACACTTCATTTACAATTTACTTTGTTCACACATAATCTACCATGTTATAAAACAAAAACCTAACTTACACCTAAAACTTACACCTGCATACCTATATCTACAGCAAAAACACCAAGTCAAAACCAAATCGAAGATCTATGTTGATGAGGAGAAAACCATCTGAAGCCCGAGAGAAAGCCATAAAAGAATATCTAGAGACATTCTGGCTGGCATTCAGTGTGGAGAACAGACTCACAGCAGCAGAGTGTTTCAGTGAAAATGAGAAAGGACATTTAGGGTACCTGAAGCTCCTGAAGCACCTTGGTGCCTATTGTCCTGGGTGGAAATCAGGCGGAGGAGACACGCTGTGTGCTTTAGCAGGGGATGCAGGAGAGTCTGTGCTTGAGGCAGCGTTCTCTTGTCCCCCCTTCTCTAACAATCTCTCTCTCTTTCTCACTCCCTCCCTCTCTCATTCTCTCCCCTTTCCTCCCACCCTCCCTCCCTTCCTCCCTCCCTCCCTCCCTCTCATTCGACCTCTCTCTCATTGTCGATCTCTCCCTCTCTCTCTTTCTCTCCCCCTCTATTTGTGTCGATCTCTCTTTTTTTCTGTCCTCACTCACCTTCTGTGTCTCTCTTGCACAAATACACACACACACACTTACACACAGTACACGTCCTCTCTCTCTCACAAACACACACACACACACACACACACACACACACACACACACACACACACACACACACACGCGCGCGCACACACACACACTTATCTGGCCTGCCTGCCTGCGCATGCTGATCCCCATGGCTCCAGCTCCTGATTAGCTGTGAATGGCCAATGAGCTTTCCGTCAACAGGAGAGCTGCGGGACGGCTGCGCGACTGTGTGATGCGGTGCGGGGCGGTGTGGGGTGGACAGCACAGCATGCTGCTCGCAAACCAGGGCGCCCGGGCCTGCTCCATTAAGAATTTACAGCCAATATTACTTACAGGCCCGCATGGCTTACCGCCAACACCGTCACCACGCTTCCACAATCGTCGGAGGAAGCAGCAGCACAGAGTCTCACCTTTCTCTTGATAGATAAGAATGCTTTTAATTTCACAATAAGCGCCTGCACTTTATCCAGAGGGGATTTTTTATTCCCAAACGGAGCAGCCACCCGCACACTCCAGGGTCCACTCTAATACATCAGGATAGAGCAGCGAGAAGCCCCTAAAACGCAGCAGGACTGACCTCTGCAGGTCACTAATGCAGCACTTTGCTTTATTAACGCGGAGCAGCAGGCCCTGAGCAGTACGCCAGCCGTGCATTTCAAGGAGGCTGGGAAGGGGGGGTGGGACACCCCACAAAAGGGGTTGAGAGGCAGTGAGAGAGCTTATGCAACTGAGCAGCCATGGAGATGTTTCTTTTTCTTTTCTTTTTTTTTTTTCTTTTCAAGACGCTAACACCTCTTGAGGATAGTGCGCTGGTGTAATCTGTAATTAAAATCTCTCTCCCACATCAACTTTCAGCACGCACACACAGGGGGGAAAAGAAGGGCAAAACAATTAATGACTCAAGGAGGGGAGGAGGACAGGAGCACTGCCGCAGCTGATGGAGGCAAACAGGTTCGTTAGTTAGAGGCTGGCTGTGCTGCACTTACTCGCCCTACTCGTGCCGCTGCTGCTGTTTTGTTTGTTGTTATTGTAGTTCTGGCCACCATCTGTGTATTGATTGTTGGAACTTATGTAGAAATTGCCTTCTCGTGGGTATTGTTTGATGGCTCTTTGGGTAATTTGTGTTTTTTCACTTATGAAAACCCTGTTGTTGTTTACATGACAAATCTATGTATGTACGTATGTCGCTATCAGTATCGAAGTTGTAGTGTGGAGCTGATGTTTTGTGATATTGGTGTCGTAACCGTGGTTAATTAGTTAATTGAATGATTGCTTAAATGCATACATGTCACCTCTCAACACAACACTTTGTTATAAGAAACCTGTATGGGTTAATTGTTTTTGATGCAACCTTGACAAAGGCCAGTTTGCCAAAACGTCGGTCATGGAAATTTTAAAAAGTAAAAAAAGTAGTAAAAACGGTTGTAAAAATTGTACTCTTCCCTGGCCTGCACCCCATTATGAATGTGCGTCGTTTTTCATCTTTACTGTAGCTCTGGCCACCATCACTAGACAAGATGTTACCACAATGTCAGCGACTATGGTGGTCCTGGTGAGACATGTGTGTGACTTTTTCCTGATTTGGATCCGCTCTTTTTCGAAAGTGACTTTATCTGTCATTCGGGGATTGTTAATTACACTTTGCTGATAAGCCATGCTGGCAGGCCAGCATC
>CM050213.1:16505000-16535000 GCA_027475355.1 Coilia nasus | reverse complement strand
ACACCAACTATCCACTGATGTGCACAGGAAACATTTGTAGTGTTTCCTTTTTCTTTGTGTGAAGAGCACTGTTTTATGAAAAAAAGCTGTCATACTTGTGGTTAACACACACGCACACTGGGATCCAATGTGTCAGTACAAACAGCGCTATCAGCACAAACAAAGGGGCAAGGGTGGGATGTTTTAACACTTCTCAAACAATAAAAGCACACTTGAGGAAAACAAGTCAGTTTCTCTGGAAAAAGGACGACATCATCTAAGGCTGTTTATGGTTCTGCTAGAGGTGTGCTCAAAATGACAAACTGAGTGTAAATCAGAAATCAGAATGTGTATTCAGTTTGGTGCACTTTGGTCAACACAATGGCTACAAGTCCCAATGGTTTAAAAGAGTGTGCCTCAAGACCTCAAGAATCTCTGGCGATGTTCAAGCTCTTACAAACAAACAAACACACACAAACACACACAAACATGCACATACACACAACACAAACACACCCAAACACACACACACACACACGCACACACGTACACACACACGCACAAACACACACACACACACACACACACACACACACACACACACACACACACACACACACACACACACACACACACACACAAACACACACACAGGCATTGAGGCATCAGTGTAAACACAGTTCACATAAGCTGACAGCCTCAGCAGGGAAGGAAGCTCAGATTGATTTTCGGGGGGTTGTGGGCGGCAGGGAAGTGAAACGAAAGCGGGTAAGCATGCGGTGTGGCGGCTCACCGTGTTGAAGTTGGGGAAGAGTCCGACGGGCGAGGAGGTGTCCATGGGGAAGGGCATGAAGGGCTTCATGTCCAGCGTGGACTGCATCATCAGTGACGGCGTCCGCACCAGCGCAGGAAGTGTGTTGCTGTGGCAGGAGCTTCCTGTTTCAGGTGCAGATAGAGGGTGAGGGTGCGGGCGGGTGGGTGTGTGTCGAGGAGAGGAGAGGGGAGGAGGGGAGGGGGATGAGATAGATGTAAAGACAGAGGGAATAAATGTGAGAAGACACATGGGAGAGGAAGGGAAAAAAAGACAGAAATAAAACCTATTTAGCATCACGGATGAAAGATCTATTCCCAGCCCTGGCGTGAATAAATATACAGTTAAAAGAAACACACACACTCACACACACACACACGCGCACACACACACACACACACACACACACACACACACACACACACACACACACACACACACACACACACACACACACACACACACACACACACTTCCACATGTATGTATGAACACAAATGTATACACTCCTACACACACAAACACAGTCGCATACTGTGAGGAGAGTCGGGGATAGGGGATGGGGAGTGTTATAGGGAAGCAGGCGGGCATTCAGTGGAAAGTAACTCATCATCTCTTAAATGAGGCAGAACATCTCCACGCTCAAGGGCTTCTCTCGGAGCCGAGAGCCATGTGCTACGTGAGCCTGCCTGCTAGGTATGCTGGCTACTTCTTGTCAGTGTGTTTGCGTGTGTGTATGTGTGTGTGTATGTGTGTGTGTGTGTGTGTGTGTGTGTGTGAGAGAATGCGGATTAGACCGGGTAAGAATGCTGGCTTAAGAGAGGGCTGTGGATGCTCTGGGAATTGCCTGATGTCTGCAAAAAAAATAAAAAATACCCCACAATCCTCAAAGAAGGACGAGGATGAGGAAGAAGCCAGCGTTCAGTTATTCTGGTGGGGCGAAGCCCTGCGTTGACAGAATCCCTATGTCACCTTGACACTTGTGGACAAGGGGGCTTTAATCATTATTGAAGGCAGTGTCGCATGCAATTACAGACACCTACCCTGACACGGGCCCAGCTATCCCACAGATAAAGAGACTGCACTTATTCATCCAGGGTCGGCCTGCCGTAAGCCTCATCATGATATGTACTCCCACTACCCGGGGAAGGTCATGGCTGGTTCACATAACTGCTTATACTTGCATTTATGTAAGCTTAAGGCAACAGTTTATCTGTGAATCACGATCTTTTCAGAGCAACATCATAAACAGAACTGCAAGAGACATGCTACGCTGCTATATTAAAAGAAACTCCTCTCTGTCTCCCTCCTTTTCACTCTGCTAGTCGCCAAGTCACTCTCTCTTTAAATGTGTGTGGATGTGTGTGTGTATGTGTGTGTGTGTGTTTGTGTTTAAGAGTGTGCTTTTATGTGTTTGATGTTTACGCATGCTCGCCTGTGCAGGCAAATCTCCAGCTGACGCGAATGTGGTTCGCACACACGCGGGACTCCATCGCTGCTGCCACTCCGACACGGCACTAAGCCCAAACACATGTGGCTTCCAGAGCCACCACAGACCCGACACGTACTCCAACAACACACAAATATTCCTGTCACACAGTCAAAACTTCCAAACGAGTGAGAGGGGAATGAGTGAGTGAGAGAGAGAGAGAGAGACAGAGAGAGAGAGAGAGAAAGAGAGAGAGAGAGAAAGAGAGAGACTGAGAGAGAGAGAGAGAGACAGAGAGAGAGAGAGAGAAAGAGACCGAGAGAGAGAAAGAGGGAGAAAGAGAGACAGTGAGAGAGAGAGAAAGAGAGAGAGAGAGAGAAAAAGAGAGAGAGAAAGAGCCAGTGGGAGAGAGAGAAAGAGTGAGAAAGAGAGAGAAAGAGACCGAGAGAGAGAGAAAGAGGGAGAAAGAGACAGACAGTGAGAGAGAGAGAGAGAGAGAGAGAGAGAGAGAGAGAAAGCATGGGGGGGTTAGACAAGAAGCAGGGGAAGAATGCCCCCACTACTAAATCACACTGTTTACAGCTCGGAGGGAACGTATGGTATCTGCGCTGACACTGCAGGAGAATTTCTCCAGTTAATTTCATATAAATGAGATCATCCATCAGAGACATCGCGACTGGGTAAAGCCACATAAAAGCAGAAAGAGCGTCGTGAAATGAGGACCAGACTGCATAGCAGCAGCTCATCACACTGAGGACCTCCCGTTGCATAGCATGATTGCTCTTGATGAAGTCAAGCAGGATACATAATCAAAACGACGTGTCTGTGTGTGTGCATGTGTGTATTTGTGTGTATGTGTGTATTTGTGTGTGTGTGTCTTTCTGTGTGTGTTATCTACTTTTTTGTGCACTTAAGGGGGATGGTCTGGAAATAGGCACCGTTTTCATACACACAGCAGCCGTGTGCGTGGTGGATATGAGGAGCATGACAAATACGTGAGAAATGAATAACGCACGGCTGTCACGATGAAGTACGTCCAGCAATGAGCTCCGGTGTGGTTAATGCGTTCACCACCAGCTCAACACTGCCCAAGCACGGCGTCTTGTGCAGGGTCTTACATGCTTCATTACATGTAGGCCTTGTAGAGGAAAAAAAAAATATATCGGCTGACATAAAACTTTGAAGGCCCGTGAAACATAAAACACACTACGGAGGAGGGGGAGGAGTGAAACATGTAATCCTGCAAGCAAGTGGCTCCACTTTCACTGTAAACACGGCACTGCTACAGTCGATTTCACGTAGCAGCCGCTCTGCAAGCCAGCCACACTTCGGTCCCTGGTACTTGCACATTCGCCAGCGTTTGAACTCTATTGTGCTGTGCTTCCACACCTCATCAACATACAGGCGCACAAGAGCAACCATCTGAGGCACCACGGTGCATGAAAATTAGGTCTGTCCACAGGGCAAGAAAAAGGCACCATTTTGTATCTCCGCGGGGAGAGAGCAGTGCTGTACTTTCACGTTCGTGTGCTTTTAATGAGAAACACATGCAGCATCCAACCAACCAACTGGCATCAAAATTCATAGCAGTGATTTGCAGCTGGGGAGCATGACCAAAAAACCCAGAGAAACCAACCAGCGCATGGCGCTCATAGATTCTCTATAAACCTGCCAGTATTTCAAGCCTGTTCGTGAGAAAGAGACACAAATATATTAAAGCTGGCAATGACAATATTATACATCTGAGCACACACAAATGTGCTGCAAGAATTGCTTGAATCATTTGGGTGGTAGAAGTACTTGAAATCTAATCTATCAAGGCCCACAACAACAGGCATGCTTCTCATCAGCACACTAGAGTAGACTGAAGCGAGCGAGGATCTCACGAAGCTGCCCCTCTCTCTCCTATTTATTTATGTATCTCATCTCTTTCATGCTCTACTTCAAATGCTCAAGAAAATTGTAAGGGACAATACCCAAAGACCATTACTGCAAAGGCAAGACTATTACAAGCAGCAAGAGAAATCCAATTTCGGCCTGCAATCACACAAGTCCTGTGATCAGGGACATGGCAGAGCCCCGGTGATTACAGTCCAGGGTTGGTTATTAGCCATAATGGCTGAAGGTGGTCACTGTCCTTTTCTACCTTGCTACCTGGCTGTAACCAAGATCTGCTGGCTACCTGCCTACTAGCTGCATGCCAGGGTAGATGATTGATGCAAAATAATTTGATTAAAAAAAAAAGAGCAAATGTGTAGGGTTGATTAATTGAGTGTAAATTAATGCATACATTTGTAGAGTGGCAACACTAGCATGCCATGTTTACAAGAAAAAAAAAACTTCAAATTAGAGAGAGCTTCAGGCACTCAGGGAAGCCAGCGCTTTTGAAGTCCGTCTTAGCCTGATATTGGTTTATTTGCATAAGTGCACAACCCATGCTCGGAGCTGATGTGAGATGTGTGCAGACTTTGACAGGAGACTTTAATTCATCTCTTCTTGCCTAACAAGTTGGTACTTACAGGTCTTCAAGTACTGGCTGTACTCAAAGTAATTATCACACTCACTCATTCTCTAAGCTCTTAGGAGAATTCTCATTTTGCTGTCAAAGTCTTTCTACGCGGCATGTGTTTGAGAAAGGCTAGGTAGCTGGTACAAATGGCAGCCAGTTAAAGTTGCAGTTATAGACAAGTGCTTAGCAACACCACTCAGGGTGCAGGTCTGATTAAGGTAATGCTGGTTACCTGGGCAACAGGGGCATTGGTGGAGTAGGTCAGGTGGGTTGGAGGGGTGGGGGGTTGTGGGGCTGTAACTGTAATTTCTTTGAGGTAATTTTTTAGAATTCAGAGAAAATGGTAGTTGCCACGCTGGCCACAGCACAATGGAGGAGAAGGAAGAAAAGAAGGGAAAAAAATTATATACTTTGTTTGGGTCCTTTTCAATTCAACTACTGAATACAAAAGGAGAGCTTGTTTAGACACATGAGACAGGGTGAGAATGAGACGAGGGAAAAAAGCCAACCAAACCTCTCATTTATCTGCAACACCATGTGGCTGTCATAGTAATTAACCTCTTGAAAAAAGAAAAACATAATCGAACAAAACAGCCTCCAATCTGCCACAGACAGCCAACGGAGCCTTACGCAAGTTGTAACAACATAACAACAACGTAGGATCAATGCCCACGATGGGAGGGCTTAAACCTCCCACGCTTCAATCAGTCTGGTGCCGACCGCATAGCTGCGGCCCTTCTTTGCTCGACTGCTATGAGATTGGTGTGTGGTGATTGGTGGGATGTGTCACTGGTTTTCCATAAGAAAGAACTGCTCCATGCCGAAATCTTCAGCCCCAGACATCTGCTGTAGAGATCACATAATGAGCTCCATCTCATTTGAATGAAGCAAGGTCTTGTTGTGCCTGAAAATTCTTGTTTTTTTGTCAATCCACATCCAGAATGCTAGGCTACATAATCACCGGATCGCAATTTGCTTTGATTAGCTGCTGGTGTAACACAACCTCCCAGCCTGAAATAAAGACATGTGGACTCTCTCTCTCTCTCTCCCTCTCTCTCTCTCTCTCTCTATCTCTCTCTCACTCTCTCTCGCTCACACACACACACACAACGACACATACACACACACACACACACACACACTCAAATCACATATTTAAGTGCATGCATGAGTTGAGTAATCAAATTCGTTATTGTTTTAGAACCCTGTGATACAACACGTCAGTAATTCCACAAGTGTTCGCGATCGATCACTGCTTCTCAGGCCAGTGTGCAGGCGAGAGAGAGGATGCTCTTGCAGATGGAAAATGGGGTGGGACAGAGGGAGAAGGAGGGAGTCGGAGAGAGAGAGAGAGAGAGAGAGAGAGGGACACAGACTGTTGAGTCAGTGGAAGATGGACGGTATTCAAATTAGCCTGACCTCCAGCATCTCTTTCACGCTTATTTCATCATCTCGTCAGTGAGGGCCTGTGGGGCCCTGCTTTTGGAAAATGAGAATGCCCTGTCGGTAGCCACTCCGCTCCTCTGCTTCACCCCTCATGTTCCATTTTCTCCGGCTCCTTCTTTCGCTAGCGGCGACTGTGAGAGCAGTGGCAGTTTGTGGGTCAAATTTGAACAGGGTGTTGCAAACAGCATTTAGGCAAGTAGGCAACTCAAGAGGCCGCGTTTTACTTCGGTGACTAACTTGTTTTTTTCCCTGCTTGTCTGAAGACAGTGGGTGCGCGTTGCTCTGGTGGCAGGCAGAAATGGCAGCTAAGGGCCGTGACATTTCCGACAAGCGCAGAAAGGCCCTGACCCACCGGTGGCCACCCAGGGAGCGAGCAAACGGCCGGCTGCCCCATTTTGGATCGCCCCCGCCGCCTTGCCACTTCCCCGTCTTGGGGGCTGATTGCAGACAACAATGCCAAATCAAATACTGTGCAGCAGGAAATTGCTCCCTTTGCAAAGGTTACCCAACAGCGCACATCTCCACCCATCCACCCACGCCCACCCACCTTATCAGACGTCACACTCAGTAACATTCACACACTAACCTCCGAGAAAAAGGCGAAATACAGAATAGGGAGGGAAGGGAAGGGAAGTGGGAGTGAAGAAAAATCCAACATCAATGGCAGCTTATCATTTCATTTTATGCAGCCTTTGGTCACTTAATTAAGCTTTCATAAAGAGATCCTCGGCCAGAACTTTAATCCAAGGCAGCGAGTCTTGGTATCTACTGAATGTATGAAAGGTCAAGCTACTTCAAAAGAAGGACTAACTCTGGGGAAAAAACAGAGTAACCAACAGAAAAGATAAAGTGAATGCCACTACACAACCCTGAAGAGAAAGTCAACGTGGCACAGAAGCCATTTCATTTGGAAATGAATAAAAATTCTCCTTCACTCGATTTTTCGGTGGTCAAAAACACTCCATCAATTAGACACAAGAAGGAAGGGGCAGGGGAGCAATTGCAGAAGACATGCTGCTGCAAACGTGGCAGACAGAATAACAATGAAAAAAAGCACTGCAGAACGCAGAGGACAGGTTGTGCGTCATCGCTGAAGGTCTAAATTTATACCCCACATAACATAAATCCAGCTGGCAGCATGAACAACTGAGAAAGACAATTGTTTTGTTGATAAATAGGAATTTACAGTTACTATTGTGGCCTATTTAGCTCAAATCTATCGTATGTCTCGACGTCTGGCCTTCAAACAATCTGGGGTGGAAAAAGTGGCAACAAACTGGACGTTTGGTTGAACGCTTTTTTATGTAATTTAATTGTATTTTATTCCCTCTTGGAACATTTATGTGCCCAAGTGTCCACTGGAAGCCCATTACACTGTCTACAAATCTGTCAGAAGAGGGAATGGGGAGGCCTTGCATCAGTGAGGGAGGAACAGTGCGACTCTGCCAGTGACTAAAAAGGGAGGGAGAGAAGGAGAGAGTGAGAGAGAGAGAGAGAGAGAGAGAGAGAGAGAGAGAGAGAGAGAGAGAGAGAGAGAGAGAGAGTAAAAGAGGGGGGCTTGGCAGGTGGGAGTGTAAGAGGGACTGGAGTTCAGCTGGGGTGTCACTAAGTTTCCACTCAGGCCCACACAGGCAGGCAGGCAGGAGGTGCAGAGGGAGGAGGAGGAGCAGGAGGAGGAGGAGCAGGAGGAGGAGGAGGAGCAGGAGGAGCAGGAGCAGGAGGAGGAGCAGGAGGAGGAGGAGGAGCAGGAGGAGCAGGAGCAGGAGGAGGAGGAGGAGGAGGAGGAGGAGGAGGAGGAGGAGCAGGAGGAGCAGGAGGAGCAGGAGGAGCAGGAGGAGGAGCAGGAGGAGCAGGAGGAGCAGGAGCAGGAGGAGGAGGAGGAGGAGGAGGAGGAGGAGGAGCAGGAGGAGCAGGAGGAGGAGGAGGAGCAGGAGGAGGAGGAGCAGGAGGAGGAGGAGGAGGAGGAGGAGGAGGAGGAGGAGGAGGAGCAGGAGGAGGAGAGCTGTAGAGGGCACAGAGTGGACAGACACTGGGGGGTGGTGATGGTGGTGGGAAGGGTAGGGCTCTGAACACTGAGTTTCCGCATTAACCAGGTGGGCCCCTGGTTGTGCTAATCCCTGCTTTGGAAACAGACACACAGGGGGAGCTGGGTGGCATATGTGCGCACGAGTGTGTGTGTGTGTGTGTGTGTGTGTGTGTGTGTGTGTGTTAGTGCCTGCCTGTTCTGGTCACTCAGTGGGGTGCTGTTGGTTTCTTATCCACCTGCCATCCATGTACTGTACCACTTGGTGGGATGAAAAAACAAATATAAAAAAAAAAACACATGCGCACACACATGACCACACACACACACACACACACACACACACTCACACACACACACACACACACACACACACACACACACACACACATACTGAGCCCAATGTTACGCCATTGCAGGCTCAGGTGTCCTCTCAGGACTAATCTTATCCTTCAGGCGTTCAATGGCTAAATGCTGTTGAAAACTATAAGATCACGCCAGATGGAAAAGCATCTGGCTACGCTCTCATGCCATCACTGATATAAATGCTAATTACACATTTCTAGAACACCAGAAAAGCTTTTTAAAGACGAGTTTACTTTTCATTGTTAACAATTGGAAATAATGACAACCATTTCACTCAGCAAGTGGCTGGTAAGGGAGGTGGGAAATTAGTAACCCTTCCAAATTTCTTAACATGACCCAAGGAAAATATTTTTGTGCCTACAGTCGTCACCCCAAGGCGAGCCCTGGGCGTAAATCTTGAAAAACAGTCTCACCAGTGGGTCATGTTATTCCTGTAATATTGTGTTTCTTTAGCCATTGGACAAGGGGGGCAGGACACCGTGGCTATGACTACATATTTTTTACTGTCCATTAATATCACTGGCGCGGCAGAAGCTAAGTGCACCATGTTAAATAAATCTCTGCCCTAAGATGCAGATTTGTGAAATTAAACAACAGAAGAAGAAACTCATTGAATTCCAAGAAATTTCCGACCCCTTGACAGATTGGAAACAATTTCCTATAGCGAAAGAAGGCCTCAGCTGTTTCGGATTAAGTGAGCACACAGCTGCCCCAGGATAGTAGTTTTTCAATCCTCTCTGCAAGGATGCACACTCATTTCAGCTTCTACCTTCTTGCGGCGCTGAACGCGCACACACACATGCACACACACACACACACACACACACACACACACACACACACACACACACACACATGCACACGCACAACAAAAAGGCCCACTGCAGCATATATTATGCCCCTGCGTGGTTACGAGAAATTCCACCTCTCTCTGTCACTACCTGGGTTTGAAATCTGCATCAGGAAACTGGGAGGGAAGAACAGGAGGCAAGGGGCCATGGGGATGAAGCCCTGTCACCAGCAGCATAAGGGCTTCATTTCAACGTTTAGCATCATCGTCTAATTTTGTCACAAAGTCTTTCTACTAGAGAGCGGGGGATAGTGTTTCCCATCGCTATCTGTGTGTGTGCCAGCGGTGTCTACACAGCGCAAGGGTTATGGGCGGGATAAGAATAGCATGCATTAATACAGTGCGAGACATATTGAACCGTGTCATGCAGCCAGGCTCCTAACAACACAGCTATTCCAAGCCCCCTGTCATTCAACACTTGAAACTTCATCAGCCGAGCAGATGTCTTTATGCTAAGGGAGTAACTGATGAGAATGAGTTGGGGGGGGGGTCATTATTTTCCAACATGACGCGTTGTTTAACATGTGGGAGATGACGCTTATCAGGAACCTCGGAAAATGTTCCAACTAGCTGTTAAAAGGAAGGGGTGGGGGGGATTGAGAAGGGGAGGGCGAAAAATAAGGAGGCCAATGGCTTATTAGTTTTTCTATCCTTCCTCATTTATTTTACATGATCCTATCAAGTTGGTTTGTGTGTTGTCTAATTATCTGCTTAAAATTGGAGGCAAAGTGTAAATACTTAATTTAAGCCTATTTAAGAGGCATGTGTATCTGTTTACTGTTTACTGAGAGAATATCGGCCACGGCGCAAAGAGGTCATCCTTTTCTAGGCCATTCCCCCAATTCATGCATTAAGGTAGCATGCGAACCAGCTAACACGCAAAGGTTGTTTATGGTCACTGATTTGAAGCATTAAAAAAAAAGAATTAGAGGGGAACTGACCTTAGGGAATGAGAGTCAGACTAAACTGTGAAACTCTGGATGCTCTGAAAATAGCCATGATACCGGGTTTGGCTTAAAGGGGCTTTACCCACAAGAAGCAGAGGAACTTGATTGGTGTTCCCAGAGCAGACACGTTCTCTCTGGGTTTTGGCCTGCGACACATGACATCAGCTGTCCCCACTAAGCCTAGTGCAAGGGTAATGAGACCGGTCGATCTCTTCAGGCATTGTGATGATTGCAGAGGTATGAGACTATTTAACGGGACACAGACACCCCAGTGTTAGTCACTCCATTTTTTTTTCCTTTCCGTCATGCCTATACGTAGACGACATCACACGCTCACACACATCGCCACTCGCTATTTCAGGAAAATGTAATAATGTCTCCAAATTCAATTTAAATGCAGATTCCTGGTGCTCTCCGGCTGCTCCTGGGCTGACGGAGAACAGGCTCACCCTGTGTTTTTAAACACAATTTGCTAACAGAGTTTGTCCTCCCCTAATAAGAATCATCTGACAACAACTGCGACAAGGGGAAGGGAAAAAGAAATGAAATTAGCCCCCACAATGAGTTCACGTCAGTGTCAGACAAACGAAACCAAAAAGAAAAAATTATTGAATTCCAGAACAGGTGATGCAACAGACCCGTTACAATTAAGCAGGAGCGCCGGCCGGTCACAAGGCTTGGATTTCACGCACAGTGGCCCACTGAAAAAAAGATGGAGCCTCTTTTCTTTGAGCTTAACCACTCATCTAGGGCAACAGTGGCCTCTGCTTTTTTTCCCCCAGTCTCATGGCAAGTCACATGCAGCGAGATCATATAGAGGAGGATAATCCATCTGGGCAACATCAGACACGGCCAGGAAGCGTTTGTGCAGAATGCATTATCATTTCATCCACCACGATAGTCTTTATGAACTCACTGGCAGGTCGGGCCAAACTTAACTTTGGACGCCCTTAACACGTACTGGCATAATCCCTACTTAAACAAGTGTGGAGAATCCTGCTGTCTGTAAGCAATTTGTGTTTTTCAGGGCCCATTAATGTCAAACACATGTGACCATGGAGGCATCTTTGCAAGATGGAAACTCATACTTTTTTAACACGGGTACAAAGGTCCGAGTTGCACAGGAAACAGTTCTGCATTTATGAACTCTTCCATACTGATGCTTTCACTCCCAATGACAATAATGTCTCTAAAAGCCCTATTCATGTCAGTCAACGTCATTTAAAAACATTACTAAATTACATGGAATCTTTCAGCGCTGATCTGAGAAAGCGATGGTTACACAGCCTGTTGTGGACACGTGTGAACGGCACTCTATGATTCTACTGCTATTCGACTAAATGGTCTGTACGATAGTCTGTCATGTAGGCACAGAAGTGTATATGTGAATGAGGTGAGAATCTGCCTAGGCAGCATATGGTTGTGTCATTTGCAGGGGCACCGAACGAACAGATATATCTCCGAGGAGGCAGTTCCCTCCTCGCTGGCATGCTGAGTGGGTGACACATCTCTCTTTCTCCTGCTCTGTCTCTTTCTTTCTCTCTGTGTCTGTTTGTGTGTGCTTCTTTGCTCTCACTCCTACTTTCTGTGTGCTCGCCTGCGTGACTCACAGCTACTGTGACTCAATCCACCTGCACAAGGTGTAGGAGGGAGGAGACGGAGGAGACGGAGGAAGAGAAGAGGAAGAGGAAGAGAGAGAGGAAAAAGAAGAGGGGGCAAATCAGCTGGGGGCAACTCTGGGGGGCACAAGTGCATGTGTTTACATGTTTACGAGATGCGGGGAAGGCAAAGCTGCTGCCAGAACTTTACACCCCCAATTCCATCAGTCTCTCACTCTCACTTTTTCTGTCTCTCACAAACACACACACACACACATACACAAATACACACACACACACACACAGACACACATTCAGACACATGCACAGCTGTCAAAACCAAGCGTGTCTGAATCCAGAGCAGGGTGGAAATATCTTCCCTTCACTCTAGCTCTCCTCTCTCTCTCTCTCTCTCTCTCTCCTAACTGATGGCAGTGTTATGAGCCTCGCGGGAGGGGAGCAACGGTGAGACAATGCCGTGAAGAGCACTGAAGGAATCAATCACAACCCTCCCCTCTCCTCCCCTCCCCTCCCATCCCCTCCCCCTCCTTCCCCCTTTGCACCTGGGGGCTAACTGTTGGAACGGAGCCCGCTGGGGAGCCGTAGCGAGCGTCCGGCTGTGGTGGAATGTGCGTGTCCAATGCAGAGAAATGAAAAAAGCACTCCGGTTTCCCTCGGAGGCACTCCGCCATGAAGAATAGTAGCAGGAGCTGAGCGGCAGCTCCACTCGGCCACGTGGACCGTCGATGTGCTGCCAAGGTGACGAAATATGTCTCCAGTACAACGGCTCCTCATCTTCAGTCCTGTCGCACTACAGTCTACATACTCGCATGATCATCTTCAGCCCCATCACACTACAGCCTCCATACTCAAGTGATCTTCTTCAGTCCTGTCACACTACAGTCTACATACTCGAGTGACCTTCAGCCCCATCACTCTACAGTCTCCATACTCGAGTGACCTTCAGTCCTGTCGCACTACAGTCTATATACTCGAGTGATCTTCAGTCCCATCGCACTACAGTCTAAATACTAGAGTGATCTTCATTCCCATTGCGCTACAGTGTACATACACTAGTGATCATCCTCAGTCTTGTTGCACTACTGTCTCCATACTCTAGTGATTATTCTCAGTCCCGTCGCCCTACAGTCTACATATACTTGAGATCATCCTCACTCCTGTTGCACCACAGCCTACAGTATACACTCCAGTGTAGAGTAGATTAGAGTAGAGTAGAGTTACTTTATTAATCCCGAAGGAAATGAAGGGTCTTCTTCAGTCCTGTCACATTACAGTCTACATACACTAGTGATCATCGTTATTCCCATGTCACTACAGAGTACTTACACTATAGATCATCCTCAGTCCTGTTGCACTACAGTCTACATACACTAGTGATCATCCTCAGTCATGTCGTGCTACAGTACAGTCTACATAGATCTCTTCTCTTCTTTTACAAGGACCACAGTGACAATATGGCGTTTGGACACCTTAGGGCGCCCTTAGGGTGCTTTTGCGTTATCCTGACTTTTCTTTTTAAATGCTGGATGGATGGGTAGTGCAGTCTATAACAGAGCTGTATCATGTTGTTTCAAAATGGAGTTCGTCAAATACAATCAATCAATCATACAATCACTAGTGAACATCCTCAGTCTTGTTGCACAACAGTCTACATACACTAGTGAACAGTTTCCTGTCTTCAGCCCCAGCGCCAGTGTCTAGACAATGTAGTGTAATGACAGGGTCAGTGGAGTTCTGCTCTCAGGAGAGTGACTACTAATAATACACACACAGAGACAGACACACACACACACACACATGTACACATACAACACTATGGGAAGCTTTAGATAAATATGTGAAACCAAGATGAGGACAGATGGTGTCGTATAACTTTTGTTAATGTAGCCAGAAGCATATCCTGTTGCTCTAGTAAGACATGCAGTCTGCTTTGTCTGAGGTGCATAGCGGCTCTAAAAATGAAAGGGATATTCACTATTCTGTTGACAGCTTGTCAATACTACGCGCTTGAGAACGCAGTGAATGTGACTAGCAACCATGACTGCTGCATCTCTACCAGTAAATTGAATATTCTTGATGTTCATGGATCTATTAAAAAACTGATTAAGGTGCAGTGTGTCAAAACAGAGGTCATAAAATTCATTAACGGATGAAACAAACAAAATGTGAAGACAGCAGATAAGTGAATGCAGTCACTTGTAAAATCTGCAACATCTGGTGTTCAAAGCAAAACAACAACATCATTAAAGCACTCTCTTCAGTCCACAGCAGGGCACATGTATTACCAGTATGGCTAACAGCATTAAGACAATAGCCTTGTTTAATAACAGACGTCAGCAACCTGTTTAATAACAAACCATGTGAAAATTAGCCAATCCTAATGTGTATCAACAGACTTTTTATGACTAAAACAAATAAAATGAATTAGTGTTCCCATTGTGAAGATTTGAATTGTGTAGACAGATGCGTGCCAATATATTTTTCTAGAAGGTTTTTAGGTTGATGATATTTTTTTGGGTAAAAAAGATGTTGGGTGTGTATTAAGACTAAGAACGTTTCCTCCAGCATCAGCTCATGGTTCAAGTTATTAACATATTCACATCAAAATACATCATTTTGTGCAAATTACTTTCCTGAAGTAATTTTTTTAAACCAAGAGCTCCACTTGTTGTTTTAGCTCTGTGGTTGCCATGGAGACCAAGGAACAGCAGGAGTGGGAGGGGTAGAGGTGGTGGTGGTGGTGATGACACCACCTCTTCCTTTGATAGATTTGCAATGTGTTTAAAATGTTAATCCAAAACTGAGACATGACAAAAAAACACCCCTTCTGCTTCACCAATCCACACCTACTGAACCACCCTCCCTCATTCACCCACACTCACCTCCACCTCAACCCCCACAAAACCCATTCTCCAGTATAAACACAGTGCCTCCACCTAATAGGGCGTTTAGCCCCGTGTGTGTTTGTCTAAGAAAGGCTAATGTTTGCTAAAAGTCAGCCTTCAGCACTGGCGCAGATCCACCCAAGGCCCCCCGGGGCTTTCATGAAAAATTCTTCTGCACAGAATTTCACAACAGGCGATTCAAAAATCACTGGAAACACATCAGCTTCCATTCCATGTGGGTGTACAATGCACTCAGTGATTATCTGCTCCCGAATGTGCTGACTGCCATTACTTTATCAAAGCCTAATTTCCATTAATATTCAGAGAGGTAAAACGCATAAAAGTGCATGCAAATCAGCCGGGCCATGGTATTGTTACTTGGCTTGAGGCAGAGTCTGACATATTAGATTTACATCAAGTACTCTTGCATTAATATCAGGGGGGTGGGGCGAGGGGGATTGTAATGTAATGTAGTTGTGGTTGATGCACGATATTAATATGCGAAATATTAAAACATTAACAATAAAATGCCAACAGGGTGACTCCCCCCACCTTCAACATTTGCTAAGGGTCATCGCTCATGGATGTCAGATTTATCGCGGTTACTACTGACACCGAGTTGTTTGTTAATAAAAACGTTTGCAATTACTATTACTTCCAGCCAAGCGGAGAATGGCAGCTTGACCGTAATTACAAAGAGGACAAAAAAAAGAACGACCAGGCTGATGAGTTGTGTATTTTCTCATTAAAGCAAGTGTTATACAACAGCACCAGCAGCACTGAACTTAAGACACTCGTCGGATTAAACAGCTGTTTTGGTCCAGTGTAAACAGCAACAGCAGTTTGTACCAAAGTACCACCGCAGAATCCGGACTGTTGCCATGACCAATTGCCTTGGACCTGTGAGCAGGACAGCAAAGCATCTTAAGCGAAGGCTATTTTTTAACCCTCTCCCAAAATACGAAGGGTTTAAATTTATGAAATGACTTTGAAAATAGAAATGGTCAGGTCAGTTAGAAACCTTGCTGTACGAAGGAATTAGCTGGGACCTAAACACTGCGTCCCCAAACAGAGTTCTCCAGTCGTTAGAAAAAAGCCAAGCTATGGGCTTGGAGGCTTACACTGTCACTGTCACTGTCACTATGTCCTCGCCTCCCCATTCTCGGGACTCTAACTGCACACACAGCACAGAGACCAAAGGGAGAGAGTGAGAAATACCATCTATAAATAAAACATTTCTTTTCTCTTGTCTCGTGAAGAGAGAGACACTCTACCAGAAAGCTTCAATATTTGATGAGATGTACACCAGATCATGAAAACCCGGTTATGCAAATAACCCATCAATGAAACACATTACCTGAAGGAATAAGGAAGGGCGCATAATCGTCCTTTAAACTTTAATGATGCATACACAGGCAGACAGTCAAAAGAAGCCAAGCAATTAATGTTTAAATTTAGCCAAGTAGCGTGCGTGCGACATGCTCATCAAAGCTTATTTGCTATTCACCAGACACCAAAGACAGAAGAAGAAGACAAAACACTATCAAGAACCTGTTAGTGTGTTTTTTTCCCACGGACACCAAACTACCTTGCAACACTGTTGAATGTAGAGTCTTGAGTTCATAACCTCCCAGACATCCTCAGTGACCAGACAGAAAAAGGCCCTGTGGATGCTGCCGAACCCCAACTAAGCCCCTGCTATCAAAGGAGTCACTCAAGGTGGGGGGGGACTTGGCAGCTTAATGAAGTTCCCAAAGTCACTTGGTGGAACTGGCTCTCGGGGTGGTGTGTGTCCCGAGCACGGGCGAGTGTAGCCGTTAGTACTGGCACAACACCCAGCTCCAGTCGGCTCCCTTTCGAAAGGCACTGACTGAAACTGCTCCCCAGGGCCATTTCTGCTCATTTACCCAGTTTGTAAGTGTTCCGAGCCAGGCTTGCAATGCCGTTGTGCTGACAGGGACGGCGTACTGTCATGATTTCATTCAATGCGCTCCTCCTTGGAGGGACGCCAAGATGACACTTTTGGCATAATTACACTGATGCTAGTTAAGAGCCGCCACATGACAACGGCGCTGTCTAAAAACACGGCGGCATTAGCCCAAAGGATGATCGTGCCAATCCTAAATGCTTCTGGGGGATATTTGAGCATCAGTGTGGGGTGGGATGTAAGTGCTTTTCCCAGAGTATTTCACTGTCCACACACATTCAAACAAACAAATAGCAGGTAATCCACAATTTATGATAGCGCTGATGTATTTAGATGGACACAAATGTTTTTTTTTTCAGTCACACACCTGAATTTTTTTCAGCTCAGGTAAACAACTACATCTTTGAAAAAATCTCTGTGATGTATCGACTGAGCGTGTGCACACACATTTTGACATTTTACAACAACTGAGGATGAGGACATAAAAAGTATAATTGCTGCTTTGGCTGGCTTCACAAGCAGAGGAGATTAACAGACTGACAGACTAATCAGGGTGGGAAATTCACAGGAAAGCAACATTTTAGAACTGTCATTACAGTTTAATCTATTGTGCTACACCAGAATGTATACATTTCAGAAACCATCCCACAGACATTTTTGTCTGTAAACACTGTGTGTCTAAACTAAAACTAAATCATTTTCTAAGGTAACACTACAGCACGGCATTTACAGCTTGTTTTTTTCTGAGTAAAGTGAAGTTCAATCAGGAGCACGGATACCGAACCTGTTAACAGGGCTGACAACTCCAGATGTCTACCCCTGGATCTTGGCCAGTTCTATCTTTACATCGCTCAATAACAACACACATTGAGATAACTATCACGGCCACAGCCTCTGTGCCCACTGACTGTGGGGTAAATATGCAGTCAAAGGCGCAATCCAGCCCAAGAAACAGCAAAGCCCCGCAGTTCAGCACTACTCACCCAAAAGCATGACTGGACCATGTAAGGGGTGTGAGCCGGGCTTTCAGAGAGCTGGGCAGAGATATCCTTAGTAGAGCCTCAGCAAAGCTCTGCCGCTGACCTGTTCACTCAGCTTTGCTCAGCTCCGATGCAGAGACAGAGAGAGACAGACCGAGACAGAGACAGAGACAGAGATACAGACAGAGCGGGAAGACCGTGCATACAGCGACTGAAGTCTGCAGGGAGCAGATGAGTCTGCAGAGAGAGCGAGAGAGAGAGAGAGACAGAGAGGGGAGCGAGACTCCCTCACACATACACACACACACACACACACAGAGAAAAAAACGATCGAGAGTGCGCATGAGACGGAGAGAGAGGAGAGGGAGAGAACAGGGCTGTCGGCAGCTGCGGAGAGCGAGCGAGCGAGAGAGCAGCGTGGCACGCTTGACGAGAAGGAGAGAGGAGGGAAAAAAAAAGACAAACTAGGTCACTCCAACGTGATTCTGACGGCGTACAGGCATGGAATATAAGGGAGGTGCACACACACACGCACACACACACACAAATAAATCTTTATCTGAATCAAAATATTGATGGAGCACAACGTTATCAACTGGGAGTGCATTGAATATGAGTCAATCAGCTTTTACGTGCACTGCACCTGGCTCTGATTCAGCTCCGAGGAATCTGGCTCTCGTAAATCAGAGACAGCAGCATAGGCTCCCTGACTGTGCCTGGTCCATGTGAGCTGAAGGGGTCTGGCCGGCGAAACAATGTTACAGGAGTGGGGTGTCAGGGTGTAACAGGAGAAAAGGAAGAGAGAGGCGGAGAGAGAGAGAGAGAGAGAGAGAGAGAGAGAGAGAAAGAGAGAGAGAGAGAGAGAAGGAGGGAGGTGTAGCATACAGAGTAAACAGAGGAGAGAGTAAAGTTGCCGGGTGGAGTGAACTGAGAATGTCTCTGTCAACATGAGTTTGGGACAACAAACACAAAGTCGGACTGAGTCACGGCATAGTTCTGCGGGAGGTGTGAGGTGTACGATAAACCAACTATACATGTGCAGCCTCTCGTGCTGACAGACTGTAATGTGAAACGCTCGGTGTCAGATGTGCAGGGCAAATATGCGCCGAGTTAACTGTCGTGTTTCACAAAGCAACTGGCACAGCGACATAGCGCATTACAGTACATTACAGTAGCGACAGCAACTGAGACTTCAGTGGCTGTCCAAACAACTGCTGAGACAAAGCGAATGCGGTCTTCTGGCCTGTCATGAGGCCACCTCTGGGGAGCACTTAGGAGTCGCCTCCAGTGAGCGAACATTGCAGGTTAAAAGACACAGGACTGTGGAGGTCACGCCTCTCTAAAACGGTTCGTTTTTTTTTCCTTTCGCCGAGCTCAAAGCCTTTCGCTGGGGGCTGTTGAGTTTCCACTGGGGAACATTTGTGGAGAAATTAAACACAATGCTCCAAAGATCAGGTTACTTGACAAAATACTTTCTTGACCCATGACGGGAGCAAAGGGGTCCAGCCTCCAAGAATACAACAGCACGTGGTGTGTGTAAATCCCTGCAGCTTAGAGCTGGGAGGAGAACGACCTGCTCGACTCATCTTGCCTCACACCAGCGTGGCAGCTGAGGAGCACCCACGAGAGTATTAAGGATCGGCCACCTGATGGCTGCCAAAACACAAAGTCTCACAATGGAAATTAATTACCTTCAGGCATGCTAATAGCTGGTCTTCATCTCATGAAAGTCAATGAGCGCTTAGTGTATTTCAAGGAACAAATGAGCTTCATCTGAGCCAGTGTGAGCCAAAGATAGGACTTTGTCATATTAGTAGGCTCTGTCTCACACCCCGCTAGGTATTCCGTCGGGGCAACAATGTGTCGACCTTCTACCGCAGTGCGAGCTGGTTCTTTTATGTCTCCACGCTTTGCTCCATCTTTTCAGGAAGGTGAGTTCAAAGAAATGCAATTCAACAATTCTCCGAGTGCTTCCCTGCTGGCCACCATGCTAAATATTGCTGCCGCTTTTGGTGGAGGGGTGGGGCAGGGTAAGATAGGGTAAGGTGGTGGGTGTGGGGGGGGGCGGAATTGGGTTGCGTACTGGAAAGGTTACGAGGGTTATCATTCGCCCAGCCTGACCTGCTGATGTGATTTATGTCAGGGGGACAGTGCCGTCTGTATGCTGTGTTTCAGCAGCTGCTGACTGTCCGCGGATCTGGTTACAGGCGCTGGGAAGGGTGAGTTTTACAACGGCCGATCACTTAGCAGATTGCCTGTGTTGCTGTTGGGCAATATCGCTCTAACCTTTCTCTGTTTACACCGACATGCAAAGCTAAGGAGTACCTATAAATAATCGCACATATCGGGAATATTTTCCACTGACAATACAATTTATGCTGCCTTGCATTCCTGAACTGCAGAGTGTGACATCTTCTATTTCAATCGCAAGTGTGAAAGTCGCCATATGTTATGACACTTCGACCATGCTCCATGACGTTAAAAACCACAAACAGTGTTTTAATGGCATCATTCAAACCTGTTGGTGTCGAAACGACATTAAATTTAGCACTGCTGAGCTAAGCACTTGTTTAGCTTGTTGTCATTGTCGTGGATAATATAGTACGTGTGAACAGAGCGACATCACAATTAATAACTGCAGTCACCGTACGCAACCCCAGAGGCCATCACCGGTGTCGTAAATAACCTGCTTTATTCCAGGGATCCGGGAGAGTGGCCACACACCAGGGCATAGACAGGCAGCACGGGGCTATGTGTCTCCTTGCAGACTTATTGCACGGAGTCAATTACCCAAGTGTCAGGTGGCCAGATGTAATTAAGATAAAACAGGTGCTTATAATCCATCCCATAATATCCATTTTCGATTTCTAGGTGCCGCCGTTACAGGGATTAATGGCGTTTTTCAAATACGGAAAGGCAAAAAGCTATATCTAGGAAATTTAATGTGGAAAAAAAACACGTTTCAATGCCAAAAGCATTTTCAAGAACCCCGTGAGCGCCCTAAATATCCAGTCGCGCATAAATTATGAAACATGCTTTAGTGCAATGAAGAAGCACATCAGTTGAAATATGAATTTCTACTTTCACATAATTTTCTTTCCCAAAACTTAAAAGCAGTGGAAACGTTCAAGGAAGTTTGTTTACCAAATCCTTGTCTGTGTTACTGGTTGTTGTCTTCTACACATTTATGAGCTTGAACAGCAGCTAAAAGGACTGGTGAATGGGTTTATTTAGAGTGGCAAAGCCTATGCTCACAAAGACACAGTAAAACTGAAATAAATCAAAGATGTCAAAACGAGGTGATGGAGCAAACACGGTGTCACAGCCACCAAGACACCCACACAAAGCTCCAGGTGCAGCAGACTATTATTGAATATCTGTGCTCCTGCAGATATCAGCCAATATCACATGTTTGCAGTGTGGGTGGTGCCAAATACAAACAGTGACCAGCCTGTGGAACAGAGTTTGCTTTGAGTGCTAATGAGCCATGCCAGGACTCCAAGTGCTATCTGGATTTGCGAGTAGCATAATGTTCTATAGCCACAGGCCAATGAACAGAACCAGAGAGGTGGGGGCGAATTCATGTTTGATGACTTCCCGAGCACATTTTTTTCTTCGTTTAAACACATGCCGTGCATACGTCCGAGGGTCATGCTGAAACCACATGTTCTGCTTCATTTCAGTAGCTGAGAGAGCCATCACTGACTGTAGTGCTGCAGAAGACAGGGCAGAGTGTGTGGCCTGCACCACACCGAACGGCCGGAATAAAATTGAACGTTTGTTTGTGTTTAGACTTTGCTTAATCACAGTGCTCATGTTTGAATTTTAGAGAGTGACAGATGAAAATCAGCCCCTGTGCTTACGCATGAAAACAAGTCATGCATGAAAGGATTTGGGGCAATTCTGATCCGCTTAAATGATAGACGAGGCATAAAAGAGCCTCACTGCCCCAAGAGGCAACAGCATTGCAATCAGGGCAGGGCAATCGGACCTCTGCTACGAGACAAGGTGTGTGCGCAACAGCTGCCTGGCGTTCAAGAGATGTATAACACACCCACACCTTGCAATAGCACATTAATAAGTTATACAGTTCCGCAGCATGGGGTTGTGGAAATGTGCACTCAAATAAACTTCCAAAAGCGCAGGCAGTCATAAATTATATATACTTAATCATTCCTACTTTTTCATTTCTGAAATCCGACATCTCAGGAATGAGCCCTCCCAGAGGGCCTCCATTCCTGAGTGCAAATTTCCACTAACCCTGCTGTAATTCGCCTCAGACATGCGAGACAATATCAAATCAATTGGTATGCTGCAGCGGAGCCTAACGAGAGCTGGCATAGCAGTTGCATTAGTGAACCCCAGTTTTGCTGTTGTCTTCATACCTCACTGGAGAGCAAAGCCGCGGACCCACTCTCCACTGCTGGCCCTGACTGGGTTCTTCCGCACATTAGAGATCAAAACACGGAGGAATGTGCGCCGCCTGTCCCCCTCTCTGCTCGATTTCTCTCACTTCCAACCAGCTCAGCCCCTCCCTCCCCTCTCTCTTTCTCCCTCTCTCCTTTACTCCCTCCCTCCCCTCTCTCTTTCTCCCTCTCTCCTTTACTCTGTGGTGTCTCCTTGTCCTTCTGCTACACTTTTTCTTTTTCTGTATCACTACCCCCCTCCTCCTCCTCCTCCTCCTCCTCTTCTCTCTCTCTCTCTCTCTCTCTCTCTCTCTCTCTCTCTCTCTCTCTCTCTCTCTTTCGCTGTCCTTGCTGCTGGCTAGTTTTCACACCTCTTTGCCTTGAGAACATATAGGGCGAGTCTTTCGGGAGAGCTGGAGTATGTGCCACCACAGGCCCCCCCCCCCCCCCCCCCCCATGTGCTCAGATTACCGGCGGGGTATGGGAATTTGTCATCGCCATCTGACCTCGGGCTTTATGGTGATTGGAATGAACACCCGTGTCAGGTGCGGCACAACTGCTTAATCCTGCCGTGATTTCCTCCAGTTGGGTCCTGGCATGTAATACTACACCTACCCTAACTCTAACATCATAAAGACTGCAAAGAAGGGTGAATGAGAGGGAGGGGGGAGAGAGAGACAGCCAGACAGAGTGAAAGAGAGAGAGACTGCTGGAGGGCTACACAAGAACCGGAGATGGCTGAATTGATAACAGACAACCTGACGAAGAGACAACAAGACTAGCTTTTAAACTTTATCTCTTGATCTCAGTCTTCCTTTCATCTCCCACACAGCTGCTGTCTTTTTCAATGTGGCCTTTCTGCTAAAGTCGGATGTCTTCAAATTTCCCATTATCTTTTATGGAAATGTCTTTGTTCTGAGTCAAATACATTTGTTTCCACAGCTGCACAGTGTGTTACAAATGAAGTCATAACAATGTGTCTGCAGATAAATCCTGTTAAATACCAAATGCCAATGCTTCAAGCACAGGTCACTTATGGCTTTCAAACATGCACAGAGAAAGAACACTTATCATGTTAAATGATCTGTGGTATTATAAGCCCCACAGCCATGTGGCCAGCACAGACCTCCTGTGAAGAGCTGCCTCGGTAAAGCAGTTTAAGCCGAGCAGAGAAGCCAAGCAGTGCCTCTGTGTAATTTAGCCATCGAAAAAAATCGCATCATCCTATAATTAGCTCTCCAAATTAGTCCTCAGAATCACACCTATAAACACGGCTTTCTGGCTGGCACGCGAAAGGTGATTTGGGACGTGGCTTCTATGCACTGCTTAAGCAGAATTTAGCTACCGTGCAATGCCATCGCCCCATCAAAAATAGATCTCTGAAGTCCTTCTCATGAAGCCAAATAAAGGGAACTGTGCAGGCGCTAGCAGATCACAGTAAATAAACAGTCCCAAATTTGAACACTAATGGGGAACAGTAAATGAGTGCTCCCTCTGTGGGCCCTGCTGTGAACATTGCTCTGTGGTTAAAAATCAACATGAATCCCATAAAGTGCATGTTGTCACTTCACAGAGCTGAGCATTAGCCTCTGATACTTTAAGGTGTTACAATGCTGTAATCCATGGCAATGCAGAGATGCACTACAGTGTATATGACAGAAGGGAACCTCGGGAGCATCTGAGGGGAGTCAAAGTTGAAAGGCTTTGTCAGGTCAGATTGTATCAAAGCAGAGTGTAATGCAGGAGAAAGAGGCGTGGAGGGGGGGAGGGGGCTGGCCTCGATCTGCCCGACAAACGAAGCCATCACATCCCATCTGGAGTACCCTCCTGTCCTCCTGCGCTGCCAGTTGTCCTGTGTGCATGGTGCTCTCAAACGGCCCCGCTGCCAGAAGCCCCTCAGAGGCCCAGTAACAACAGCATGGTGTAGTGTGGCACGCATCAACCCCCTCACCCCCCAGGGAGGACAGCAGTGGCCAAGAGACCGCCTTGCTGTAAATCCAGCAGCTGTGATCGTAGAGCAAAGTGCGAGCAATGGCAAGGTCACGGGGTCAGTTCCCTGGGAGCGGCAGTACCGATAATAAAAATGTCTGCCATCTCTACACTTTAAGCAACTTCCTAAAAAAGCATCTGCTAAGTGACCAAACACAAATGCCATGCCATATGCCTTCACCCTTAAAGTTAGCGTATACGCTGCTGCCTAAAGTGGATGTACTTCGGTTGGAAAATGTGAGCATACCCATAGACTTTGGAAGGGATGCCGGCCAGATCAATTCCACTCAGCCACTCTACGGGAAGGATCTGGTCTGTGTCACAACAATAAAACTGTATTTCTTTAGCAGACATGTACAGATTTTTGAGTAGTTCAGAGCCTCACGTCTTGAAGGATAAAGCTATATGCAATATATGTTAAATCCTAAAAAATATACATCACATTTTTATGAACAGAAAAGAGCTAACTGAAAATAGGAGGTAAATCCTCACAGAGTATCCCCAACTTCTTATAAAATTCCCAATATCCCATACACATTCACCACTAAAATTAGTCATTCAGGTAAGTTATAACTCTTATCGAAGCATCCAGAATTTTCGCATTTGAGGGCACCTTACAGACTCCTAAACATGTCACGTGTCACAGCGAATACGAGAGAGAAGGATGAGACATATGAGTTTGCGGGAAGCGA
This sequence comes from Coilia nasus, assembly GCA_027475355.1. NCBI lineage: Eukaryota > Metazoa > Chordata > Actinopteri > Clupeiformes > Engraulidae > Coilia > Coilia nasus. The sequence goes on along the minus strand of CM050213.1, from coordinate 16,510,142 downwards.
AACATGAGGCAATTCAGATGCAATTACTTTTGCAACGCCAGACGGAAAAGCAAGGCCACAGACAAACTGCTGTGTCTTGTTTTGTAATTTACAGAGCCTTCTGACTGACTGGCCGACATAAACCTTAGAAATAGGTAAAGCCTGAGATGGAATATGGCCGTTTCATTTCATACTATCACAAGACACTGTGAGTAATGGCTGCAAGTGTGGAATACTAAATCTGCTGCATGTTACAATCGAAACCCATACACCAAAACTCAGATAGGCACGGCAGCTCATTGCCTGCAAACATTCCTCACACAACTGGCATGTTTTAGCACGTTTGTTTTGTTTGTCATATTCTCGCAGCATGCATAAACAGTATCTCAGTGACCTGCCATGCGGCCTGTACGAAGCCCCTTGAGAGGTGGAGAAAAAGGGGGCTTCTTGGAGATGTTAACAGTTCAGGTGCAGACTATTGTGGTTTTAATCGCCTTTCACTTCAACTCAGCGGGTCAGCGAGAGGGGGATCGCCTCAAGACAAAGTGCCATCAGATGGAAAGCAGGTGTTGCTATTGGTTCAGCTTTCACAAGGGAACTTTTTTCCGTTTCTTTCTTTCTTGCTTTTTCTTTTCTTTTTCTTCTTTTTTTTTTTTTTTACAATTTTTTTCTCTTACGGTCCCTTTCCCAGTTCTAATCTTCTCCATGTGTTACACTTTGTGGGGGGATGAAAATGAGTTTGGACTTAATGCTTGGAAATGTGCTCCATAGCCAAGAGTTACAATCCTCCCCAACTTCACGGACGAAAGCTGCAGGTTTGCACCGTGACATCATCCCCCGAATAACATAAATTCGGAAAATTGATTCCAGATAATCCTTGAGAGGGCGCTCCAAAGAAAACCGGCAGCCATCGACGTATTCCAACGGAGCTGAGAGAGAATTGAAATTAAATAATTTCCTAAACTACTCCAGCATGTCAGAGATGCAAAACACTCCTTTAAAACCCCCACCTCCAACTGGAATGCCAATCCCAAGGCCTCTGTCTCTCCTCACTTCCTCTTCCCTTATGCCTTTGTTAAATTAGACACCAAGAGGATCCATTCTGCTCTAATGAAGCAGACAAAGCAGGATAAAAAAAAACTATATAAAAAAATAACAGCAATGTTGAAACGAAAGCTGAAGCATTCATGCAGAAGAGACACACATGCTTGTGAAAAAAAGATCCGGCGCTGTTCAAGACAGATTTGTATCAGAACTACCCAATCTAGACACACGTTGACGGCGAGCAGCCTGTGCTTGGCTCAGCGAGCCCTTTGCTCCGGCCCTCCAGTGCGAGTCTCAGAGGTGCAGAGTTTAGGTGATGAGCTCTGACAGTCTGCACGCCTCTTGGCCCAGCCAGACTGCTGCGATTTTTTTTTTTTTATGGAATGGGCCCTTTTTGGTTAGCGGCAACAACGAGAACATCTAAACAATGTGTGCCTACTGCATAAAAAAGTGATGTGTGCAGACTGAATGAGTAACAATGTACCCCTTATACTCTCCCAGCCCGATTATGACAGGCCATTATTAGGGTTTCCAGTGATGCGGTCCAAAGCCCCAGCTTTGTCGTCCCCTGGGTCATGTTTCAGACTGAAGTCCCCAATTTGTACCTCATTAAGTCGTATTTGTTTTGATTTGCTCTTTTCTTCTGGAATTTTCCACATTTAGGAACAGATTATTTTATTGCTGCCTTGGGGTCACTCACAGGACACTCTGTAAAGTGCAAAACAATAATGATAATGTTACCAAAGACACAATGTGAGACAAACCCTTTATATGTTATACATTCCAACATGTCACTGTGAATGCAAGGCTTGCTAGCTGACCTCTCACTGCTATGGATATCTCCCTCTAAAAGTAGCCATAAGTTTAGGGCAGCTGAATGTCTCATGAATAGACTCCATTGTGGCTCACATATCCAAGAGATAAGGGCTGTCAGTCAGAGTAGCTGAAAATGCCATTAATCGGAATACCTACGCAGGTAGCCGAATCTTTTGTGGAGCGCCCACAATAAGGAAATTATCATCTATTGAAATCTCCCACTCTAATTAAGCCTTTCAAATTTAATGTGTTTCTTTTGAGAATTTGAATATACCCCCCTTTCATCTGGCTTTTATCATGCTTGTATGAAGATTAATTTATGAAGATGAATTTGGACGTTGGCTGCTGAATGACAAAAGGGAAAGGGGTTCCACTTCCTGCGTTTTCAAGAGGGTCTCGGTCATGATCTTTCTCCCCTCGGATCCGGTGTGCTCTCTGAGTAATTGTGTAAAAGGGTAGTGCTGCTTCATATATTTTCCGTGCAGAGCTACAGATTCTCCATTCATTTTCACGTTAACCTTAACGTTAATCAAAAGTCATCTCTGCCAATAAAAAGTTTAAGGGTTACTTCCAACACCTTGCTTTCAGTCTATCTCTCTCTCTCTCTCTCTCTCTCTCTCTCTCTCTCTCTCTCTCTCTCTCGCTTTCTCTCTCTCACACACACATAAACAGAAGTTGATTTGTTCACACAACCTGAAATGATGACTAATATGAGCCCAGTAAGTAACTGAGCAGACAAAATGTGCTATGCTTCATTACACACTTACTGATTACTGAATATATGCAGCAGAAAATCACAGGTGTGGCAATTAATTTGCTAGATCAACAGAGACTTATAGTGTCTCTGCGGATGACACTCCAAAAGTGCTTCAATTATCGCAGAGAGGCTCGTAGAGATAAACTATTTAAATCACCACAAAACAATGTGTGGATGTGGGCTTTAAGAACAGTGAGCACACTCAGTTGGACTGTGGAGAAAATCTAAACAAAATTAAAAGGCTTCCCTGTCCAGAACAGCCACGCAATGCTACTGTATGTGATGCATCGTAATCAGAACATGACCATCTGGTGTGTAGTCTACAAACATTGGATTTCTTACAGACTACGGTAATTACATTATTATAATCTACAGCATAAAAAAACCTGGTAATACAACCTATGAAGACAAACAAAGGCAACACTGCATTCATTTTAAGGCATTTTCACAGTATTCGTAGTGTACATTAAAAGGTGTTTACAGTTCATTTCTCCAGTGATCACCAATGAGGAGGCTCAGAAGATGCACAAATATATAATGTTCAAATCTGAACTTCAGATGCCATACATCAAGCTTGATATTAGGAGATGAAATGAGAAGGTAAGTGAACAGCCATCGCGTTCAATCACTGTGATAATCTCTTCAACAACGGAGGTGAAATAAATGCCACCATATCAGCTCTTATCAGCTAAGTCCCACATAGCCAAGAGAAAAATGCATTCAAATGGCATTTTAAAAGTCACACGTAAGTCTTAGACAAACTTGCACGCTGGCATGAACGGAATTAATGTCTGAATGGCTAATGCTAGGCGCGGGCTAAATTCATGTGGTATTCATGGCTCGGCTGAGAGGAGAATTTTAGTCAAACTGGATCAGGAGGAGGCTCCACATGAGAGGGCTTGATGAGATTTCTTTTGGCTGTGATGTTCCCATAGCTGCTTCAGCTCAGTGTCAGAAGTGAAGAAGGGGTGAAAAAAGAAAGCTGTAAGGGGGAAAAAATCTCACACAAAAACAAATCGCTCTCACTGGATTTCGCCATTTGGGTGTTACCGGGGCCCGTGTTTTGGGAAAGAGCAAACTGTGTAGAGCTCACCCAGGTACCAGGCTGCTTTGCCCAGAGTTTAGGTCAGCGCTTCCAAGGAGCTCAGCCTTAACCGGCGGGAGAGGAACATTCCTGCAGGACAATGGTGCAAAGTGTTCATCCAAACCTGCAGTCCGAGGAGACGGGTAAATGAACTCAAAACAAATGCGCTCATCTGGTCATGGCCAGAAAGGCATGGACAGAACATGGGCTTCTTACTGAGGAACTTTTCCTTCCCATCATGCCACACTCGCCTGAGAAGCCCAAGAAATCTCATTAAACTCTGCACACACTACAAGAAATGCATTCAATTATTTAAAGACCCGTTATGCAACATTTGCTTAGTTTTTTTTGCATTTTCTACATTTCTATTGTGTCGCATATCTTTAGAATAATATTTCGAGTTAATGACACCCAGAATAGAGACATGCCATCATCTGCAAAACAGCTGAAATTAGTGCTGAACTTTGTGTTTATGAGCGTATTAATAACATATTTAAAGAAATGACTACTAAATGTGAGTTACACTGCTACTGCTGTGACTACACACTAGCAAAATACCAAGCCTTTCATGGGCAGTAACATCCAGCATTTTACATAACAAACATATTTTTAGATTTCTTTTCTATTGCCAACTGATTATGAAGTGCCAATCTGGAAAGAAACTGTTTATGTTATGAAAAAAAGGTACTGCTGTAAATAACCTAGCTTTGAACTGAATCCCATGCACTTCTGTACCGTGTACCGCATACGTCTCAGTTGGCAAACACCTCTAAGTCGTTACTTCCAATTCCGTTGCTGAGCTGTGAAATCTAAACATCTGTGAACCTGTATCACCAGCCTTTGCAATCGACGGTATGATCTTAATTACATGAACAATGATTGAAAGGCTTGGTGGTGGCTGATGTTTAAGATCTGCTCGCTGGAGGGCCTAAGACTGATAAGCAGAGAGAGATACACACATGGGGAAACGGCTCTCATGAGACAACCTTCAGTGAGACACACACACACACACACACGGACACGGCTGTTAAGTCTGAGGGGAGAACAGAGTACCTGCATCACGGAGAATCAAGGAGAAAAATCTAACACGCAAAAAATCCAGTTATCACAAATAACAAGGACACTTGGTAAACATTTTTAAAATGCAAATAGGCTCTCCAAACAGCAATATGAGATGCCATAGATGAGGAGTACTCACAGATGAAATCAGAGTAATAACACTGTCATTAGCGTCATTTTCTTTCTGTGAAATAGCCGGATCACTAAAACAACTGCTAAATGCTGTTAATATCTCCTAAGAGGGAAGAGAATACCAGGAAAGAGTTTTAATCACAGTGAGAGCAGATTTTCTGTCAGTTCTTTCTCTTTCGCATCGTTCTGGCGATGTTGTCCATTTCCACCAGTTACAACATCATTGCGAGCACAGTGAACCTGAAAATTAGCTGCGCGTACTCCGAGGAGA
>CM050213.1:16487500-16500000 GCA_027475355.1 Coilia nasus | reverse complement strand
AACAGACCAAACATTTGGCAAGAGAGGGAGGGAGAACACAAGAGGGAGAATGCTTAATTTCCCTCCTCTCTCTGTCTCCACCTTTCTCGCTCCCTCCTCCCTCTCCCTCTCTCTCTCTCTCTCTCTCTGTTTTTCTCCCCCTTTCCCTCTCCGTCACTTTCTCCCCCCTTTCACTGTCCCTGTCTCCATTTCTTTGTCCGTCTGCCGTCCTGTCTTATATGGCAGACTGAGCCACCAGAATGGAGTTTGATAAATGGGCTCTGAACGGGCAAATCACATGCTACATTGTCATGAGGCCGGCTCACAGTGAGACTGCCTGCCTTTTCACATCCCAGTCGCTGCGACACGCTGACATTGATGACTGATACAAATGAGATGACACATTCAAAGGGAGGCTTATTCTCATCTAACAGGGGGGTCCGTTGCAAATCCGTTTGATTGGCAATTTAGGGGAAGAGGACTGACAGAGGGAGAGAAAGAGAGAGAGAGAGAGAGAGAGAGAGAGAGAAAGAGAGAGAGAGAGAGAGAGAGAGAGAAGGGGTAGAGCAGGGGACCAGAGGAAGAGATATATAGAGAGGGGCCACATCCGGCAGATGAGGGTGCCCATCAGAGTTGATGGAATGAGCGGAAAAGTGGCTTGTGCTAGCTGACACTCGTGAGTGAATGGGGCACGGTGAATTAGAGGTGCGCAGGATCGTAAGTCATCTGGCGGAGACCTCGCCAGCGCAGGGGGGCAGTGAAAGCAGCATTTAAAAGCTGCCAAACGGCATACTTGCGGCGTGTAACCAAATATTTCGGCCCCGGGGGCAAGCGGTGGCGCGGAGCAGCGGAATAACATCCACGCCTCGGATATCACATTTTCATACAGTCATCGTTTTGAAGGTGTGGCGACACCTTGCTTGTCCTTTCCGCGCCGGCTGTTTATACAGAGCCGCGAGGGACATTTAAGACCCCTCACGGCCACGCACATTAACACGCCCTGGTGGATGCGAGTCAGTCTGGTGCCTTTCCACGCTCACAGCATGATGCTTCAACAAAACCTCAGTGCCAAGATTGAAATAGAAACCGGTGCCAGAAATATAGATGAGCAAAAAAAAACAAAAAAAAAACAGCTTTTTTGTGGAGTATTGTTTTTTTACAGACCAGAAGACCAGAAATAAGAACAGAGCGAAGAACAGAAAGAATGAGATGAAGGATGTGGGGACTGTGGCAAGCCTGTCGCCCAAGCAATGGGCAATTTAAAAGGAAATATGTCTGAGGAGACAGGTGTGACGCACGAGCTGATTGCTCATCCAGGGCCATGACGAAACACAGTCCCCTCTGTGGCGGTGGCGAAGTCGCCAGGCGCCGACACCCTCCAATAATGAAATGTCACGCAGTGCCTGAGCGGCCCCTCATTCTTTGCACTTCTTACGCTGCTGGTTAACGGCACGCTTGTGTGTAGAGAAATCCTCCAACCAACATGGCCAATGGGCCACAACACAACACATCCAGCCATCAACCATCACCAACATCCCCAACCCACCACATCCCTACCCCTCTCACTCAACTCCAGCCCCCATGCCTAATCATACACCAGTCAGCGACGTGCTCGGCCCATGCAAATGCAATCAAGATGGCTGTGTGGGGTGGGGTGGGGGTCTTGATTACAAAGCGCACACACAATGCCAAGCTAAATTGAGTTTGTTATGAAACATAATCCCCACTTCATCCCCTACTCTTTCTCTCTCACTCTCTCTCAACAGCGTGCCTGAATTAGTTCTTTTCCTGACCGTAGCTCTTTTATTTCTCTTTCGGCTGTCGTGCAGGTCCACAGAAGGCTGGGTGAATGGCCGGCCTGCTGGTTGGCAGCGTGTGCTCGGTGATGTATGTACGGGCGGACAGTTTGATGGTGGGCGCTTGTGACTGGGGTCTTGGCAGCCGGCAGCGGGTCCAGTGTTGAGCTGGGTCAAGCCGGCCTGTCATGGGGAGTTAGGCAGCGAGCACGGCGAAACGACTGGAGCCAGTGCCAGCAGAAGTAAAGTCGGCCCATGCCAACCTTAAGCTGCTTAATGAGGGCAAGAGAGAAATAAGAGAAAGAGAAATGGGGGGGAGAATGAGGGAGAGAATAAGGGAGGCAGAGAGAGGAGGAGAGAAGAAGCAAAGGGGAGAGACTAAGGGAGGTAGGGAGGAAAGGAGGGAGGGATAGAGAGACAGAGGGAGAAAGAAAGAATTAGAGAGTAGAGGAGAGACAGGCACAGAGGAAGGCTGGAAAAGAATAGCGAGTTGAGAGTGTGGCGGCACTGCCAAGGTATTAGAGAATCAACAAAACACCGCTTTCCCCTGCTCTCTCTCTGGTGTACTGAGCTACTGTCTGCACATGTGCGGCTTTGTAGCCGGTCTCACCATACGAGAGTGTGTGGAATATGCTGTAATGTACTACAAGACACAGGCCTTGACCTACAAGAGGCTTACACATACAGGCAGGCTTATCGCATTTTTTGTCACGTTCGATGTGTGCATGTACGAGTACACACACAAACACACAACAAATTCATTTTTCAACATCAAAGCGAAACCCGGGGAGCTATTTTTCAGCAAAGAAACCTAAACACACAGGAAATGTTTGCCAAACAAAACATTCACATTCAACCAAATAAAATAATCCATGCGTGGCTTTCCCAGCCTCTGTTCGGTACAATGCAGAATGCTGTGAGGCTGAGGCAAATTGAAATAAGAAGGTAGGTAAATAGAAACAAACAGCATGGCCGAGGCACACAGCGTCGCTCTTTCGCCCACAAGACAGAGGGGCACCGCTCCGCCTCGTCCCCAGGGTTGGCACGCCGCCCGTGCCAACCCTGTGCCCCACACATCCTTGTCCCCCCTCCTCCATCTCCACAAGGGTGTGTTAGTGACACAAAGCCTGTCCCCCGTGAACTCGTGCCGTGAGGTAAGCCCATTATCTCTGGCAGAGGCAGAGTGCAGACGGGCGAACAACAGGGGCACGAGGGGCGGCACTTTCATTGTTCTGCACCTCCAAACCATCACCACAAACCACCAACACAACCACCTCCTGTAAATCCCCGAACCCCACCCTCAGCCCACAACTACCATCACCCCTCGTACACCCCCACCCTCAGCCCACAACCACCATCACCCCTACTAACCACCATCACCCCTCCTTCTAACCCCCACCCCCTCCTACAAACACCCTCGGCCCTACTGTTGCCGTTTGCTTGGCAACAACCACTCTAAGGCAGTTTGAACGACAAATAACCTCTGCAGCACTGCACACAGACTGCAAATGGACTGTGTGTGCATTTACATAATTTTCTGTTGCTTATGCAAGAGAGTTTGTGTCTATAACAGAGTAAGACAGTGAATGAAATGGAAGTGTTCACAGTGTGGGGATTTCTTCTCCAATCTGAGGACTTAGTGGCTGGAGAGACAGAGAAAGAGAGAGAGAGAGAGAGAGAGAGAGAGAGAGAGAGAGAGAGAGAGAGAGAGAGAGAGAGAGAGAGAGAGAGAGAGAGAGAGAGAGAGAAAGAGAAAGAGAAAGAGAAAGAAAAAAAAGAGAGACAGAGAGAGGCAGAGAAGCCATCAGTGAGTAAAATATTCAGGATAATGTGGCTACATTCGAGGTAGCCGGCTCATACCAGGCAGCTCACGGCGCGAGAGTCTCTTCGGGAGCCAATCATCTGAAACTTTAAACAGGCGGCATCGAAATTTCCCTCTGGAGATTTCAACCGCCATTTGCAGTCATCATGCCAAGCCGGCAGAGGCGCTTCCATTTGGCGCCGCTCAAAGAAACACCTTCGGAATAACCCTGGGGGAATCCGAGCACATAACTGTAGAGTGTTGGACCAAATAAACAAGCTGAATAATTTAAGTAAAGCCTCTTCTGGCAAAAAAGGGAAGTTAGGTTTGGCTCCATAATTAAGTGTAAGTGGAGAGAGAGACACAGAGAGAGAGAGAGAGAGAGAGAGAGAGAGAGAGAGAGAGAGAGAGAGAGAGAGAGAGAGAGAAGGGAGAGAAAGATGGATTGGTTAAGAGAATGGCTCCAACACACTGTGCAGGTTAACACTGTGAGTGTGTCTGTTAAAGGCTTCTTGTTGACAGAACACTTCATTAAGCTCTCCAGTGACTCAGACAGATAGATGGAGGGATTACTGACTCATTCACCTTCAAATACGTCGGCAGACATGATGCGCAATCGCATCAGCTGTTATAAATAAACATGAAGGAAGGAAATAAAATATCTTGGGCCTCACTACAAAGCCACCTGAGCAGGTTTATTTTTTTCTCTCTTCGTGCTATGACAACACAGGGAAGAATTCCGCCTCTCAGAGAGGATAACACTGCCATCTAGTGGCTGATAGATAGCCAACAAAAATAATACCACCGAACCATGCAGTGATATATAGTCCTAAGCCGTGCAGTGTCAGGACACAGAAAAATCACGTAATACACCTGCCTGCAACACACGCGAGGTAGGTATGGGGTTGTGTGTCCTAAGCAGATGTAACATAAAACAAACGGAGAAAATAAGGCCTTGTTTTGCAGTCCTCAGGTGACCCCTAAATAGGTTAGGAGAGCACAGAGTGGATTTGATGTGCCTTCTCTTCCTCCTGACTAAACACCTTCCGAGTCAGCTGTAATTACATATGACCAGCTCGGACTACAAAAGAGAAAGAAAAGGCAAGTAAGCCTTGTTAAAATTTCAGTGAAAATAGACACTGGGGCCTGGAGTCGCGGTGGCCCACACCTGAAATGAGTGGGCAAGCGGGTGCTTTTTAATCACAAATGCCACCCACAACCAGCCACCCACCCAGTCGCATCAACACTTAACACCTACCTCTAATACCCCCCACCCCACCCCAACTCCACCTCCACCCTCACCCTCACCCTCAGGTCATCTAAGATGGGCACTCTAGCTACAACTGTGAAAAGAACACCTACACCTCAGGCTCAAAACTATGGGGGTAGTGGGACATGCATCCACTATATTTACCTAATGAGCAGTGCAGATATTATACTGGAATTGGCGTACTGCTCCTTGCTTACTACATAGCAAGCTAGTATGAGTAGGCTAAGACTACATTCACAAAGTACGGATCAATGACTGCTGAGCTGCAAAGCTCTGGCTCCTTCCGAGGGCCAATCTGTCTCAGCACTATGATGCTCCCATGATGCCGCTGATGTATACGCTCTGCTCCCATCCGCTTCACAGACTCACTCTGGCTGACCTTCAATTCTATGGTTGGTGGGCTGAATAATACCCCCATCTTTATGCATGCACAAAAACACACACACACACACAAAGACTTGCACACACATCGGCAGAGAGAGAGAGAGAGAGAGAGAGAGAGAGAGAGAGAGAGAGAGAGAGAAAGAGAGACACTTGACTGACTCTCCCACACACACTGACACACACATGCACACACAGACAAAGACAGAGAGAGAGAGAGAGAGAGAGAGGAAAAGAGAGAAAAAGAAAGAAAAACACTTGCTATCTTATGCATGCACACACGCACATGCACACACACACACACACACACACACACACACACACACAAAGTAACCCCGTGGCACAACAGAGTGAAGCCCTGTGTCGGGTCTGCAGTGCATTAAGCGATAGCCACAGCATGAAGGGCTTGTTGCGCATGGGCGGCGTGGTGACAGGCCGCCCAGAGCTCTGCTTCTCTAATTGCTGTTTACTGAGGCTGGGCCGCAGACCAGCCAGGGCCGCTGTGGCTACGGTGGCTGGCTGCCCTGACTGCTGGACCCGGCCTGCGCTCATGCAGGGGGAGGCTACGTGAGAGAGGTCTAACCCCAGTTCTAACCGACTTTTACACATACATATATATGCACGCACAGTACATTCACAGACACACATGCATGCATGCACACACACAGACACACACATGCACACACATGCATACCAAGCACCCTGACACAAGTATACAAGCAGAAGAATACACGCATATACTCATACATACCCATACCCACACACACACATACACACACACAGACACAAGCACACACATGCACACACACAATCTAAAACCCTCGAGGTCTGTGCAGAAGCAGCAGCTGTTAGGACCATGCCGGAGACAGACCCTTAAACCCTACCCCACCCGACTCCAGCACCAACCACACACATGCATGCACACACACACACACACACACACACACACACACACACACACACCAGCACCACCAACCCCCGCCTGCTCCCCTCCTGTTTCCCAGCGGAAGCCAAGATAAGCTGCTGGCGTGATGGATGGACTGCTGCTACCTCACCACACGGTCACAAGGGCTGCCACGTTTGTTTTTGTTTTTTTATTTTTTCTTAAACGGGGGGGAAAGAAGGTTGCATCAATTGCCATGGCAGATGACCCAACCCAACAAAACACAGACACGCCACACAAAAAAAAAAAAAAAAAACACAAAAAAAAAACTTTGGGGCACATCAGAGTTCCTGATTCAGTGTGGTGGGGACATGTCTGCTGAGGAGGCCATGACATTGTGTCCTGCTCAACCTCAACCACCAAATCTAAATTTCCCTGTTGTTTTTGTGTTTTGATTCGTTTTTTGTGTTTTGTTTTTTTAGTCATATCGAGCTAAAAACAAACAGTGGCATTTTCCCAAGCCATTATCAAATGTGTGTGTGTGGTAATTCCACCATATTTTATTTTTTGGCTTCCGCCATACTTAAAATAGGTTAGTTTTAGAAAGTTAGTGCTCCGGTTTTACTTAATAGGTCTTACCAAGGAAATCACATAAAACTCCATGAAAAAAGTCCTATTCCGCCACCTTACCTTTTTCACCTGCGCCAAGCACATTAAAGGGGACTCAGTGAACTGAAAATCTTACCTTGGGTCTGGTACAATTGCGTCTCTTGTGGTTTTAAGACTGCCGGGGCAGGTTTTGTCTTTTCACCTTGTCACCAGACAAGATTTATAGATTATTTTTATTTGCAAGCTTCAAAACTTGCAAGTGTACAGAGCAAAAAGCAAGTTTACCTAAACTCTAAAAACCCTCTATAAATTCTTACTAAGGTGTATTCCCTTAATTCAGAATTTAAGTTTTAGGGATGTTTCCCTTTAAAAGGATTTATTCTATAATAAGATTCACTAATTCAAATTCCTCCCTTCAAGGGACTTTATTTAATGAGCAAATAACCCAAAAAAGGGACAAATACAAGATCCTATAATCAGGTATGAACTTTAAGTTCAAAGAATTAATTCAAAGTCTTTTCTCGATGCGCTGGTTAACACACAATATTTTTGCAAGACGCTCAGAGATGGGTGTCAGGTGAACTACAAAAGTACGAACCGACCAAGAAGGTTGCGCGGTTACCCCGCTGTGTGGTTTTATACATCTACTCAAAAAGCTAGGGGCTTCCTGTCTTACAGGAAGTACCTAAGCTCAGTCTTTACTTTTAATCTAGATTCACCTCTCATATAGCCTAATGTATAATTTACCTTCACACATACTTTACTTCTCTACTGCATCACATACGCTGTCCCCAATATTAACATAGTTGAACTATTCAATTTCAATAGTTCAACTTATAATAGTTCAACAAGAATTTTACACAAATTCAACAGTATTTATGTGTGTGTATGTGTGTGTGTGTGTGTGTGTGTGTGTGTGTGTGTGTGTGTGTGTGTGTATTTCTGTGTGTGAAGTGGGGGTGGGGACTGGGACAGTGTCAGGGGGACCCAGGCCAGGAGTCTGCCTAGCGTCTTGCGCCTGCACTCTACTTTTCCATGGTAGTAATGGGAGTTTAGTCACCGCGTAACAGCCTTGACATGGCTCTGGCACCCCGACACCCCGCCGCTGGCCTGCACAGCGTTTGCTGTTCCTTCGCCACCCGCCGGCGGGTAAACGCAACGTTTCCATGGCGACGAGGCTAAACAAGCGCAAAGTTGTTTTAGCGGCCGCCGCAAACCTGGCCGGCAACTCGCTGCTGCACTGAAACAACCCTTCATTAGATGAATAAGCCATGCAGGTTAATCAGATGGTTTCTCTCTCTCTCTCTCTCTCTCGTTCCCTCTCACTTTCTCTCTCTCTCCACGGGATGTGCCCCTGTGTGCCAGCCAGTCATTAAGACAGATTCGAGTGCAGATACGGGTGGCTTTTTCCAAAACAAAATCTTCTGGGAATCGGAAAAGAAATCACTATTAGCTGGAGAGAAACTTCCAGAGCCAAGCAGTCCCTGAACACTCCCTTATTTACAGTAAGGCTCCACGTTTAATTTAAAACTTTCATTTGACACGTCTCAAGGCAAAGCACACATTAATAGTTCACCATTTTTTCCCCTCAGTGTGGGTTTGTTTTGTCTTGTGAAGTTTCTTAGCCATTAACAAGCAGTAGATATGAATTGGTTCACTGCACTGCACTGAGAGGCCCCCTGCTTACATATGCGCTGGAATAACCTTCCTGAAACAAAAGCCTCTGAGTATAACTTTACTGCCTATCTATTTTCTTTTAGATCGCGCAGCAAATACATATTATTAATCAACTCTTTCCCCTTTGCTGCTGTGTGTGTTGTTTGATATGTCTCGCATTCAGCATGTTTCCAAACAAAATAACCTCACAGAACAATTCAGCAAAGTCTGGTTAACTGTGCAGTAAAAACCACAAGGCAAATGCTGTGCATATATACAAATGCCAATGTACAGTCCATGTGTGTGAGAGACAGAGAATGTGTGACGACTTGTGTCTCTGTATAGGTAAGTGTATGGTAGAACAGTCCCTATACAGGATTTAGAGAAAGTACTGAGAGAAAGCAGTGTGTGTGCATGTATGCTGATTTGTTGTGGGAGACATTTCAATGCTAAGCGTGTGTGTAGATATGCATATATGTGTGTTTGGCTAATGTGTGTGTGTGTGTGTGTGTGTTTATATACTGTGCATGTGTGTGTGTATTTCTCTGTGTGTGAATTTCTGTGTGTGTGTGTGTGTGTGTGTGTGTGTAGAAGACAGAGAGAGACACATTTGGACCTTGCCCTTAAGTGACTGCTGTATTAGCGTGTACACCGGTATGTGTGTGAATGACCAGGAGAATGACAGACAAACAAACAGACCGACAGACCGACTGGTCTTACCTGTGGTGCCGATAGCTGGCGCGCTGCTGATGCTGGTCAGGCTGCTTAGGCTGCTGCTGCTGGTGAGCGTGGGCATTGGCGGCGCGGTGGTGCTGGCGGGCGGCACCTCGCCGTTGTTCAGCTGCTTGACGCGCTTCAGGTGGGACTTGCCGTTGTAGTGGACCTGGGCCTGAGCGGCCGAGTTGAGCTGGATGTTGCAGACCTCGCACAGCGAGTAGAGCAGCTTCTTCTTCTCCTGCTGCAGCTGCATGTCGGCGGGCGCCTCGGCCGGGTGCACCTCCTTCACCTCCACGCAGGCCCCGTACGGGAAGCACAGCCGCCCGTTCTCAAAGAGGTGCGTAGGGCTCAGGGGCGTCTTCATACCTGCTCGACCAGAATAGAAACAAAAACACAAAAAAAAAAACAGTTTACAAGTTTAAACAATGACACTTAAACATGAGTGAAAAACATTTCTGCCTATGCAGGCACTTTTAAAGTACTCACAGTCCTGGTACAACATCATCCCTTTATCCTTGACAGACAGATTAATGCTAAACATCCCACAGAATCCCTGTCATTCGAGAGGGAGATTTCAGGATTTCGCTCAGGAAGTGCGGACATGGGCTGAGCGTGGCGTGGACTGAGCAGGTGTCAGCTTGCTGTCCCTCTGAGCTGCTGAGAGCTCCACCCCTAAGCGGTGTGGCGCGGCGCAGAGTGGCATGGCGTCTTTGGGCAACTTGTAGAGTGGTGGAAACAAGTAAAGGATTTGAGAGCGAGAGAGAGAGAGAGACAGAGAGACAGAGGGAGAGAGAGAGGGAGAGAGAGAAAGAAAGAGAGGGAGAGAGAGAAAATGACTGCTGACTGACCTCCTGTGCCCATCTGTTGCCCTCATGAAGAGCCCAATGCACATGCTGACTACTCATGAGCATTACGCAATCCGCCCAACATGCCACAATATTAAACACACACATTCACACACATAGACACATTCACACACACACACATACACACACACACACACACACACACACACACACACACACACACACACACACACACACACTCTCTCTCTCTTTCTCTGTCACACACACACACATAAGGCAAATTCATCGCCATGCCCTCCTGACATTCCATGGGAGACCCGTACACACCACCAGCCCACTCTCACACACAGCCTGCCCCCTTGGCCAGTGGCTATGTCCCGCATGGTGTCTAATGCACACATCCCCAGCGTACCAGTGTCCCTGCGGTGATTTATCCACTACAAACCACACCGTTAGAGTCCACCGGGGGCCTGGACATAATGGATAGTTTCAGCTGAGACTAGGAAACCAGCTTGTGGGAACTGGGAGAACTTGGTGTGCAGCCTTTTAATACCATCTTATGTTTTTTTTTTCAGTGGGTCTGTAAATATATATATATATAAATCTGTGTGTGTATATGTGTGTGAGTGTGACAGTGTGTGAGTTTCTGTGTGTGTATTTTTTTTTTCCCTGGCACTGCAAATCTGTGGGCTGCCTCAGCCACCAGCACGTCTGGGAACGAGCGCGAGGAAGAACGGGCGAGAGGTGGCCGCGCCGAGACAGCAGTATCGCTGGTGTGAAAATATACCAGATGAGTCAGCGCGCACTCCTGGAACAGCAGAGGGGAGAGGAGGGCGGGGGGAGGGTGGGGGAGCGCTGTGTATGGATGTGATTTCTAATGAGCTAATATAACAAGGCATGGCTCCTCTCTCTCCCTCCCTCACTCCCTCCCTCTCTCCCTCCCTTCCTCTCTTTCTTTCTCTCTCTCATCTATGTCCTCTGTCTCTCTGTCTCTCTTTCTCTGTCTGTCTCTCTACAATGTGTCTATGGATGCTGCTCTCACACAGTTTATCTCTCTGTCTGTCTTCACGTGCTTCTGTCTCCTTCTCTCTTTTTTTTCTCTCTCTCTGTATCTGTCTCTCCTGTGTGTGTGTGTGTGTGTATGTGGGGGTGCTTCTCTCTGTCACACTCTTCGTCTCCCTATGTGTTTGTGTGTTCATCTGTATTCAGCTCTGTATCTCCCTTCCTGGATGGATGGATGGGTGTGTGTGTGTGTGTGTGTGTGCGTGCGTGCAAACGTAAAGGGAGAGTTCTCCGTGGCCCTGTGTGTGTGTGTGTCCCTCTCTGGACAGTAATCCCTCTGACACAGACTGTAATCTCCCCAGGCAGCTGCAGACCCTAATCCCCACAGATAAACTTCCACAAACTTCTCTCTCTTCGTCTATTCAGCTTTCAGTTATTCCCCCGCCGCCACCACCACCACCACCAACACCAACACTAACACTAACGCTAACACCACCTCAGCATCCCCTTTTGCTTATAGGCACAAAAAGAATGAGAGAGGGCAGCGAAAAAAAGGAAAAGGGAAAGAAAATGCAAGCAAGGTACAAGTGACAGCCTTTTTCTAATCTTTTTTTTTTCTTTTTTCTTCTTTTTTCCCCTCTACCACTCTTCTCCCCACTCTCCCTTACTGTGGGTGCTAAAGTTCCTAGTTTGGCCTAGTTTGGTGCTGCGGTGGAAAGGAGGCCACAGTCACAAGTCCTGCTGCAGAGTGCTGCTGACCTGCATACTGCACGGCTGGCTGGGGACGCAGACGTGTTGTGTTTGACTGTGTGTTGTGTGTGTGTGTGTGTGTGTGTGTGTGTGTGTGTGTGTGTGTGTGTGTGTGTGTGTGTGTGCTGCGTCTCCGGTGCAGTTCAATAATGGAGAGGGCCGACCGGAGACCGGAGCAGTTCCAGGCGGCAGGGGGCACGCTGACACTCCACCAGTCTGATGGTGATACGTCTCGAGTGTGTACGTATACACACACACACACACACACACGCACACACACACACACACACACACACACACACACACACACACACAGACACACACACTTAAAAACATCACACTTAAAAAAACAGACACACACACACACTCTTCTCCTCAGAGAACCCTGAAATGTCTTACATCTGACACTTCTGGAAGCTACCCTGGTTTTGGGCTGCTGCAAAAACACCAACATGCGCACACACGCACACACAGACACACAAGCATGCACGCACACACACACGCACTCACACTAACACACACACACACACACACACACACACACACACACACACACACACACACACACACACACACACACACACACACACTTCTCATCAGAGAGCCCTAAGGCATCTTACATCTGACAGCTTGGGAAGCCACTTTGGTATTTTGCTACTGCAAGCACACACACTCTCTCTCACACACAAAAACACACCGGATTTTACAGGCCACCATGGTATTGGGCTGTTGAAAACACAGCCATTCACATAAACATTTATCTGTTCTGAGGCCACCATGGTACTGGACCTCTGCGAACACAAGTACACACACACACACACACACACACACACACACACACACACACACA
>CM050213.1:16407500-16485000 GCA_027475355.1 Coilia nasus | reverse complement strand
CCCCCCCCCACTCTCTTTCCCTTACCCCCCCTATCCCCATGACATTAATAATGGAGCCCTCGCCTTGCTCCCCACAGAATTTATTCGCCCACAAATTGCCAGCCCCGCTTAAAGGTCAGGTGATAACAGCTCAACACAAACGGAATATGATAAGTGTCAGTCTTTGATCATGTCGAGCAGCTGCCCCCGGAGGGCTGGAGGTGAGGCTCGTTCCGAGCACAGGGCCGCTTCTTTTTGCATTTTCTCAACCAGGGAAAATGTTTTTTCTCCCCCAACTCAACCTCCTCTACACCTACCCAGCAACACCCACACACCCACCAACTGTCTCACACACACACACACACACACACACACACACACACACACACACACACACCATCACCTAACCCATTAACCTCACCCTGCCTGACTCTAGACCTCTCTCTTCTCTACACCACCACCACCCTCCATGCTCTCCCCTCCTATTCTCCAGCCCACGTCTTTAGTGAAGGGGGGCTCTGCTCACCCAGGCATGGCAAAGTGCAATCAGTGGTGGAAATCGAATCAGAGGTGATGCAACAGGATGTTAATCACCCGCTCACAGTTCGCCGCTCCCGGCAATGACAGGTGAACAAAATGCGGAGAGCGCGCAGACACAGCGGCTGACAGAACCAGGTCAGCAGGGTGCACACGTCTAAAATTGAATTTGGGTGGATGAAGCCACGATTGGCAGTGCAGTGCAGCCTTTTTTCATACTGACAGGAATATCTGTCTAAAAATCTAATCTTTCTTTTTTTTTTTTAAAAACAAACATTTCCATATATCCATCCAAGAGCAGTCACTGTTTTCCCTGTGAGGAACTTGACAAAAATGCACTCGGTCAGGCCACAGCTTTGCCCTCATGCCATGGTCTTTTTTTACAAGATGTTGCTGGTGTAGCAGGGTTCCTGTCTGGAGGGTAAGTGGCTGCTTGGCTATGTGACCAAACCAATGTGTCATCGGCCACTGCAAACACCATTTGTTCACTTAACACAAGCTGTACCCAGCTATCAAGCCATCAAAGCATACTTTGTGTGTGCAGGGGCGAGAAAGAGAGAGAGAGAGAGAGAGAGAGAGAGAGAGAGAGAGAGAGAGAGAGAGAGAGAGACAGAGAGACAGAGAGAGAGATGGGAGAGCTGCTGAAACCTCTGCTGTGTTGAAGGGGATGCACTCACCTCAGGAGGGGAAAAGAATGCCTTTCAAGGGCAGGTGGCGGTGAAGGAATGGAGTTTCTTTATCCTGTCTCTTTTCTGTCGCTGTCATGAACATCAACACGTCTCTCTCTCTCTCTCACACACACACACACACACACAAATGTGCACACACACACACAAACACGCCCACATGTACCCACAAACAGCAGCATAAGCACATTCATACCCGCACACCCACTCCCATGCAGAAACACAAACACCCACATTTACCGCATAGACACACATATATCCAAACACACAGACAGACACACACACACAGGCACATTTACCGCATAGACACACATATATCCAAACACACAGACAGACACACACACACACAGGCACATTTACCGCATAGACACACATATATCCAAACACACAGACACACACACACAGGCACATTTACCACATAGACACACATATATCCAAACACACAGACACACACACACACACAGGCACATTTACCGCATAGACACACATATATCCAAACACACAGACAGACACACACACACACAGGCACATTTACCGCATAGACACACATATATCCAAACACACAGACAGACACACACACACACAGGCACATTTACCGCATAAACACACATATATCCAAACACACAGACAGACACACACACACAGGCACATTTACCGCATAAACACACATATATCCAAACACACACACAGACACACACACAGGCACATGCACACAATACCCACTTAAAATAGCATCCAAATGTCTATCATTTTGTCTATCAAATTGGTATTCATACACTCAGTCACAAATGCTCTCTTTCTCTCTCTCTCTGTCACTCTCTGTCTCTCTCTGTCTCTCTCTCTCTCTCTCTCTCTCTCTCTCTCTCTCTCTCTCTCTCTCTCTGTGTCTCCCTCTCTGTCTCCCTCTCTGTCTGTCTTGTTTGTTTCTCCCGGAGCACTAAGGGAAACACTGAGGCCAACTGAGCACTGAGACAACTTTCCGCTTGCTCCACAGCTGAGCCTCTATGCGAGGGTCTTTGTGTGGCTCTCTCACATGTGAAACATCTGGGGAGCCTAGCTGGGGAGATTTGCTAATGTCTGGGTGGGAAACAAAACAATCTTCCCCTCCCTCCCTCCCTCCCTCTCTCCCTCCCTCCCTCTCTCCCTCCCTCTCTCCCTCCCTCCCTCTCTCCCTCCCTCTTTCATCCTCCACCCTTCTCCTCCTCTCCTCCACCTCTGCCATCTCCTGCCACCCACCTCCAGAAAGGAAGGGAGGGAGGGAGGGAGGGAGGGAGGGAGGGAGGGGATCGGGGTGTTTCGCTTGTTTAATGTGATCACAGATGTCTGCAGCGAGGCTCACTGGGCCTCGCCAGCACACCAGAGGACAGGGATGTTCTGCAGCTATTAATAACCCACAGCGCTCCATTTTGGAGGGCGGTGAGTTACCACACACAAGCACGCTCATACACACACACACACACATGCTCACACACACACCTACACACACACACACATACATATGAGGAATCCACAGGAAAAATGGGCATGGTCACAGCATGCAGAAACAGAAAAAATGTAATTTATGAGTTAGATTTTTCATTCGATTTTAAATTATATTTAAAATGATATTTTAAAATGCTTCTAGCTCGAGACTATGCTCGTTTATTCACAGGATTCTTTTTGAAAAAGCTGGGGTTTCAGTGCAACTACTGATAGGGGGAGTAACTTGAAAAATGTGATTGTGTGACTATGCCCGTTTTTTCCCATGGACCCCTCATATACTGTATGCACACACACATACACACACACCTGTTCACATAAACATAGATGTTCACGCACACACACACACACACACACACACACACACACACACACACACACACACAAATGTCCTTGCGGTAACAGTGGCTCTCTGTCCTTGTCTCTGACCTTGCCCTGGTGTCCCCTGACAAAGAGTGTCTGCGTTGCCTGAAAAACTGTCAGCAACTGGAACAGCAGTGCTTACCACTGCACCAGTCCCCCATGGGAAAAGTCAAAGCACAGCTCCTTCTCAAACAGCCCGTGTGTGTTTATGCCTGTAATACAGAGAAAAAGAGAGGGAGAGACCGAGAGAGATAGAGAGAGAGAGAGAGACAGAGAGAGGTGAGAGCTGATAAATAGGCAGATAAAAAGATAAAGTCTGCTTAGAGAGGGGTATGTGACAGCACCTGGCATGTGGGTCAGGTGTGGTGTGGTGTGGTGTGGTGTGGTGTGTTGTGGTGTGGTGCGGTGTGGTGTGTTGTGGTGTGGTGTTGGAGAGGTGGAGAGATAGAGAGGGAAAGGGGCTCAGGTAATAGGACTCAGTGCTGCTAGGCTCGGACATCAGGCACACACACAAGCACTTTTGGCAGCCCGCAGGTTTGGTCTGATCCAACAGCTACTGTTAGACTGTGCACAACTACATTATAACCTCTGCTAAGTACTGCTGGACTGAACCACTAAAGTCTACCTTTAAGTACACAAAATGTTACATTAAAGAACTATATTTATAGTGTGAATATTTTCATAGTGTCATTAATAGTAGATTATATGTAGTGTTTACAGTGGCTATATTTTCATAGTATCATCAAGGGCCGTGGGGGCGGTAGTATGAATAAACAGAGTCTGATCTGTTTTCCAGTCAGCACGGAAATACACAGAAAGGATTTTTAGAAATAGTTCACATGGAAAGCAGTAAAAATCGTTTTTTTTTTGTGTAGAGATAATGAACACTACAACTATTTACTAGTGTATGCTGAACACATATATGCAAATAGTATCTCAGGCTGCACTGATACCACTTCTAAGGGTCTCTTTCTGTAAGGGTGTGTGTGTGTGTGTGGGAATTTTGTCTGTGTTAATGTGTGTGGAAATTTTTCTGTGTTAATGTGTGTCTGTGTGTATGTGTATGTGTGTGTGTGTGTGTGAGAGAGAGAGAGAGAGAGAGAGAGAGAGAGAGACAGAGAGAGACAGAGAGAGAGGGAGACAGAGAGAGAGAGAGAGAGAGACAGAGAGAGAGAGAGACAGAGAGAACTGGAGGTTATCCAGAGAGATGGTGTGAGAGAAACAGAGACAGGTTTTCCGAGGACTGGCCTGTGCCTGCACACCGAGCGACCACACAGCTGCTGCCAGATGCTGCACGCCTCAGTAAGAGCTCGCCACCACAGGCACGTGGCCACTCTTAGTGACCCATGCTGTCAGCTTACCACCACAGCACACACACACACACACACATACACACACTCTCTCTCTCTCTCTCTCTCTCTCTCTCTCTCTCTCTCACACACACACACACACACACATACACACTCTCTCTCTCTCTCTCTCTGTCTCTCTCACACACACACACACACACACACACACACACACACACACACACACACACACACACACACACACACACACTCACACACACTCACACACACACACACACACAGACCAAGGGCTTACAAAACAAAACAGAGAGTGTTTTTTTTTTCAGCAGTGACTAGAGGCCTGGATAGCAGGGCATGCACAGACCCATGTGGGAGAGCTGCATAGCACAGGAGGTTTTGTTGCTCAGAAATACACTCCACCTGCTGACAAGTTCCTTTTCAGCTGCAGGCGAGGGGAGATGAAAAAGTGCCATGCTTCAAAGGAGTCCCGTTTGTTGTCTGTCTGTTCCGCACGTTCCGCAGTCTGTGCCCTGAAGCTGGACACTCAGTCTGACAAAGGTGTTGAGAAAATACCTGCAGAATTTCCGTGACAAGCAGATCCTTTCCATGCTTAGCTTGACACTTTCAGCAGAAGCAGTTGTTTTGTGAGTGGGGTGAATGTGTGTGTGTGTGTGTGTGTGTGTGTGTGTGTGTGTGTGTGTGTGTGTGTGTGTGTGTGTGTGCACATGCGTGCACGTGTGCCAATATGTGTGTCTGTGAGCTTGTGGATTTACAGACTCCAACAGCAGGAAGCCATGACACACTTGCTTGTCAACTGCAGTGTCAACTGAAAGCTTCATTTTAGTCACCGTACTCTAAGCAAATACCTGCAAGTCAAGTCCCCTTAGGATTGTTAAATGCCAAACACACACACACACACACACACACATCACACAGAGGACTCTGATACCAAAAGCCTTTCTGAACTTCATTGGCTTTTAAGTACATCAGCTGACCCGGCTGATAGCCAAGAAGAGAAAAAAAGAGGTTTAGAAAATGATCTTTTGCTGTAATGGTGTCATTTTTCATTAGCCTAGCAAAGGTTGTCAGATAATGAAGTGACACTCCACAGAGGATTTTGGAGCGCACTTAGGCCATAAGGGAGTTAGAAGTCCTTTCCTCGTCGCTTTGAGTCCTCCTGACTTTAACCCCATTTACTTTTGCTGTCGTACTGCAGTGTTCGTCACGTGTCAGTGGAGTAATAGTGATGTTTTTCACTCTTTATGAGAGCATTAATTGCAAAAATGAAAAACATTACCTGCATCGAAACAGTCTAAAAACTACACAAGTGTAGCGTACAAACATTTACACCATGGTCACACATTTTTTAAGACATCACAGATACAGTTCATCTTACTTTTTTCAATTTTTAGAACACAGCAAGGCAGAGGGGATGATTTAAGCAATTTTTTCAGAGAAAGTCAGAGAGGTTCTCATTTCCCAATGTTGAACTTAATTTTTTCTGGTTTCCTACTTGATGGGGTTGATGATCACAATCATTCCTATCAGTTGAGAATCATTATTTCAGGTGATGGAAAACAAATCTTAGCATGGGGTATTACAGTTTTTGCCCATTGCTTGAACACAATAGACATATGCTTAAACCAAAGTAACATAACTTGAAGTTGTGTTACCATGCCTTAAACACAGTGTAACCATACCTTAAACACAAACGCTGCTTTACACTTTAGTTGAAATTCTGCAACACACTTGCTCCTTTTTGCAACACACTTGCTCCTGCACACTACACACTATTTCATACATAAGACACTTCGTTCAAAAATGAAATACCGATGTATCATTGGCAAAACACATCTATTCAAAATACAAAAAAACAGTGTTTTATATAAAGTAGACTAGTGTGTTGCTGCTGATGTGACAGTGTTTTCATAAGATGCAAGTGTGTGCAATTTTGTCATCAGAGTGACATTTTGACAAAGGATTGTTAGGTTTTGATTGCAGAGTTTCAATTTAACATAGATGTGAATGGTTTATTTCCAAGTGTTGTGTCTTATGTGCTTGTGTGTAGAGTTTTGGCACAGCGAGCCAAGTTGAACAAAATGTGTTTAAGCAATGGGCAAAAACTGTAAAAAAATGTCACCCTCAATATTTGTCCTCACTCTGTCATGTTTAATATGGCCTGGATATCTGAGCATAAGAGCTAGCTGCCACAATTCATTAAATGAACCATCCAATTTACTAGCAATAACAAATAATTGTTATTTGCAGCCTTACTTCACTCTTACTCACTGATCATTCACAATCTGTTCAGGGAATGAGTGTACGTTACAATGAGATAACATTAGCTACGCTTAGCTAACACACAGCCCCACTGTTTACAGAGTCAGGGCTAATGCCAATAGAGGTGATCTTAATGACCTTATAGCCCTTCAATCCAGCCTAGACAACCACTAGACAGAGTTCCATATGAATTCGTGAGTTTCTAAACCTTTGCCTGCATTTTAGCATTACCTCAATTTATTCACAACATGGGGTGTTATATGGTGTGCTATTCATGGATGCTCCTCAAAGTCAGTGGAACACTATGGCTGTGTGACAGACTACTGCTGATCATAGCACATCAGATGAAGATGAAGACCTCGTTATACCGCACACCTTCTGCCTTTGGGTAAAGCTGTCTTTGTGAACATAAGGAGTGCAGCACAGCGATTTATATATATATATCATCACGTCAAACTGAGCTGAATCAGCAGTATCAGCTGAAATTCTTCTTGGGGAAAAAAGGGACCATCTCCTGACCACCCACATCATCCGCCTGAGTATAAGGCACCTCTTTTTGTTACTTTCAAGAATAGAAAGTTCCACACCGATATTTATGCAAGCACAAAGAAAAGATGACATGTTCAGCGATCAAACATGTCAGACGATCTGACAGCCACGTGTGAGAGCTTGTGCTGTTTTAGATCATCAAAGCTTGTAAGGGGGGCAAGGGTACTGCTGTGCATGACAGGCCAAATGTGTGTGTGTGTGTGCATGTGTGTGTGTGCGTATGCGTGTGTGTCTGTGTGTGTGTACGCGTGCATGCGTGTGTGTGTATGCACGTGTCTGTGTGTGTGTGTCTGTGTGCGTGTGTGTGTGTGTGTGTGTGTGTGTGTGTGTATTTGCGTGTGCGTATGCGTGTGTCTGTGTGTGTACGCGTGCATGCGTGTGTGTGTATGCACGTGTCTGTGTGTGTGTGTGTGTGTGTGTGTGTGTGTATTTGCGTGTGCGTGTGTGTGTGTCCACCAGCGTGACCCACTGTTGTGGGCACACACGCCCTTGCCGCTGCTTTTGGACTCGCCAACCCGTGTAATGATATATGTGTGTGATGAGTTCCATTTCATAGGCTGGCAGTCACCTTGGACAAAGGCATCCGCTCCACCGTGCACACACATCGATACATGCGCACTATTTTCAGTTGTTTGGGCGCTGAGGATAGTGTGTGTGTGTGTGTGTGTGTGTGTGTGTGTGTGTGTGTGCGTGTCTGTGTGTCTGCGTGTGTGTGTGTGTGATGATGATGATGATGATGATGATGATGTCATGCTTTGGAGCTATATTCAGGGCAGCCACAGACAGGACGAAGCACAAGGTGAAGCACACATCAGGTGTGTGAAGGGGTCCCGAGGTGCCCTACAGTCCCAGTTTAGAAACAATAGAGGACACAGGACAGGGTCATTAACAGTAGATTATATGTAGTGTTTACAGTGCCTATATTTTCATAGTATCATCAAGGGCCGTGGGGGCGGTAGTATGAATAAACAGAGTCTGATCTGTTTTTCCAGTCAGCACGGAAATACGCAGAAAGGTTTCTGAGAAATAGTTCACATGGAAAGAAGCATTAGGGTTTTGTGTAGAGATAATGAACACTACACAGGACGGTCAGATCTCTGCGAGAAAGTGTAGTATTGAGTATTTAGTAGTGTACGCTGAAAATGTATATGCAAATAGCATATCCTAAGGGTCTCTCTGTGTAAGGGTGTGTGTGTGGAGATTTGTCTGTGTTGTGTGTGTGTGTTAGTGATTTTATATTTGTTTGTGTGAGTGTGGAAAGTGTGTGTGTGTGTGTGTGTGTATTTGTGTGTCTGTGTGTGTGTGTGTGTGTGTGTGTGTGTGTGTGTGTGTGTGTGTGTGTGTGTGGAAAGTGTATGTGTGTGTGTGTGTGTGTATGTTCAAGGGGTGGGTAGGTGGGTGATGTAGACACAGATAGACATAGAAGACAGAGAAGGAGATGAAGAGATGGTAAGAGACACTGAGAAAGCTCCCTCTTCATCTAGTGTCCCTGCGTCAGTAGGGCTCAAGGAGTCGCCAGAGCGCCAGAGCACTCCGTGCCAAGGGGTCAAGGTCACAGTATCAACCAGCAAACCCTCGCAGCTTTTTCTCAGAAAGGAGTCAAATGTGACACTGGTACTGATAAACACACACCGGAGGAGGCTTGTCTTGGCACTGCCCTCACAGGATAAAACAGGGAGAGCTTGACAGTGGCTTGACAGTGCATCTATGCACGTTCTACATGTCTGTTGCACAATACAAAGAAACTAAGAGGCATAAAGACTCACAAATACATATACACATACACACAGCACATCAAAACACACACACACACACACACACTGAAACACACACACACACTAGAACACATCTCCATTCACCCCGCAGCACAATGAAAACTCCCAACCCAGCCCCCGCCCTCGTTCCGTAACATCACTGCGGCCCCCCCGGAGGTTTTGTCAAAGTCAGGGGCCTGGCAGGCGTGTGAGCAGCGCTGCCTGTCACATCGCGTGAGCGGGGAAAGAGACGAGAAAAAAAACGAGGGGCGGGAGGGACGAGAGGGACAGAGGGGACGAGAGATTGAGACGGAGACGCGAGAGAGGAGGGCTGGCTGTGCGAAAGACGAGGATGGTCGAACCGGAGGAGACATCGTCAGCCGCAGAGGTGTTTCATTCGCACGATAAGAGACAGATTCACGTGCCGAAGCGGGGGGTGGAAGTGAGCTGGGGCGCACTGCAGGGTGATGTACGCGGGCGACAGAACGCATCTCAGATGGTAACAGCATGGGCCGAGGGGAGGGGAGGGGGGATGAGTTTTTGGAGAGGGGGAAGAGGGGTGCGGGTGGAGGGGCACGATGAAGATCTGTCCAATAATGGACCCTGTTAGAGAAGCATGCAGGGAGACAGATTTTTTTTGCGACATCTTAAGGTTAGAACGACCTTGTCGTGGGACATCTTAATTAACCTGGCCTATTTCCACCCACAGTGGGTGCTGTAAAAAGAGAGGAAGGATGAATCATTTATGATGCTCCAGGACGCGATGGGAAGGGGATTTTTAAATCAATTAAGCTGGTGCAAATATCACTCAGAGACTCATAGTCCTGACAAGGCCTGTCACAATTATTACATAATTGCCCCACTGCAATTATTTACACTGATGGCAGTCATTTTGCATAATGGTTAGCTTGCTTATGCCAGATGAGGACAACGTGTATGGGCCTGTCCTAGCAAGCCAGTGAGGAGCTAACACTGTGGATGACAGGACTCTGGCCTGTTTTGATGATAGTAATCTATTTTACTTTGATTACTGACTATTATCTTTGCCAGTCATCTTTTTGTATGCAGTGTAGCAGTAAATGGATTTACGGGCTATTTCTACTGTTATCTTTATTATACCTGTCCCATGGTATTTTTGTTTACAAGGTCTAAAAGCAAAATTTTAGATTATTTACATCAATATGTTCCAATTTGCAACACCAATAGCTGTCTCCAGCCAGCCTTATACCAATGAACCTGGAATACTGTAAATGTGTGCCTACTTCTTATAAATATGTTTCTTTTCATATTATATGGATAATAAATCCCATTCCATGGACTGACGACCTTAATTGTTCATTTAATTTACTGAATATTTTATTATTCCAGGAATGCAATTAGCCTGCATCTTTAATACATCATCGCATGTTTAGATTTGGACTTGTCTGTGTTTTTTAATGAGCTCTAATCCTTCTTTTTTTTTCAATGTTATAATTCACGCTTTACTAAGTGATTCTGCAGGTAGCGTGGGGGCCCACAATGACACTCATGACTGATGGGTCATTACCTTTGCAGTGGGGAGGGGTAAATTGCTTGTAAATAACACCTATCGCATCCATATGCATGATGCAGGCCCCTGAGTCTCAAAAGAAACAGTCTCACTCAACATTTATCGAAAGTTTCATAATCAGGCAACATGAAACTGCAGGCAACATGAAACTGCCTCTACTTTGCTTTAATGCTTCATCAATCATTCATTAAATTTTCATTTTTGTGACAACCCAGAGTTGACAGGATCAAAGTGATGGCCAACATGTAAACACAAACAGTGTTAGAAATGACTGACACTTTTCAGACATGTGTCGTTTTACCCTAAGGTAATGTTCATGCTTGCATAGTTGTTTGCATGGTACATGCATTCATCCACATCAAAGGTTTAAAGGTTTAAAGGACATGCATTCTGTCAGCGTCTCTCTTTCCTGAGAGCTGACCTGTGCCCTTTGTGGAACTATGCTGTCCCAACTGAGCCACAGAATCACATCGCAAAATAAACAAGCACTTACTTTAAAGACCTGGGACTAACTTTTCAACGGCGTCCACAGCCGAGCACTCGCAATAAAATACCCAATCCCTGAGGCCGGCTCACACAAAGCCGAAGTCAGCTATCAGGATTTTGGTTTATTGTCATGCCATAGACATGGGTGTCAAGGTCGGGTGCAGGCTAACCAATCAGAAATATGGATGTAACACTACTGATATTTGTGTACAGAATGGGGAAATGGATTACAGGTTGATGCTGATGTGTCACATCACATAAAATGTTGCCCCGGGCGGGGGATTATTTTCAATATCATAACATGGCCTTAAAAAGGGGGCCATGTTTGTCTGCAGCTGTTACGCCTTCAGTATTTGGATTTAACCTCGTTAATATTCTCTCGGTTAGTAATCTGTCATGGACCAATCGGCTGAGAGATAGGGTTCACAATGCCTGGCCGTGTACATTAACCTACTTGCACAGCCCTTTGTGCTACAACTTGTACCTAAATGCTACCAGATTATACGTACATCGCGGTGTCAGTAGACACAAAAAATATTGAAGCAGGCAGCTGCAGAAATTTATTTAAATATCCTCTATGGGAGTTACAGCTACAGCCCACACCAACAGGCCTAATAGTAGTTGACTATATGAAATTACATTTCTATAATTTATATGGAGCACTTGAAAGGTATTACACAGGAGTCTACAGAAATAGTGATTCATTCATTTATTCAGTCAACTGCTTGGGGACACTGTCTCCTAGCCTGAACATAAATATTTGCGGGCGATGTCACTGCAATGCCCAGGGGAGGGATGAAACAAGCTCCAGATGACAGATGAGATTCGTCACGGCCGTGTCGAAGTGTTGTGCAGGGGAGTACGTAACGATGCTCGATGGGACACCAGAGCCCCCCTCAGAGAATGGATGTGATTCCATGAAATCATCTCTCAATCTCCTCCGTGGCACACTGATAAAAGGCGAGGGGGAAGGCTGGTGGACCAGTTCCGATTACAACATATCCCTTTTAATCCAGGGACGAGTCATGAAAGTTTAAATAGCGACGCACTTCTGCTAATGGAACATCTCATCCCGCTTCGTAATGTTACTCCAGATGGTAACACCTAGGCTGGGGTAGGGTGGAGGGGATTGTGGGTGGATTCGAAACCGCATGACCGGTCAGTCTTTAATGCTAATGTCTCTGATCACATTAAACGCTACCTTATTCTCAACGAGGAGAGTAACCACTCATGTGGTTGCAGAGCTTTATTTTAGCCGCTGACTGAAAATGTCGCCTATCCCCTAGCACACACACACACACGCTGAGAAGTTCGGCTCCACCGAAAGCCGCTTTAGCATACGGAGACATATGACGCTGGCCCTCTCTCAGTTTCTCCGCCGGTATCAGGATCTGCTGGTGTGAGTTTCCTCCCTTACACTCTGGTGTCAGTGCTGAGAGGATTAGAGGTGCCCTAATGTTTCCCAGCTGTCACCAAGCCAGACCCGTCCTGTGCAGACAACAGACGTGACTGCGAGCTGGCACTGGGCTCTGATGTTTAATAAACATACATTTTACAAATTACTAGGTTAGAACTTCATTTTACATGCTATGCTCAGAACTTCTAATAGTGTCTGAGGCTTTGATCCTCGCTGGCACTCTTCATATGAATGCATAACACGTTTCTGTATTTGCATTTCAGCACTTTCAAAACCCGTCTTAACAGATATGTTAAATATCCACAGCGTGCAGCAGGACTCCAGACAAGCAGCCACCATTAATTGCTTCAGCTTAGAAAAAATATGTGCACACACACAGACACACACACACATACAGCTGCCATGCTGTTTCACACAGCCATGTATGATAAATTCTCCAATTTCTGCTGGCGTGTTCTCAAAAAACACGACTGCTATAGGCGAGTCTAAATAATTTCCCCCTTTAATGAAATGTAAACACACAAGCCTCAGTGTGCAGGTCTACATCCCATTCTAACCTCGCAGTAACCCCTATGCAAGCCAGGGAACAAAAGATACTCACCCTCCTCTCTCTTCTCTCCCTGGCAAAGGACGGCTTGCCGATAAGCTCTGCTGGCTTGGCCGGGGTTGGGGAAAGGATAAGGACAATCGCCTCCTGTCGGCTGCACTAATAGAGGATCAATTATGGGACCTGACGCGCTGAGATTGGAGAGAGCCCAGGTGAGGAACGCCTGAGGGCCTGAGAAAAGCCCTGCAGGTGTGTGTGTGTGTCTGTGTGTGTGTGTGTGTGTGTGTGGTGGTGGTGAATTTCACTCAACTCAACTTCCAGATGAAGTGAAAAGGTACACAAAGGAGAGAATGAAAAACCATTTGAGCACACCATGCAAGGCTTTTTTCTGTGCAAGAAATCTGGAAGGACTTTGTATGTAAATGTTATGAAAACTAGGCCAAGCCATGCCATACCTAAAAACAAAATGGAGCTGCTGTTGCAGGAAAGTCACTGGGGGGTTGATGTGCAGCCCTCTGATTTGTGATTTCTGGAGATGACCTTGTAGCCCAGTGTTTTTTTAGAACAAACAACCACGCGCACACACACAGATACACACATACATACATACATACATACACCCACACACACACTCTCTCTCTCTCTCTCTCCCTCTCTCTCTCTCTCTCCAGCCAGGCTGATGGTAGTGGGAGCTGACTGCGCGGGTCACCAACACTGCTTCAGGGGTGCACAGGAATTTGCTTTTCGGAGTAAGATGTGGAGGGAACAATAACAAACTCAAAAGGGCGGGATAAAAAACAACCCACGTGATGTTTTTGCATGGCAGAATTCTCAATATTTTAGCTAATGGATTGTGCCTGCTCTTGTTATAACATTATGAGTACAGATCATATGAAGGGAAGTTCTAAAAAGTCACTTCTGTCTGTCAGTGTTACACTGACAAGAAAATTACACATGCCATATGCACTGATTCTCAGCTATTTCCCTCACCACAGGACAACTCCTTCAGTAATGACATACTTCAATAGGAAACCAAGAGAAGTGCCAGTCTAATTCTGTAAAAACCGGTGTAACTATAGTGCAATGCTGGCAAACAACCACATATCAACTGAGGATGATTCTGAAGCTGCTGCCATCTTAATTGTTTCCTACCTGCTTGTCACAAGGGGTTTGATCTTGGCAGGTCTTACCCTCTCTCGTGTACTTGTGGAAAAAAACTAAACTTTTCCCCCCCTTTTCATTCTCTGTATGATAAATGTGACAGCATTAAAGTAGGACAAACACATCTTGAGAGACAAATCACAAATCAAAATTGTGTGACCTAAACTGAACAGAATCTCCCCAGTCTACTACCATAAATTACTAGATTTTACCAGACAGGCTACGGGCCTCTACTGAGAGACCAATGGGTTGGTGAGGCTCCATCTGTCACGTACCATGACCCTTGCTTAATGAAGTTCACAAAAGGTAACCATAAGGAAATTAAAAATTCACTGAGCCCTTTGTTCACAAAAAAAACTACCTGACCCACCAAATGTATTTATATGACGAACAAAAGGACTGGAAAGGACTGTTTTTCCCCTGGCCTTCCACTTAAAATGGATGTCTCAGTCCCAGTCTCTCCACACCCACACACTTCACACGTTTTCCTTTTGCAGTGAGTCCACGATGACACACAGGAATACAAACAGGCCACAGACGGGACTCGGCGGGAAAATGAACTGCGGCCCTTACAAGCACACACGGACCAAATTAGCATTTTTCTTGGCAGGGCGCGTCGCATGGCCGGTCAAGAGGTGATTCATTTGCATCGCAATAAATAACCAAAACAACATGGGATGACAACTGAATGGAGTGGAATGGGGAGGGAGTGCTTAATGGCTATCATATGAATGAATCAAAGTA
This sequence comes from Coilia nasus, assembly GCA_027475355.1. Taxonomy (NCBI): domain Eukaryota; kingdom Metazoa; phylum Chordata; class Actinopteri; order Clupeiformes; family Engraulidae; genus Coilia; species Coilia nasus. The sequence continues at coordinate 16,470,159 of CM050213.1, read as the reverse complement.
CCAGCTGCGTGGGGTGGCTGCTGTGTGTGTGTGTGTGTGTGTGTGTGTGTGTGTGTGTGTGTGTGTGTGTGTGTGTGTGTGTGTGGTGGAAGTGGGGTGGCCAACTATAGGGCTACCACTGCACTATCACAGAAGCCAGGGGCGCTGCAAAATGAAAGAGACGCGGGGATGAAATATTCACAATATGTGTTGTCTTCCGAAGCAACATACAGCAGTATTCCCTCCACATGACTGCTGTGCGCCTTCGATTTATTTATTTATTTATTTCATTCGCCTCGCGCAGGAACAGAAATAGCCACAACCCTGTCAGGGAAGGCAGTCTGAGAGTGATTCATTACCCCTTTGGAAAGTGGAGTCTTTTCCCCTTTTTTTTACCCTCCAGGTTTCACTCTCTCCTCTCCCACCACAACCTCACCACCACCACCACCAGCAGCCCGACACCACCTCCACTACCCACCACCTCCACTACCCCCTCCCCAGTCTCCTCCACCCTTGCTAATTACTGGAACCAGCTGACCTTCCCAATATCCTAGTTTCCCAGCCACGGTTATCATTTGTTAAACTCCGCAGAGACACACGGGATGTGGGAGGCAATTTATTTCTGCCCCATTCCTACCCTTTTAAGACTGGCAGCCACTGGGCCTAACCGGGAGAAGGGAAAAATACAATGTGGGGTCAGAGCCGTGCGTCGCTCAGACAGTGATGGAGGTGAGCGGTGGCACTGTCGCGAGTTCTAATTTACTTTACATAATAGGAACATATTAGCCAGGTAATGCAGATGGCGGATACGGTTGTAATTGTGACCTTGGCTGACAGCAAGGTTCCTGTGAGTTATGACTTTCCAAATCAACACTGGTAATTCACTGCCGGTGAGGATAGGGGGGGGGGGGGCATGCATTGTGTCCCGCTGAAAGAAATGCACTCTGCGTGTTACGACACATACAGGGTAGTCCAAAATAACACACATAGACAAAAGCATGTGGCTTTCCCCCACCACAGTAATAGATTGTCAAGCTATGAAGAAAGCTCAGCAGATTGCTGCCTGTATCAATTTTCGTGTGACTCAGACCATAATAAAATTCCTTCCGTGAAACGCACCAATCACGTTAAAGTTGCAGGTGCAGGCTTGCGCAGAATGTCTGCCTAGTCAACGCATAGATCACTTTCACGCAACAATGAGGGGGTACATAAATCACAATGGACAGAATGGGACTAATTACCTAGTCACCTTACACAGGCATTTCACATAGGCTCAGTGAGTCCTACACAAAACATCTATTATGTACCCACAAAAGTGCAGCTCAGCAGTATGGGCCATACATTAACAGCTAAAGTGAAAATTATCATAAAATACAAACCACACCATAATAGAGTTGTAATTAATTGAATCACTTGCTAATGATTCTTGAGGAGAGAAAAACAAAACAGCTTATATCTCTGAGGAACAAGCACTGCACGTTGTCTTCATCTAACCGTAAAAAGATATGCTCCTGTGGTATACTTGTGTAAGGATTTCTTTGGTCTATTTTCTGTGGCAAAGCAAACACTCTCACAGACTTGCCCTTGAATCCTCTGCTGAGGCCCTGAGATCTGCAGTCACCGAAGGGAAAGAGTTTCTTGTGTTCACCACTCCTCTACCTACAAATGCCAAGCCCACAGCTTCAGGGGAAAGGCAAAGATAACACTGTAAATCGACCACCAACAGCACTAGACAATCCTCATCAAAAATAAAGCAGGTAATCGGAGTGCCATGAGACTGCAGTGCTATGTACCACATCACAGAAAGATGAAAGAGTGGCGATTGGCTGGCAAGCCCTGGCGTGCCTGCCCAAGACTTGGTTCTCATAAAGGACCACGAAAATGAGCTGATGTCTGACGGGTAGATTTCACACACCTCCGATTCCTCGCACGGTGCTGCCGAATTACGCTATTCACAAACCCCGCACAACAAGCACCATCCAGAGGCTAGGAGGGTCACACTTTTTTTCCCGTGTTCTTGGATGTCTTTCTGCTCAGGAGCAGAGGCTGCATGCAGCGAACACTGTTTGAGGAGTATGACAGCACGTCTACGGGCCTGTTCACATTGCCTTTGATCTGTCAAGCCTTTTCACACAATTGGTCCACAGACGCAGTGCAGTCAAGGTGAGGCTGGAGTGGACAGCCTTCAGCGGTCTCTTAAAATCACCCCTATGAGACAAGCGTGTTTTTTTTTTCCTTTTTCTGGGAAACATTTGCGAAGGAGAACATGAACCCATTATCGCGACAAGAAGGGGGGAAAAAACAGTCCTCTTCTAGGAAACAAGCAATATCAAGAGTCTATTTTGGATTATCTGTTCACACAGTGTTTGTCACACCTGAGGACAAGCTAATTAGATCAGTGACACTGCAGGATATTTAATCCAGTGATTTGGGCTGATGGAAGGTAACACCATGAGATGCGGTTTATTTTTAAATGCAGAGGTCTGAGGTTTTGTAAGCAGCCCCAAAACACAAATATCGGAGAGTTTAGGTGAAGTCTTATAGTTGTAAATGTAATTTTCAGTACTTTATTTTTTGCAGACACAATAGTGGGCTTGTTGGGACTCCCTTGTGAACAGCGTGTCCACAGTGCCACAGAGAAGTACATGGTCCAGCAATGTGCTGCTGATTGTAATTTTTATGAGGTGAACAGTAAGTCTGCACCGCATGTCCACCCACAACAATCAGTAGGTCATGTTTCTAAACCCATCAAGATTATTTTGAGGCTCGAGCTGTGTGCTGCTACAGATCCACCATTTAACTGTCCTCACCACCACCACCACCACCACCCAACAACATCCAGGCCCCGCCTGAGCCGTACAGCCCCATAAATCAGCCTTCATGAGACAACAACGTGCCCCAGTTCAACCTGCCAAGTGCTCTGGTTCGCTGCCAAGAGAGATCCCATGTGTTAGCATGCAGCGGACCCCACCCCTCCAGGGCCTATATGAGCCAGTCGGAGAACACACACCACTGTGCTCTGCTGCGCCGCTCAAAAAATCATTTTATCTCCACAAATGAGGGACTCCATTTTGCATCATGACTGATGTGCTTGACGGCTTGTGTCTTTCTTACTGGTTGTTTATTTGCCCTGTGTCCTGCTTGTCATTTTTGGGTTGAGTTGGCGGGTAGGTGGTTTAGTCTTTTAGTTACTGTGTGTTGATTCATACGCAGACAGCTAAAATAAGGTTTTAAATATCTGGGGCAGCCCCAATCTAAAATAGATGGCCAAACATCAAATTGTTTACCAAAGTTCCTTCCTTCTTAGTCATTTTTAAAAATGTGAAAATAAAGTGGCAGACAGAAATGTTTACTTTTGCTTCCTGTAACAGAAACGGAAATTCGATTTTCTTTAAAAACAGTGTAGTTCCTGAATGCTCATGAGATTATGGAGGCACCTTTGCTTCAAGAGAGAAAATCAACACACAGAAAATGACATAAAGGGTGTAGCAACTAGGAATGTGAAAAGGCTTAGGGTAATGCTTTAAAATAAAGCTTAGCAACCGAAACAATTGGGCAAATACTGTGCATTTCATTTTATGAAATTCAACTTTCTCCAGCATCTCAGTTTCCAAAAATAAACTATAAAGCACACAGGCCTGTTGGAAACAAAATATGATGGTAGATGGTACATAATGACATTTTAAAACTATCAAAATGCAACTATTAGTCACTAACATGTCAGCACCATAACAGCCAATTCAGTCAACTCATTAAGTTAATTTACTAATTATATTAAAAAACACACGTAGGCTATACACTGTCATGGCAGCCTAGCTAAAATATTATACATGTTGAATTATATGTGCTATTTCGTTTTGTGACACAATTTCTGTGTGTACCTTCAAAGTGTTCAATCTAGACTACAACCACTAGTATTTTAATCTGAATGTCATGTAGTAGTTTTTTTTCTATAATAAACACAAATGGGACTCTTGCTGACCTTCGTCATTACACTTTATTTCACAGTTTACTATGGGCTGCTATTCTTGAAGCATCGCCACCTGTTAAATTGCTTCAGTGGGAGATTCATCTTTAGGAGATGAATTAACATGCCGAGCTACACTACAGAGTAAACTCGTTATTCGCCTCTCCGCAAGATATATATTGCTTGCCAAGGCTTAACATCAGACATAGTAGTCAACAGGAGATTAACGGTGGTCGTTCTGACAATAAGCCCCGGACGACCAGCCCTTACACTGGTCCAACTAAATCACTTCTGACGGGTTAAGATAAACAAGGACTAGTGACAGGCAACCTAAAGCCACTTGGTATTACATCATTATTAACGGGTAACTACATGGTCACCACAGCCCTATGTGCTCTGGTCTGGCAAAGTCCAAATGTTTACCAATAAAATAGTGCCGTAGCCTACGAACACAAATTGGGCACAGCATAACATGAAACCTGTAACAGTGCCTGTCCGACTGGCATAGGATGAAGCTACCCATCACTATTGCATAGGCTAAGCTTCATTATTGTAATGAGAACCATTCACGCACGTACAGCTACGATATCCACGCCGTGTCGGTCCCTTTTCTTGACAGCAACATTTAAGACAGCAAAAACAGAAGGTGCAAGCACGTGTTTCATTACGCTACTAACTGCAACTAGGCAAACTATTCACTTGCGCCATTTGGATAGAACACAGAGCAGACATCCTTTCCTAAGACCATACCAAACATGTGTAGAGATGTAGTAGTAGTTTAACAATGTAGCCATTTATACTGCTGGAAATAATTAAATGTCAACAAAACGTAGGATACCACTGTCTCTAGTTTATGTCGGCATAATTCGTACAATCGTTTAACTTTACGGACGACATAGGCTAAACCATCTTCGCCGTTAAGAAAGAAAGGCGACCTGCACCGTCATTTAAAAACAAATAAATCATTTGTCCCTGTCAAAGCAGAGGACCTGTACATATGTTATTACTCAGTGTGGGCTATCTACTTGGCTACAGCACGCAATTCGTGGTTTCTGAACGTTGACATCACTTCTAAAACAAACCCAAGGCGAATTAAAACGTTACTTTTTGCCCTCAAGTCAAACGGTAGGTCGGGCTACATGTCTTAGGGGAAAGGTACTTACCTGTGCTGCAGTTGGTCTCTAGAAACTTCAGTGTACTTCGTTGTCTGGTGGCAGGTTGCACGGTCCAGAAAGGCTTGCACTGTTTGACAGCGATGTACCGCGTCCTGGTTAGACTCGGAAATCTCCACGCATGCTCATCCCGATCCCTTAAGGGGCAACACTACCTGAGCACATAGTATGCCCTACTTTCCCGTAGTAGAACCTCTCATTGAAGCAGTGCCTCTAATTCATTGGTTTGGATACTTGTAGCTCAACGTGGACTGAGGACCAGTTTAACATCTTCAGGAGCATAAATACACTTAAGCATAAAAAGGAGCTACATTTTTACTTAGGCAGTTTAAACGAGAAGGAGGGGAACCAAAGGCAAGACATGTTTAGTTAATGAGCAGTGTATAACGATACGTGCGTGGGGACTTTATAGAGGAGGGGGATGTGCTTTCGAAGACATGGTAATTAGAACATCCATCAAACACTAACACCCTACAACAACAGGAAATAAGACCTGATCAAAACTCCTGACACCATGCCCACAGCACTTCCTGCAATCTAAACTGTTGTGACTATGGGAGGCTTGGATGAAGTGGAAGTATGTGATTATGGGCGTGTTTGTTTTATTTTGCAACATTTGAACTCCTTAGGTGCCAGCTGAATAGTCTATGGGCTGGTTATGCATCGCGCTCACGTTTGTTTAAAACGGTCCTATGTACAGCAACCAGTCAAGAGGAGCATCAGACCCCTAATTGCATGCTATGGAAATGGTCATACAGTAAAACCTTATTTTAGAATTTAAACACAGGGCTTTGGAAAGCCACCCACACACAGCTCCACCCTCTCATAGATTTCCTGTGGTGATGTTAGTCTGTGATTACACCCGTGCGTTTTAGGTCCGTCTTTTCCAGCGACCTAAAGGACTCTGGAATGGCAAGCGTTTTGGGCTGCATGGATATCTCAATCTTCTCAAAAAATGGGATGGCTATTTTAAAGGAGGGCCTCCCTTCATCTGTATTTTTTGCAAACGCAGGTTGAGGTTGATGTAAATAAGTTCTCCTTGTACCCTTGGGGTAATCCAAAAATCACGCTAATGGTCTCCTTGATGGATGACATCATTACCGGAGCGCGCGTAGGCTACCTGGGTCTGCAGTGGAACGCTCAAGGGAAGTTTCCCCGTGAGTCGAGGAAGAAAGTGGGGCCGGGAGTCATCGGTCTGAGTCCTGTCTGCCTCAGTAATGTTATATCTTAGATGTATTTATTTTGTCTCCATACAGCCATTCCCCTATATGCCCATTTGGTCCAAGATCCATCCTGCAGGCCTGCAGAAGTCAGTTGCACGAACGTTGCAGAATGGAATGAAAGGTATTAAAAAAGAAACGCTTGCACATTTATAAAAATCTTTCAACACTTATGTATAGGCACCATCTAAGCAGCGTTTTGATGTGTTAACCAATCTAAAGAAAGACTGCAGCTTCTAAAAATATGTCAGCAAGTAATTCAAAGACACGTTTAATGCTAAAACTTGAGTCACATATGCAAATCAGTCAACGGGTGTGAATGGTGGGCCTGGCACTGCTAAAATAGACTCTAATACAAGTGTCACTGTCTGCTCAGCCACTCTCCCTCTTTAACCTCGCAGTCAGTCAAGTGTCTTGGCGTGCCGATTTTGGAGCGCCACGTCTCTGCAGTCAGAAATAACACTTCCAGGCCTTTGTGCTTCCAGAGTGATGGGTGAGAGATTTCTCCTCTCACACGACATAGCTCGAGCACAGGCAACTCTCCTCAGCACCATTCTGTCTGCTCCACAGGGACATAATCCACTTTTTTCCCCTCCTGTGGACCTCGACATGCAGCCACCACAATGACGACAGCAGTCAATACTATTTGCGGCATGGCAAAGACATTATGCTGATATGAACGGCGCTCATGCTCTAGAAATGGTATGATGGAATGTTGATGGTAGTCTATTGACAGGGTTGTGCTAAACCAGACTAATGGATTTGCCCTGCTTCACTTTGAATCAAACAGGGCAATTCGGTGCCAATATTTATTCCAAACCATCCAAGAGGAAAGGAGCAATGTTTCATGTTCAGGAACCCATCTATGTGTGCTGCAGCAAAAGAAAATGCAGCATGACAACACACTGGCGCATACTGACAACGTGTACAACGCGCACCATCCAAATGTCTCATCTGGAAGGTTAGTACGCTGCATGAGCTTTGAGCAGTTTTCCTGAGTTTACCATTACTCTTGAGTTTTTCAGCCAAAATATTACATTAGCTTAATACAGCTCACTAAACATAGCAAGCTTTAGATATAAAGCAGTCATCATAAAGGTCTTCTCATTGAGTATTTCTTTAACTTACCATATGTACGCAAGGTGCAAGTTAGCTACAAATGATATACAATCTTTATTAAATTGAAGGACAAGACATTACAAACACAATGTTTACTCTGAAACTCGAAAAAGCCTCTATACACTATAAACATGTGTTTCTTACTGTGTCACTGTAGCACAATAGGCTCTTCACTAATACAAAAGCAGTTATTTCAAATTTCTCCTGCAAAACGTCAATATCACTACACATCAATTGTGAATAAAGAAAGATGAACAATGATAACGTGTAGAGATTTTAATGGCCCAACTGTTTGTCACAGTATATTAATAACTCCTGTGGAATTCACAAAGATCGTTATGAAATTTAAGAAACAACACCCACTGTCATCACTTGCCAGTGTTTCCCATAAACGTTACTCAACCACATTTTATTTCATCTGCAAGTATGCACGAGGAAAATACAAAAAAAAAAAAAAAAAAAAAAATCCTAATAGAAACGTTTGACATGCCTGCATAAAGCCATCTTCCATTACCCGGAATTGGGCCTGCAAGTTGCGGACAGAATCTGTTCCACCCTACAGTCCTGGACAAAGCTGTCAGCATCCTCAACAGGGCACGTCTTTGATGATAACTTCACAGGTTTTCCAAAGGTGGCATCATAAAGGAAGGGAAAAAAGACTGACTTCCAGGAGGCCCAATGACAGTGGAGGGGGAGATAAAACTCCAGAGCTGACGGTGCTCGAAGGAGACATTTCATCACCCCTCCATCCCCTCAGTCCTCGGTTATTTTAGGGACTATCTCCGTCGCCTGGGCGAGTCCTCCCTGCTCCGTTCCTCTTTCCTTCTCGAGTCATGCTGGCGTTCCGCGTACCTGTTCGCTTTGTACGACCTCTCCACGCCGTTCCTGTGGCTGTCTTTGGGCTCGTCCTTGTCCCTGCGCCCGCGCTCTGCGTCTCGGTCCCGGGACTTGGACCTCTCTCGGCTGTCGCGCCGCACGGGCTCCCTCTCCCTGCTCCGCTGCTGGTCGCGATCACGATCTCGGTCACGGCCACCACGGTCCCTGTCACGGTCTCGGTCCTTTTCACGGTCCATGTCACGGTCCTTGTCGCGGTCCGTCGTCTGGGAACCGTTCTTCATGCCGTCCTTGTGTCGGCGGCCCTCCTTGGCCTGCCTGTCCCCGCTGTGCTCCCTCCCGCTGCCCCTGTGGGCTTGCTGGTCCCTGGCTCTGCCACGCTCCTGGTCCTCCCGTTCGCGGTCATGGTCCTCCCGCTCGCGGTCACGGTTTCGCGTGGGCGGCAGTGGTGGCGATGGCTCCTGCTCGTCATGCCGACCCCTGTGGCGCTGGGCCTTGCGGTGCTCGTCCGGAGACGCTGAGCGTCTGCGACGGTCTGTGGTGGCGGCGGGGGCTTCGCTGCTGCTCCCACGCTTCCCCTGCCGCTTGCCGGGTCTCTCCTCCGGGGAACGCTGCCGACGGCCGGCCGGCTTGCTGGATTCCTTCTTCTTCTTATTCTTCTTTTTCTTCTCCTTCTTCTCTTTCTTCTTGTTGCCCTGTCCCCTCTTCTTCTTCTTTCTGGAGTCGGAATCTGCATCACAACACGAGAAAAACACACACAGCTTAGACATGGGCACCAAAGTGGGCATTCGATTCATATTATTTTGCCATATTCCCATCCCCTGAGAAAAGCCTGTTGTCCATTCCCAGTGTTTTAGTGAACAAGGAGGTCACTCAATGACACTGCTGACATACATGAAATGAAAGGCCACCGCAGGGGCCTGGGCCGCGAGTGAGATGTGTGCTGATGACAGATTGGCCTGTCGGCCATGGCCGCAGAAACCCCCCTTTTCACTCACACACGCGCACACACACACACACACACACACACACACACACACACTCTCTCTCTGTCTATCTCTCTCTCACACACCGTCCTGTTTACTCAGTCCAGCAGGGCCTCGGTACTGACCGGAGCTGGTCGTTGCAGAAATGCCTGGCTATGTATGGGTTTGTCTGAGTGTGGGTGTGTGTGTAAACAATGATTTTTATTTGTGTGCTTTGTTTAAATAAATGATGATCCATCTAGCTCAGTAAATGGTTTCTTCAATTCAGGTCCAGCTCTCTCTCTCACACTGTTTAATCATGCAATGCCCTTGAGCATTTGACTATATTGTCTATTTCAAATATATACTGTGTATACTGACAAAGAATAAACAGCCTTTAATTGCATTTTCTGACGTTTCTGTTTAAAATGGTAATCTTAAATCTTTAATTTGGGTAAACACCCATATGAGAAGTATTACTAATGTGCAATATTTCACATCTACAGAACAAACTAGAGAGGAGGTATTCTTAGGAGAGAAAACCCTCCTTGCACAGCGGTGGCACTGGATGAAAACAACCAGGGCAAGAGTAAGAAAAAAAGAAAAGAAAAGAAAAAAAACCCTCTTTTTTCATGTGTCCAGGTTGTCAATTAAAAGAATTTAGTGCGAACCGTGCTTAGCCAGGTCACGTTATGACACTCCGAGGTCAGGCCGTGAGTCTAAGCATGACATCGAAGGGGTTGACCACTCCGTGGGGACCTGGAGAGGAGGTCGCGACCTGCCCAGACCTCAGTCCGAGCCAAGTGGTGAAGGAGGGGCACAGGAAGGGCTCTGGCAGACAGGAAAAGCAAACAAACACTGCTGTGGTTCTCGCGTCAGTGAAAGCCGGCCCGAAGCACGCAAATTAAACAAGTGACACATCGGTCACTTGTTTGTGCTGGAACGAAGCCTCGGAGAGAAACCCTACATCACATCTTGAGCCGCAAAACTCCGGAGGATAAGAAGAGAAGGGGGGGGGGGGGTGGGAGGTAGTTTTGACAATGGCCGACTAGACAGAGAAAGCTCCTACTGTGCAGGAAGAGGGGGCAGAGGTGGACAAACAGGCTTGACACAAGTGATATTATTAATAAACCCCTCTACCAGACTGAAGAGCTGTGTCAGTTATGATTCAAATGGTTCAGTGAATTGGCTGCAACAATAATGTGGCAACCTGGGTTGCCCATGGCTAAAGGGGGATTTGCTCTTTGGACTCACCTGAGCTACTACTGCTGCTGCTGGACGAGGAGTCTGAGTCACTGGAGTCGCTCGAGCCACTGTCGCTGCTGTCACTGCTGTCGCTGTCCGAGGACGAGTCCGAGGATGACGAGGAGGAAGAGGACGTGTCTGAGGACTCTACTTCGTGTTGCTGGGTCATGATCATCTTGGGGGCATTTTTCAGGTGCTCCCTGAGTTCGTCTCTGGAGTGGTGAGGAAGCAAAAGCAGAAGGCTTTTAGTCAGCAGGCAGACAGTGACAATGACAGAAACACACAAACACACTCTCGCTGAAGACACTAATGCACCGAGAGCAAACTGCACTTACGTGAGCCCTCCCAGACCGATAGAGGTGAAGAAATTGATGGCGAAGCGAGTGTTCCTCGGGTTGTCGCGTGGAAACAAGCCCTCAAAGAACGGCTGCAGGGTCCTGTAAAAGTACACACAGATCGACTTTCAGTTACCATTTGCCGTTTCTCATTTGGCTTTCAGGCTGTGACATGGTTGAGGGGATAACAAGGGTGACGTACGCGTCCTTCAGCCGCTCGTTTAACTTTGGCAGGCCCATGTACGCGCACAGCTCCTGGAACAGAATCTTGACAAAGATACGGCTCGACGAGGTGGTGGTCTCCTCACTCATCTTGATGCACTCCATAACCTGTGAGGGAGAACAGAAACCACACACACACACACACACACACAAAGCACTCAGCATCCCGGCAGACGAATTACCAGCGCAAACAGCCCACCGTTACCCATCCCAGCCCATCAGGAAAAATCAATAATATTTTAAGCCATATTGACAAGATGTTATCTGCAATATAATTATCGCAAAAGGGGGGTGGGTGGGGTGCATTATTTCAATTGAGAAGGCATGCAGCTGGTTCAGCAATTTTTTTTTTTTTTTTTTTTAAGTGAATCGTTTAACAGACACGTACGCTCCATGGGACGGAGTCCGTGTACAGTAGGTGCGCAAACATCCTGGCCACGTTGCGTAGCTTGTTGGTCTCCAGGCGATGGATTGTTTCGTACTGTTCCTGAAAGATGGCCTCAAAGCTCTCCATGTAGTCCTTCTTTAGCAAGCAAAACCGCTGAAATCGAGGGAAAAAAAGGGCCATTAGGTACACAAGTATTTATGCTTATGCAGTAATATATGCAGAGAGCTATAAAACATAATGGGCCGTGCGAGGCAGTGTTTTGTGCAAGGTTATTTGCCTGTGCTTACCCCAGCAAGCAGACCGAAGAATTTCTCGTAGGTCCTCTGCTGTGCACAGCAGTCCAGGATCATGTTGCACAGCTCTTTCTGTGGAAGAGAACAGAAAACCAAGAGGTTCAGCTACTGATACCGATACCGAATCAGCTACTAAGGAGAGTGTCGTGCCTCTAAAGCAGTCTGGATGTGCTGCAGGGCGATACGGGGTGGGGGGATTTGGGGGAGGGGGGGGTTCAAAGGTTAGAGGTACACAGGAGACCCACATGGAATAGTCTGCAGAGCCCATCTGTTCAGGTTTTCTGTGGCCTGGCTTTGCTTAATGTGGCCGCCTCTCTTTGCCAACACCCCTGTCATCAAACTTTATCATGACAGACCATCTCCCTCTGAGCCACGAGGACAGTCTGCTCTCTGGCACCAGGACCAGCTCCTGATCAATCTACAACTTTAACTTCTGGACACAACTAAGCCTGGCTGACTGGCAGGGTATTTCTCTGTGGTGGCGACGGTGGAAATTGAGACTGTGATGAATTAAATTTCCAAGCTTCAATCTCCATGGAACAAAAGAAAAAAGAAAATAAAAAACAACAATAGTGACCTCCGCATTGTAACAATAAAGTCCCTATTCATTTTTCAGTTCGGGAACAAAAACACAAATTCACTTGTAAATGTTATGGGTATATCCGAACGTGCGGTCTGTAACAGTTTTACAGATTTGTGCTGCCTGGCAGCCATAAGTTTTTGGCGGGAAGGTAGTTTGCCAACTGAAGGAAGGCAGGAAGGCCTCTACTGTGCTGCTGTCCAGAAGAGACAGAGTAATGGGCTATATGAGTGCCATCCAGCACGGCTGGCTGCTCATCTCTGCCACAACTTCACTGCGGGTGGCGAGCCGAGCAGAGCAGAGCAGAGCAGAGCGAGGGAGGGAGGGAGGGAGCATACATCAGGCGTGACGGGTAAGGGTAACGATCACAGGACATGCAAGACGGAGGCACAGCGAAGGGATGGGACGACACGCCACTCACGGTTTGTGCGACTCTTGTGACACTCGCACCGCGATGGGTGGCGACTGACGGATGCACAGTAGTGTTTTCCGTCAGTGTTTTTCCGTTCTCAGGTGAAAACTCATCAAAACGAGCTGTAAACGCTGAACAAGGGGAGCAGTCACGGGACCTGTCTTGTTGAAGCAGGACAGGCTGCACTTAGATGTATCCAATTTCAACCGTCAGCAAAGTTTTTTTCTCCCCAGGAGTAATTGAGGCGTAGCGTGTGTCTATCTCTGTGACTATTACAGAGGTTGAGCTAAGGTGAAAACAGTCCACCCCCACTGCTTTTTGACTCCGCTAATGCTCTGTTTTTAAGTCCGCGCAGGGAAGTCTCTCTTAATTAACCAGCCCTGAGTCCACTGAAGAAAAGCACTAGCCTTCCATGCTGACTGTAGTGGGAATAAATGTGAGGGAGATTTCGAGGGGGAGAGGGGGGCGTTAGAGAGGAAGAGGGGTGGGGGTCCTGGATATGCTTGGGAAATGGGCAGTGATGCAGTCATTAACTCGGCTAATGCCTCGATCTATCACGGGGGGCCAGGGACTGTGGGAGCACATGCGAAAACCTGAGCCTGCCTGTCCAAGAGGGATCAAGGTCGACAAATCTCTTAAGGCAGAAGGGTCTGCAATCCCTCGCTGCCCCTCTACACCCCTCCTTTCCCCCCCATGTCCGGGATCGCCCCCAAATCCACCCAACCCAACAATCATTGCTAGCACCACTCTTGCTCCCCACCCCCACCCTAGAGGGGTTGATCCCTGCAGGCACAGTACAGCTGGGTGCAGGGAGGTGGGGGCACTGGGTGCTGGGCTCCTGAGCTCAGGAAGGGCAGGGATTACACGCTCATCAGCTTTGTTTAGTTGGTCTGCCTCAGCACCTGCGCTCCTGCTGCACCCGTCAGTCCTCTCCAGAGGAGAAGAGGGCATCACACTCGGACCTTCATTTTTATTTATTCTTTTTTTTTTTTAAGAAACACCATCCATAACCAGCACTGGCTGGTTTAAAGCCTGACCCAAGGGACCCAAGGATTGAAAATACTTACCCTCCACACACATCACAAACAAAAACACCAATACACACCAGTAATCTTGTATGCAAGACAACACAATGCATGTAAATGCCATGCAAACTCAAGCATTAAAATGCAATGCAATATTGCAAGATGACGAGATCACAGCAGCACCTTTCTCAAGCTTGACCACACTTTATTTGATCTTTAGTTCTCATGGGGAGCGGGCTATTTCGTCCTTAACCACATACGGTTACCCCATGACACGTAATGAACCAACCTCTCAGTGGTGCCCACCCATCATCTCCAGTCTCCCCAGTCAGACCCCCCTCTGTCCCCAGGGCTCGCGACACTCATGACGGACTGGAAGCGCAGCGTAGCGTGGCAGAAGGACACAGTGATTGACGCTGACCTGACAGAAGCTCTACCCCGGGAGAAGCACTTGTGATTTCCGTCAGATGGGGAGGGAGGGAGGGATGGATGAATGGATGGAATGGCCAAGTGTTAGCGAGTGAGAGATAGAGACAGACAGAAAGATGGAGGGATGGAGAGAGGAAAAGAGCATCCCTGATGTGAAGTCTGAAATGTGAAACACTGGGGCTGGCTGTTCCCAGAGATGCCACACCATCTGCTCAGCACACACACACACACACAAAAAAATTCTATTACCCTCCATTAAAGCAGTGAGCGATAGAGGAGTATAGACATTTATTCATTTACAACTCTTACAAGCCTCTTCTTTCTGCCTTCTCTTATGCCAGGCGCCCCATTTCATTTACCGCCAAATCATCCGAAGGCAAAGGCAGATGGGGTGGAGGTGAAATTAATTTTTACAATGACATTTTCAACACAAATCAATACCCACTTACTGCAAACCTTTCAAAGAAATGCTGGATACCTCATTCACAATCCATTCGACACTATGCATAATCTTGACAAGAACCTTTTGATCTTCAAATAATATCTTATCAATGAGATGAATCTCTTTTTTGGTACTTGCTGATAGGAGATTAAAACAGCTAGCACTCGTTCCCTCCACTGGAAATCAACTTAAATGAAGCGCACATACCCCAGACATCTGACAGTGTCTGGGCCGCCTTTGAGTGCATTTGTGCCAAATTTGAGACTTAATTTGTGTCTCAATTTACCATATCAGGGATGAAATACACTTCACACTTAATTTGTTACACTTTAGGGAACACATGAAAACAATTCTCTCTTCCCACACTTGTGTTTACTTGAATGTACTTGTCGAGGTGAGCTAACAATGCTTTGCTAGTTTCTATGCACAACAAGTAGTCTAGGCTTTGTTTTCAACCTGCTTTGAAGTTCACGGTGCATCATACAATTGAATGAGCAAAACTGTTTCAAATAAATGCATTTACATAACATATTAATGTTCAGAATATGTGTTACAAGCCAAATGTGACTGCAAGATTGTGGTCTAACTTTAGTTGCTCATATTTAAATTCCGGTTAGCTTGCTAACCAAAACGTTGGGCTTAACCGGCCAACCTTATTTACCTGAAAATGAGATTGTATGGACAATTTGTAATATGTAGATTTACACGAGGGTAATTTTATTTTTTAAGTAGCCTAAATTATTAGCTGTCAGTCGGTGTCGTGGTCAGTCTTCTGAAGTCTTTTTGGTGTGCAGAGACCATTAGGGGCCCCACTGAGCACCAGCTAACGCTACAGGCAATGGAAGTGATTGCACACATGGGTAATTTAGTAAGGCAGGTAAGGACTTAAACCTTTGCTCTTTTGACCTTGCCTTTGGCCCGCATAGTCATTACTGAAAGTGGAGTTCTTTAGTAAACACAGAATTAGTTCTGGGCTAAAGCCGGCACATGCCTGAAAGGTCTTAGCCTTACGAATTGGTCAGCGAAGCACTGAGTCAAACGTGCACATGTGACTTTGAGCAGAACTCTGACAGACACGGAACAGAACTCTGCCTCTCTCGGAGTCTCTCTCTCTCTCATGCACTAGCTGTTTCTTCCCGTCTCCCACAGCCTTCACCAGCAGGCAAGGCTGACCCTCCAGTCTTCTGGGTGGGTGACCATGTACACGCTCTTTAATGCACCTCAGTGCTACAAGGCTGGTGGTGGTGGGGGGGGGGCATGGGGAGGCTATTCCTGGTGGGTTCCATCACCACATTGTCTGTTACACACTATTCCCTGCCTGCTTGACTCCTTCGCTCACTATGAATATCTTAACTCGGAAAATAATTTGCCAACCAGGGAAAACTCCATTGTGGCGTTTAAAATAAAATAAAATGTTGCCTTAATTTACCCTAGTCGAGAAGGGAAATGACAATTTCACCAAGATCACGGATAAATATTACATGCCGTGTTAGTTCTCTGGGAGTCCAGAGCAAACGTAGAAGCTCAAAGTCATAAAGCATCTGAGCTCCCCGTGGTGAAGTGGTGAAACATGCTTTACATCCACTGTGCTGTGTTTACCCACATGGACGAGGCACGAGCAGGAACGGCTCCCACTCCAGAGAGCGGCCGTGTGGCTGGAGCCTGGCCAACATAATAACAACCCACCAAATGTGGAGCCTCTCTCGGGGATACTCGCTGTAGGCCGCCAAAGGGACAGCGGGTCCAGCAAAGTTTGAGTTTCATCCTGGACACTATTATCAGTGCACGATAATGTCAGCCAAAAAAAAGCACACACACACACACACAAAAAAAAAACCTGGAATCACATCACATAATCCCATAAATCTTCTGAGCTGAGCCCTGCCTGGATTCATGAGCCTACCTCTTCAGTTCAATCTGGAAAAGTTTAAAACATACACTGGTGTGTGTGTTCAGTCTCACACTGTGTATTCCCTCTTGTCTTAACCTAACTGGTACTGTCAGACAGAGAGGCCAAGACACCAGAAACAGATGTGAATGTGTGTGTGAGAAAACCTTGTGTGCGTGTAATGAGGTAGTTGAAAGCTGCAGCTGAATAACTTGCGGTGACACGTTTATTGGCCGCTCGTCTAATAATCACGCCGTCAACGCTGCTGCCAGACGGTGGCAGACGCCCCTCGGACAGCCGATGCCTTCGCTAATTTTCGCTCACACCTCGTCAGCTCCCTGCTGGTGAAGCAGGCTGGGCCCGGCTCTCGCCACCACCGACCGAGCGAGTGGAAATTTGGCCCGGGTCGTGGAAAAACGACGAAAGATTTGGCTCCACCAGCATCTGCTGCTGGGTGGGGACAACATGGAGACGGTCGCTACAGTAACTCCGGCAGGAATCAATGGGCCCCTTTTAAAAGCCCCAGGTCAGGAGTGTTATTAGTCAGCCTAATCAGGTGATGTTGGTTAAAAAAAATAAAAATAAAAAAAAAAGTGAGATATTGATTTAACGTTTCTCAGAAATGTTCTATGTTGCAGGAAAAGAGGCACAGGCTATGCAAACACGAGTGTGGCCAGGCTCCTGAGTAAGCTGTGTAAACCCTCACAGCCAAAGTCATCTCGTCTGCTGTTTACGCGGCTCTGGGACCGATGAGAGAACTGGGGCAGCGAAAGTGAAATGAGCCCATGCGTTCTGCACGATCTGCACAAGCACTTACGTGACGATATTTAAACTGGCCCGGGCTCAGCACTAAGTCCACTCCTTTTCACCTTTTCTCTTGCTGGATGCTCCCCTCCCCTCTCTCCCTCTCTCTCCCGTACTCTCTCACTCTTCAACCCAGCTTGCATTTACGTCAGCAAAAGGGAGGCTGGCGTGCGTGTGTGCATGTGCTTGTGTGTGTGAGCTCGGAGGGTGCTCGGAGGGTGGTTGGGTGTGGGGGACAGGAAGAAGCTCTCCTTCCCTCTGTGCAGGTGTGTGTGTGTGTATGTGTGTGTGTGTGTGTGTCACAGAGAGCTGATGACGCAAAGAGCCTGTGGAGGGTCTGGAGTGGGGCCGTGTTCAGCACCTCTAAGCTTCAATAAAAACAAAACACTCCACTCTATCCATTTCTCATGCTCACTCCTCCATCCACCCATCTCTCCCACACTCCTATCATCTATTTTGCTCATTCCTCTCTCCATCCTTTTCTCGCTCTCCCTCTGTCACTTCTTTCTCTATCCATTTCTCTCACTGTGTTTTACATGCAGACCAAGTCACTGCCAACCCCTCTCCCCTCACCTGAATTTACAGCCACTACAAATCAGCCATTACCACAAATATTACCTGAGCCACTCAACTGCACAACTACGACGGCACGACTGCTCTCCCAACCCCTGCCCCAGTGAGGATAATGCAATAAAGCATCGGCTGGAATGAAGCGGCGTGTGGTACACATAGCAGCCCTTCGCTGTACGAGAGCAGGGTGGGGGTGGGGAGAGTGGGGGAGGGCTTTTCAGAAACCCAAACAAATCTCTGGCATGACCTTAAGGAAAAGTGGCATCAGCAACCTCACACAGCGAGAGGTGCAGGCCTTCATTCACACAAAGGCGGCCATTTCTTAGAGGCCAGCTGAGTTATACAACTGGGTCCTTCGGGCGGGCGGCACAATGAATCCATCACGAACACCTCAGCGATTCCTTTCTCCGCCAGAAAAATGGAGGCCGATGCACAGGAGCGCCTCCTCCTCCTCCTCCCTACTCTCAGAGGCCTGAGGAAGCCACCTGCACTCAAGACATTATTCATTTATTGTCTGCGTCAACATCGACGAGGGAGGAGGGAGGGAAAAAAAAAGGTGCATAAGAATTTCCATTTCTTTCCCAGAGTGCAAAGCAATTCCTAACCCTCTGTCAAATCCAAAAACAGATAAATAAATAAACCGAAAAACTAATTTGGATTAAAAACTACACCCCCCTATATATCCCTCCCTTGTCAAACCTCTTCAACCCTCTTTTACCCCATCAAATGATGTAGGTGCCACGTACAAATGAGCATCAAACACCTCTCAAGAAATGCTTTGAAGTCTGATTCTCAGGCCCGAGGGGCGGGCCGGCGCAGTGACAAAATCCTCATCATGCGAGCAGCGAAAGGTCAGACGCGCTCGTTAATTCAGGGTCAACACCATTCAACGTCATTCGTATGGAGATGTTTTCCCCCTAGACGCCCATTACAGCCGAACGATGAGATCCACACGAAACTGCAGTGGGCTGAACCGTACACAACTTCGCTCGCCTGCTCCTCGTGATTCATGAAAATTCCGCTCACTAACTAACGCCACAGCATGCTCCTTCCTGGTGTCCGCTTCATTTTCTGTTTCTTTTTTTCTTCTTCTTCGGCCAGGACTCTCGCAGCAGGCCCTGTGACCACAATCAAAGGCAGTCACTTGGGCAGAGAGGCATTTGATCAGTTAAAAACCGTCTGGGGGAACACCCAGAGGCTTAATGAAGGTTCTTTCCTACTGTGAAGCAGCAAAACAAGGAAATCAGTATGACAAATGTTTCCCGTGCGACTACAAAGACTCGAAGGACCAGCGACCATGAAAGTAAATATTTAGATGAGACGGGAAAGAAAAAGGCAAACACCACAAACAAAAAAATAAAAAGACAACACACACACACGTAACACACCACAACAAAACAGCTCAAAGCCCAACCACAACATTAGGACATTTACGTGGGTTGATGACGCTCTGTGCGTCAAGCAGAGCTGAAAGGCAATAACAGAATATTTAAAAGCACACATACCGTTTGGCTATCTGGGAAGTCCATCTTTATCAGCTTATGGGCACACTCTTCAAAGTCCAAGCTGTAGGGATAGAGAGGGGAAAAACACATTTAACATGTTTCCTGAGGAAAGAACTCTACTGAATACCCCCAACCTCACAACCTTTTAAATAAAATACAAACAGACTCCTTTTACACACACCATGCATCGGAATAATGTGAACTTTAGCGAAGCAATCTGTGGTTTCTGTCAGAACCTAACAAGGTGTCCATCCAACAAGCTTGTCAACAGCAACAGCAAACCAGCTGGCAAAGACAAAAGCTTGCCAACATGCTAATTTGTCTTTGGATAACAGTGCTTTCATAAGGCTTTTTCTCATACATTTTTGCTGGAATTACAGACTCACACAGTATATACACTGGATGGCGAGTGAAAATGTGGGTTTCCATGTCTTTCACTTTATTCCCCTTCACTATTATGACACAAAAGTAGTTGGTAATTAAAACACAATCTCAAAATGTGGCAAAGTGTTGCATAGAGTTGTTTTAATGCACACTTCAATGGTTGGAAATGGGTGAATGGTTAGAAATGCATGAGAAGAATAGCATTACCATCTACCAATACCCACCTAGTTATACATAACTCATGAACTACATTGGATAATCAGGCCACACGTGATGTATGAAATAGTATGCACATCCCATTCCCATTCCATTTCTAACCATTACCTAAAATGTCTTTCCACCAGCAAGTGAGAGCTGATCTTTCCAGCTAAGCTAATGAAATTTGACACACTCTTTTAAAAATATGCTACCACAAAGGCAGCGCATGTGGGTCATCTATAACTTGTTATTTCTAGCGGAGGGAGAGGTGAGAAGCCACTACCAGCTTCATGTAGCTGGGGAGACATTTTTCTGTGGTTTTTTTTTTTTCCTGTATCCTTCTCTTCCTTTTTCTCCCGGTCCCGCCTGCATTCCCACGAGAGCTTCTCTTCTCTCACAGAGACAGAAATAGAGTAAGAGAGGGGGACAAGAGAGTAACAGAGGGAAAGCTGGAGGGATGAAGGGAGAGAGAGAGAGAGAAGGGTGAGAAAGGTACAGATGGAGAGAGTGAAAGAGAGGTAGAGAGACATACAGATAAAGAGATAGAACCATGGAAGAGGGGGTAAGAGAGAGAGAAAGACAGACAGGCAACGAGAAAAAGAAATGAAAAGCAGAGAGAGAGAGAGAGAGAGAGAGAGAGAGAGAGAGAGAGAGAAGGATGGAGAGAAAGTGTGAGTTCGAGGTGAGAAATGTGTTGCCCCTCGCCCGCACATCTCTGCCTGGTGCCCGCTGGCAGGCTGGCGACAGATCGCTGACCTCCCGGTGTGACACGGGCCGCTGAAGACGTGCGGCGGTCACATTTTTTCCAGTGCGCTGCAAAACTAGGCGAGCCCGTCACGAACCTTGCGCCTCGTTCAGGCATTTCTCATTCTACCATTTCTGTGAGCCCTCTGCCAGCCGAATAAAAGTGCTGACGAAACTGACACGCCGTCACTGCAGGCTCCTCCACTCCTCCCTCTCTCTCCTTTCACCGAGCGAAAGTCATTCAGGAACTGCCCCATGCGATCGGCCACGCGCTCACTCGTTATTGATAAAAAGACCTTATTTCATGCTGCGGCGATTTTGTCGGGCGATTGTTTTGTATTACTAACAACTTTAGCATACTGACTTAAAAGGGAAAAAATGGAAGGAGGAACGTAAATCGATACGACGCGAGGTCGTACTGGAAAGAGAAAGGCGAGCTATGGCGGGCAGCAGTTCTTTCACTTTGATTTTTTTCCCCCCTCTTTTTGAAACTCACTCTCGCCCTCCGTACAGTAATCTGTCAAAGAGCAGCACTCCTCCAGGCAATAATGGGGCCAAAGACTTTTCCAATTTTCGGGGAAATGCCAACCTTGCCAATAGAGGGGGGGAGAGAGAGAGAGAGAGAGAAAGAGAGAGGGAGAAGCGAAGCCTTGGCACTGAGAATCTACCAATCCTGCCCTCGGGCGAAGCAGGTCTACAATGGCACATCTCTGTTGAAATCCCCACGGCCAGGTATGCAAACAGGGAAGAGATAGAAACAGCCACAGTGAGAGAGAGAGAGAGAGAGAGAGAGAGAGAGAGAGAGAGAGAGAGAGAGAGAGAGAGAGAGAGAGAGAGAAATACAGGCAAAAAAAAAACAAAAAAACAAGCCGCAGACAATGCAGAAAAATACCAGCGACCATAAATCCTGCTCAGTTGCTGCATACAATCCATGACAACAAGTTTTTTTCCCACAATTACTGGGATAATATAAAAGCTGCTGTATCATATGCTGGCGAGACCCTTTGTTCTTCTGAGTTAAAAATGGTGAGTCTATGAGCCAAAACTTTGTGCAAAAGAACAAAAGATCCATGTAATGACTCAATGTAACCTTTTTAAGATGCACCTTTAATAAGTCCTCATGGAAACAAGCCAAAGATTGTTAGGTGCACCCTGGAGACTGACAACATTTGCATGCATGTGGTAAGATGGGAGGGGGAGAGAAGGAGCGAGGTAGAGGGAGAGAGAACAAGGGAATGAGAAGAGACAGAGAGACAGAGAGACGAGAGAAGAGAAGAGAGAGAGAGACGGAGAGAGAGAGAGAGAGAGAGAGAGAGAGAGAGAGAGAGAGAGATGTAGGGCTTCATCCATGGGGACCATCACCATCACTCCACTTTTCTGGGAAGGAAGCGTTGACCTTGGAGCTGAGAGCAGCCCCAGCTACCAGCAGAGCTGAGCTGCACTGGGCCTGCACGCTTTGCACGTCTGCTTTCCCCATCACGGCGGGGTTCCCTCTTCGCATCTGACACACTGCATTCACCACTCAGCACACTAGAATAACATGCTGAAGGATTACATACAGGCAGAAAATATTCTGATCTTGTGTTTTCTCTCTCTCTCTCTTTCTCTATCTTTCTCTCCCTCTATCTTTTACACCCTCTCTCCCCCTTCCTCTTCAGTGTCCCCAGAGCGCCAGAGAGTCTTGATGAGAATCACGGGATGTGTTTCTTTCTCCCATCAATCGACAGATTCATGCTGAAGGAAAGCAGCGCTGGCTTAATCTTATTTCCTGGTGGGTCACTTATTAAAAGGGATCCCCACTCCTCCCCCTCCTGTTCCCCCTTCTCTCTCCCTCTCCCCATCCCTCCCTCTGATTCTCTCTCTCTCTCTCTCTCTCTCTACACTTGCTGATGCGCCCAAGCGACTATCCTGCACTGCATCTGCGCCAGCTGTTGTTCCGCACTGTGGAGTCTGCTTCGGGCAGAGTCAAAGGGGAAAAATGTAAAGTGGTTTGCAGATTTTTCCATGCGTGTATGTGTGTACGTATGTATATGTGTTTGTGTGTGTGTGTATCTACTGATGTATACATGTTTTTTTCCTGCTAGACAGCTGACCTTGTGCATGTGTTAAGGTATGGGAGCAGGAAAGCAAACGCACACTCAGCACAAGGTAGTGTGTGCTACTGTGTCTGTATAAGTGTATGACAGTGTATGACAGTGTGTGAGCGTGTGTGTGTGTGTGTGCAGACATACATATGCGAGATGGCACAGTAGCACTGGAGTGTGCTGGAGAGGCAGTAAGCGCGTGTGAGAATGTATACGCACGCGACAGCTCCTGCACCAGCTCCAGCACAAGCACCGAGGCCCCCTCTCTCCGGGGTCCTGGGAGGCCATTTAATTAGGAGGCGGCAGACGGAGGATGCATATTCCATGTCAGTGCCACATAGCTGGAGTGCCTGCCTGTGGCCTATTTTACGGTGCGGTGGGCTATCTTGCGAAACCCCCCCCCCCCCCCCCCCAACCCCCAGGCTGGCTTAGTCGACAGGATTAACAAAAAAAAGAAAGGAGAAAGGGGGGTTGGTATCCACTAGCCTGGTAAACCAGCCCCTCGTACTTCATTTCATTTTGTACAGAGGGTCTGGAACAGACACCATCAGAAACAATTTGTTGGAGGTGTGGACTCTGCTGAAGTTTAAAAAAAGTGCCTCTGCCATTACCCAATCGCTAACGCCTGGTCGTCACGTATGCAATTAGCCTACCTACGCACTACAATTCAAATGTAGCACACAAGGTCAACGTCACGGCTAACGAACACACCCTCTGTTCACTGATTGGATCGGTCTTGCTGGGACCGACTAAATGACCCTTCAAGACATTCCGGTCCAGACCCTCTGTACAAAATGAAATGAAGTACGAGGGGCGGGTTTACCAGGCTAGGTATCCACACCATCCCAGTGAAATAATGCATACATTGGGATGTGTGATCTTGCTGGTGTGGTGTGGCGGTACAGAATTACAGGATGAGTGTCTATAGGGTGTTAAGTTGAGTGGTGGGGAGAGAAACAAGGTTGCAGAGGGCCGTGAGGCGGGGGGGAAGCGTGGCCTTTTATCTACCAGCACGGCTCTGCTGAGAGATGGGTGCTTTTTGCATCATTGACATATGACTGCTCAGCAGTCCCCCCCGGACATGCGGTTACAGTGGTGGTGGCGGTGGGGGAGCTGGGATGTAGGGAGGCCTTTGTGTGTGTGTGTGTGTGCGTGTGTGTCAGGGTGAGTGCTGACACACTTCTCTTTGCTCGGCTGCATATAAGGAGACCAGCTCTGCACAGGAAAAATGAACACACGTAAGCGAGCACGGCAACATGCGTGGGGGAGGAGCAAGACAAACACAAAGGCAGGAAAATAAACACACACACACACACATATGTGGTGCCACTGGGGGCCATGCATACAACACATCACAGGGCCCAGGGAGTGTCCATGCATTACTGGGGTTTCTCTCTGTGTCTGTTTGTGTGTGTGTGTATGTATGTGTGTGTGTGTGTGTGTGTGTGTGTGAGTATGAGAGACTTATTTACTAGGGTGACTTTCATTCCCTCGATCTCTTCCTCTCGCTTATTCCTTCCCCCATCTCCTGCAGCTGCCCAGCATCAACAATGTTGTTTTCGTGCTGTGCACAGAACACTTGATATTTGAATCCTGCTTTAAAAATAGCATACCACATCTCTTTCTCTTTCTCTGTCTTTGTGAGTCATTCCCTAGGTCCACTCCCCACACTACCCCAACACCTCTTAAAACACACATACGGTACATACACACTCTTTTAAAAAAGTTTTAATGGAACACTTTGCCACATTTCAATTAAACATCTCCCTTATGAAAGACTATTAATGCTATACACTTACAGCAAGTGTAATTTTGTGCTTCCAGCCTAATTTTTATTTTAAAAGAACCTGATTTAATTCCTCAAATGTCACTTGAAATGGGATCTCATCAAAACTGTGATTCCTGTAGGATCTTCCTGGACATGGCTTCTCCATCTGTGCGCTTTGAAATAAATAAATATATATTCATAAAAACCAGCCTCAAAAGGGCCCTGCGAGTTCTGCCATCCAAAAAAAAGCTATTTTTGGTCACAGTGTCACATATTTAGCAGCCTGTGCCTTTCTATTTTCTGCTGACGTTTACGCAGCGGTGTGAGATCTCTGGCTGGGTTGGTGTTGGCACGAGGCATGTAGCACTCACCTTGACTGGATGGCCAGATAGATGGTGCGGCGAAATGCGACCAGGTTCACTTCTGTCTGGTCGAAAATAGTCATTTTCTCCCCCTCTACAGAAAGGAAACCGGGGGAAAAAAAAGTCAATACCTAAGCAGGAGACAGCAGACGGCATTCTCTTTCAGATGATGATTTTTTTTTCTCTCTCCTTTGGTCATACAATACGTTTCCCTCCAGAGGTCAACTTCATTTTTTTTTCTGGGCCAAAGCAAATTTTTCCCTCTGCTGTAAGGGAGCCCTTCCTAGCAAAGCAATTAACAGAGCCGAGTACTCCAATGACAAGGGGTTTCCAATCACTGCCTATACAGCAAATTACATTTACACACAAAAACTGTTCTGATATATGGACAAAATAAAAAGATGTGATTTTTTGTGTTTTCTTTTTATTTACTCAAGGACAATGTATAAAGGCCCCAAGCAGACTGATTTAATTTTCCAGTCATCTATCTTTGTTAACTTGGGGTTCTCTATAACTTTGCCTGGAAAACCACAATTGCAGAGCAGTCACAACACTGACACTGTGGACTGTCTCTACTCCCACCACACTGTGTTGATTATGTCTGGGATGGCGAGCTACAATTTTAGCTCATTCACGCCACCACTTCATAAAATTGTACTTTTGCTTGTTACGGCCGGGGGAATATAAAATAGGCTAAGTATATAGAAGTATATACCGTCAACCTTAACAAGCAAAGCCAACATCATCATCTCATTCATAACAGGATTGGTCCCCGCAGGAAATGGAAGTGAAAATTAAAAATGTCCTGAGAGATTGTCCTCAAAAGCCCCCGTCTTCCCAAATCTACTTCACTAAGACAACAAAAGCACTAAACAGAGCGCAGTCAGAGACAGTCGCACAAAGGGACCTAGGACCAAAAAAATGGTGTAGCGTCAACAGACTAAGCAATCATCTCTAGGCACTTTAAGACAGAAACAGAGCCGTGTCCTTACTAAGAAGTGGGGATGGCTTTTGTGTGGTGTCCTTAATAAGATGCGATGATGGCTTTTGTGTAATGATCTTACAAAGACGTGGTGATGGCTTTTGTGTCATGTACTTAGAAAGAAACTGTGATTGCTTTTAAGTGAGTGACTAAAATCAGGCTTGACATACTGGCCTGATCCATGTGTCGCCAGGCTCCATCAGACTGACTGTGTGTGTGTGAGAAAGAATGTGTGTGTGTGTGTGTGTGTGTGTGTAAATAGGTGGTTGAGGGGGACTGGCAGTGCTGCAATTTCCTAATGGGCAGTGGTATGGCACGCATTTCCTCTGCCACAGTGCACCCCTGGGGGGGGTGAAGATAGCGGGTGGATAATGGCGGCAGTCCACTGAAGACGGCCCTCCACCCTGCCCCTGACTGCCCTTTTACTGACCAACTCCACAAGTCACTGCAATGGCCACTTAAGACACACTGTTAACTAACAAACTGGCCTCCTTCAAGTCAGAACTGCACCGACTGAGGTAAAAACCACTCTTATGGTTCTCTGAGGGCCATCAAGGGTTCAGTGAGAAAGTGAAGCGTTGATGAGGATGGGACTTGTTTTGTATAGATTTGTCAATGAATTAGCTGCCCTTTATATATATGTACTTCTTTACTGCCCTCAAACTGCTGGCACTAATGATCACAAAAATGCAATAACATGAGTTTACTTGTCAAGACTACTGGAAGGAAAAAATTGGCCATCTGCCATAAAGAAATGAAATTGAAATGAAAAGTCCTGACAGAGAGAGAAAACTGAAATCCCTTTTTGTCTTTGGAGACAGTCTCACACAGAGGTATATTACACACTACTCATACCTGTGCCAGGTTCGACCCCTTCTTCATTCTCCTCATCATCATTGTCATCGTCATCGTCGTCATCTTCGCTACCATCGGCCTCGTCCCCAGAGTCGCTGCTCCCTTCGTCCAGGATCTCTGCAGAGGGAGACACAAACAGGGCGGGGGGGTCACCATGAGCCACTGCCCCCTTCCACCACCCCTGCCTTCATTTTCCACTTAGCTACATCCCTCAACTCAGGGGCTACCTTCCTTTTTTCAGGGAATGCAGCAATTACTCCTGCCTGGGAGAGCAGGCGATCCGAGGGCCCACTGCGAGATAATAAAGTTGCTTTTCAATAGCGGCCGTGCCATATGCTGGGCCGGAGTTGACTGAGCAATTAGTACACAATTAAAATTCAAATGCCCCCCATTTGAAATGCTTGGACACGAGGGTGTAGCGCTGGGCGCTTCCATTAATGGCTGGTAATGGAAACGGCTGAGTTAACGCCGCTGCGAAATCGTCTCACCTCGCTTAATTGCTTTGTACTTCTCTTCGTTCTCTATGAAGTCAGGATCCATCTTGAAGACATCTGAAATGAAACGAAAAAAAAGGGGGAAAGATGAGACAGTGAGAGTGCTGTTGTTTTAATGGAAGCCATTTGTTTGCAATTACACATTTTTACAGCAATTAAGTCACTGCAATCGAGATGTAATCAAAGTCAATTAGCCGTGAAGAAGACTTCGTTGTGTATCAGGCATTATTCATAAAGGGGCTTAATGTGGTAATGCCTTCTCCTGTGCCCTGAAGGGGGGACACGTATAGATTTTCAATTAGGGCCGCCTGTGTCAGAAGAAAGTAAAAGATGCTTATCTGCAAATTGAACAAACATAAATGAGTAGAGACTGGTGCTCAAATGTCAGAAGTGGGAAAAATCCAACCCCTCAATTTTGTGCCCCAAGCAGGGATATTCTCCCATGCGAACCACAGACTGCCGAAGTACAAGACCTTATAGAGGGAACAGGAAAGGTAGAGATGGAGAGAAGGAGGGAGGAAAGAAAGGAAAAAGAGGGAAGTAGCTGGGGGGGAGGAGAGATCTGCTGAGATGTATCTGAGGGGGAGGAGAGATCCGCTGGGAAGCACTTGGTATAATTAGCCTCTAAATGTCTGCGATGATGGGAGCTTGCGCGCAAAGGAGAGGGAATTTACCTCTGAGCAATTAATTAAGCCACGGCCAGGTTAGCCGTGCGAGGTGGCCGCTGATAACATCTGGACCTCTCGTCATGCATCGAGGTCAAGGAGGTTTCCATGAGTGGGCTGCATGGTAACACCGTGCTGCATCTGACCCAGTGTGTGAATTGAGTATAAGTGTGACCTAAGTGTGTGTGTGTGTGTCAGTAAACAGTGTGTTTCTGTGTGTGCGCGTGTGTGTATCTGTGCGTTTGCCCCTACTCAGGATGTCCTTGGGGTTGTAGTCCTCCAGTGTGTGAACTGAGTAAGTGTGTGACCTGCGTGTGTGTGTGTGTGTGTGTCAGTAAAGAGTGTGTGTATGAGAGTGTGCTTCTGCGTGTGTATGAGAGAGTGTGTTTCTGTGTGTGTGTTTGCCCTTACTCAGGATGTCCTCTGGGTTGTAGTCCTCCAGTGTGTGAACTGAGTATGTGTGTGAACTGAGTATGTGTGTGACCTGAGTGTGTGTGTGTAACAGTAAAGAGTGTGTGCATGAGAGTGTGTTTCTGTGTGTGTGTGTGTGTTTGCCCTTACTCAGGACGTCCTCGGGGTTGTAGTCGTCCTCCAGGGGGAGCATGTGTGTGAACTGGTCCTCCTCCTCCACCAGGTCCAGCCCCTCCGGGATGATGGGGTGGTCCTTGAAGCCGTCCTTGCGAATGGCAAACATCACCTCGATCATGTACTGCACGCGCTTGTCAATCTCCGACTCGTGAAGGATGTTTCGTAAGCGCTCAAATATGGCTGAAACAGGGACACAAAAATAAAATCACCCTCACAAATAAAATTCAAGACCAATGCCCAATCTTCACATGGGTATTCTAACAACATAAATGGAAGACAGACAAAAAATAGAGTAACTGACTGTGAGCCTGACAAAGTGTCAAGCTATTTCCCTTAACAGCATAACAAAACATGGGTACCGTTTATGCCCCTGGGGGACACCTCGGTGAGCTTGAGGCCGCACTCCTTGAGGAAGCCGATGGCCACTTCTACACTGTCGTCCGTAGGCCTCTCCAGCAACAGAGTGAGCATCTCCAGACACAGCACCTCATGGGCCTACACACACACACACACACACACACACACACACACACACACACACACACACACACACACACACACACACATACACACACACACACACAGCAGAATAGTAGGAACATATGAGGAGTCCACTGGGGAAACGGGCATGGTCACAAAATCACATTTTTTTTGTCACTCCCCCCTATTGGTAGTTGCATTCAAAACGTAATCATACATAACGTAACGTAATCATGTGAATAAATGACCATAATCTCGAGCTAGAAGCATTTTAAAAATAGTATTTACTCATAAAATCAAATGGAAACTCAAACTTGTAAGTTACATTTTCCTCAGTTTCTGCATTTTGTGACCATGCCTGTTTTTCCCATTGACTCCTCATATATCATCATAGCGGTACGGTCAGAACAAGTGCAAGCACTTCCAGCATAACTCCTGACTCTTGACGTCATTCCTAACATGTTAGACCCATGACGACTGTGCCCTGACCATACTTTAGTTTTAACTTGAAGACAATGACAGAAATTTTGTTTTTAAAGCAGGAGGGGAAAAAAAGCTTACCACATTCTGATTGATTAGATGTGCCACAAACTTGGAGGCCGTCATGCATTGTTGCTGAAATGAACAAGAACACAGGTAAGGCTGGTGTACTATTATGCACATGTACTTCCGAATGTGTAAAACTCAGAGGGAGCGTGCAGAAGATCACACCATTAGGGAACTCACCTTGTCGTTTCTGCGATAGCCCTTCCTGAAGTTCAGGATGAGCCTCTTCAGAATGAGCTCTCCGGTCTGGGGGAACTTGGAGTTGATGATGGACACAAGTGCGGCGTAGACGTGGGTGAAGATGGGGGAGGCACTCTGGGCCTGGAGGACGGACCTGGCCATGAGACCCCTGCAGAGAAGCAGACGACAACGACACTTAGAGAACATATGAGGGGTATGGATTTCACCACTGTGTGTTCCCTCACAACCTCCATCTCACTGTGTCCTCTGACAACCTCTGTGTTTCTTATCGTGGCCCCAGACAACCTCTGTCTTTCTTATCGTGTCCCCAGACAACCTCTGTCTTTCTCACTGTGTCCTCTGACAACCTCTGTCTTTCTCACTGTGTCCTCTGACAACCTCTGTCTTTCTCACTGTGTCCTCTGACAACCTCTGTCTTTCTCACTGTGTCCTCTGACAACCTCTGTCTTTCTCACTGTGTGTCTACGGTTACCATCATTATCATAAGAACCAGCTAAGTCTGAAGGAGCAGCTTGCTGATGAGATATAAACTCCCACACTACATACTTCAGAGTAAAAAACAAGCAGGCTGTTCATGTTTATCGGAAATGCATAATGAAGGCAGAATTACAAGAAAGGACACACTCATTAAGAAGGAAGTGGGAGATATGTTAGACATGTAAGCAAACTGGGAAGACTGAGGTCCTAACAAGGATATTTATTTTTCATACAGATACTGAGTAAAGTAAGAAACAGTGTAGGCCGTGTCTCTTGTTTGAGTGTATTTGTGTGTGTGTGTGTGTGTGTGTGTGTGTGTGTGTGTGTTAACATACCTGCCCCTGACTACATTCTCCTGCAGCAGCTCCTGAATAATGTTTGCGATGTTGGACACGTTGATTTTGTTGACAAGACCGTTAATAGACTTCTTCAGGGCCTCCCAGCTCATCCTCTGGTACGCCAGGCTGGAAGAGAACGGGATATCAGTGGAGGTCAGAACACATCCCTCATTCTCTTTGACCTCTCACGGTCTCCTTTCTCATGTACTCCTCTCCCCATGTACTGTCTTTTCATGAACTTTCGAGATACTTTTTGCACACCTTGGCAAGAGGGAGCGCACACATAAAATATTGATATAAACTTCCTCTCCTCTGGTTAAACTTCTGAAGCGTTACTGTCCAGACCCCTGGGTTTATTTCACCGTGGAGACTTCTCATATTTATGGCGCAGGCCGTTAACACAGCAGCGATCTTAAATTTTCGATGATGCCTTTTACTGGTCTATTATAGATGGTGGGCAGAGGAGGACTTTTTAAAGGCAGGATTTACACAACTGGCACACTGAGGACGGCAAGACTGTCAACTCTCCGTCCTTCAGTCAGACGCATTCAATATCACCCCCCAAAAAAAAGTGCTGACAGAGATGCTCGTCTTAGCAGGGTGGGTCTCTTCTTTCGTTCTCTCTCTCCCTCTTCCTCCCTCCATCCATCTGTCTGTCTCACTCCTCTTCCTCCCTCCCCTCGGCTCCTCCGAGGACTGCCGTGTCTGTTATCTTCCTCATTGCCCTTCGCTGCTCTTGATATCTAAGCAGAGAGATCTCCGTCTAATTATCGCCATCATGCTTCCAATCTCTCCTAACTCTCGTCCCAGGGTAGCAGATGCCTTTTCGTGGCCCTTGGGGCTGTGTGTGTATGTGTGTGTGACAGCACACTCCTTGAGCTATAGATAGCCGCCAAACCCCGACTCCACATTAACCCCACTTCCTACCCCATGTCCCTCGGGGATAATCATTTGGCCCTTCCTAAACTGGCCTAATCTCTCCATGAGCGAGACACCCCACAGCTTAAAGGACTGCCCTTCACATCCCAGAAGGTTCCACAGGGAAGGAAAGGAGGGATGAGAGAGAGATAAAGTCCCACCATCGGCCATTCTGTTTTCATGTTCACAGACGCCTGGGGCTAAATTTCACAAACCTCGTTATTTCGCTTAAGACTCATGTGCCCCTCCTGGCAATTTAATGGGCCAGTTCACTGGCAGCTATTGATCACATATAAAAACTATTTTGAGGGAAATTTCGAGGGAATCAATCCAATTAAAAGTCTGTCCCTGAGAGAATGAATTGAAATGTGTGGTGCCTGGCGTGTTCAGTTTAATACTACACCCCATTCATGCCAACACAAAGGCATCTCACAATTGAAACCTTGAAGCAGTTCTCCATCCTGCTGCTTGATAACCTCCTTGATTTCTAATCAACATACCGCTCTTAACAAAAAGCAGAGGGTTGAAATACTTGTAAGACAAACTTTCCAAGTTCAATCTTCTATCTCTTCACACAGGGGCCTGATTTAAGGGATGTGACTCTTGTTCAGTGCATTGCTTCACATCAATCATACTGACAACCAGGCATCTTGCAAACAGAAACTTGGGCAGCAGTTCTCCTTACAAGTGTTTAGTAACCTCCTGGGTTTTCTAATAAATAAAAAAAAGTCATCAAGATTCAGTGTGTTGTTTATATTTTCCTTTTTTACCACCCTTTTAGGTCCACAGATGCAAATTAGCTACTCTGCTGATTCTGATACACAATATAATGTGGCAGCTATGGCCTAGTGGTTAGGGAGTTGGCCTTGCAATCGGAAGGTTGCCGGTTCAAATCCCGCCCTACCCATGGTTGAGATGCCCTTGAGCAAGGCATCTAACCCCACACCTCTGTAACTGAAACCCTGTAACTATCTGTAAGTTGCTCTGGATAAGAACGTCAGTGCAATGTAATGCAATGTTCTGCACATGGTCCATATTATTATATTTAATAAACTACACTTCACTCATCAACAGATTGTCCATGTTACTCTGCACACAGTGGTCCTGGTCTGAGGGTCTCACCTGCTCTTGTCAGTGATCTGAGCCTGCATCATGCGCAGCTTGGCTGGGGGGATGTAGGCCCCTCCCGTGCGGGTGAGGATGGGGTCCAGCTCCTCTTTCTTCTTCTTCACCGGAGGCTCCTCCTCATTGGGTCTGCTGTTCTGGGCGGGGGAGGGCGACCTGCCTCTCCGCCGGTATTCTGGCTCGCGCTCGCGGCTAGATCGTCGGTCGCGGCCGCGATCGTAACGGTCACGGTCATAGTAGCGGTCACGGTCTCGATCTCTGGACCTGTGGGTACACAAAACAAGGGTTGCGTCACTGTAACTAGGCGACAAGGGTGACATTTTAGAGTGAGCACATGTGAATGTTTTCTTTTTCAACTCGTCCCATTTTGCTCTTGGACATACAACTTTCTGCCAAGTTTTTCAATATGTTGGGCTTGAGTTACTGTATCTTGTTTTTATGTGGTGTTGTGCTTGCCTCCTCTAAAGTCTCTAAATCGATATAAGCCCTAATGAGTGACTTTGACATTGTGGTCTTACCTGCGTGAACGCTCATGTCGGCCTCGGGGAGAGCGTGATCGAGAGCGAGATCTGGACCTGGAGCGGGAGCGGGATCTGGAGCGGGACGGTCTTGACTCTGCCTCCCTGGAAGAGACAGATGTTATGGGAGGACTTTTCCCCTGACGTGGACTAGCTGGTGAATGAATAACTGGCACAGATGTTCCATTAAGAAGACATGAGAGAGAGAGAGAGAGAGAGAGAGAGAGAGAGAGAGAGAGAGAGAGAGAGAGAGAGAGAGAAAGAGGAGAGAGAGAGAGAGAGAGAGAGAGACAGAGAGAGACAGAGAGAGAGAGAGAGAGAGAGAGAGAGAGAGAGAGAGAGAGAGAGAGAGAGAGAGAGAGAGAGAGAGAGAGAGAGAGAGAGAGAGATAGAGTGACTCACTTGTTCTCCGGAGATAAACTTCTCTGTTGCTTCTTACCGTCATCATCTGAACCTCTCTGAAACAGACAAGCAAGAGTTGAAACACACACACACACACACACACTCCTCATGCAATATACATCAATACTCCAACATCTTCGCAATATTACATGTGTTTTCCGATCTATTGCATTCTGAGAGACCAGTTTGCGATGCAACACAGGTTAACAGTGTTATGTACACAGCTGTTCAAGGGAGGGTGAAGGATAGCAGTGTCAATTTTCTTGTAAATATCAAAAGGCCATTTGGAAGGGATGGAGGTCGCTGAACTTGCCATAACCTTGAATGCAGTGGAGCATTCTATGACTGGGATTAGACTGTGCATTTTGAGTATGCTGAGAACGTATAAAATATACAGTATATACCGATATATTTAACATGGTAACCAAGACTCTAGCTAAGGATAACTATTGTCGTCGTGATGCTATACAAAACCTGTGAGCGCAAACTACAGAAAACCGTGACTCAGGAAAAATATTTATGTATAAAGTGCAATCAATAGAATAGAATAGAATAGAAAATAGAATAGCCACACACTCTTCTTGATTACATTGTGATGAAGGCTGCCGAATGCCAATTTCTAAATAAGTAGTTAAGGGATCCGAGCATGCGGCTAAACTTCAGACGACAAAGGAATACAATGTTTCCCACAGACCAGGTAGCAATTTGTGGTGACACCTTGGCGCCGGTGCGGGGTAGAGTGTCACAGTGTCGTGACGATCAGTGTCACAGTGTCAGACGATCAGAGATCAGTGTGTGTGTGTGTGTGTGCGAACGAGTGAGAGGAAGAGAGAGAGTTGAATAAAAGAAAGGACAGTTGTATTTTAAAACTGCGATGGGGAAAAAAATCTAACAAAAAAAAAAAAACCCACAATCAATTTGTGGCGGCAAGAGTTGATCGAGAGCGGATCGCCACACGTTGGTCTATGAATGGAAAACACTGTAATACTTCGTTACGAGTCACGAGAATACTTCACTGCGAGTAAAGGTTTTGCTACAGCTTGACACACGTAATGGCAGAGCTGCAGCCCAGGCCCTTTAATGCCGCTTACCCGGACATGCGCCACACTGCTCCTTATCCTCCGAAACGTTGCTTCGGTGTCGCTGTCACTGTCATCTGACTCGCTGTCGGAGCCACTCTTGCTCTTGTCTGAGGCACCGTCGTCGTCATCCCGGAGGGAGCGCTGTCTGTCCCCGACGCCAGGGCTGCCACCCTGGGCCGAGGACTCTCCAGGGCAACGATCAGGCCTCGCCCTGTCCCCATCTGGCCTCGGACCAGGACTTGGAGATCTCTCTGAAAAAAAAAAAAAAAAAATCACAAAACAGCAGAATTACATTTAGGTGGAGTTTTTTTTACCTACCGAAACTGGTACACAAAAGTGTCCTCTTTTCCACAGTTTTGTTTTTCTAGCTAGAACTCCAGGTTCACAAGCTGCCTTGATGTGAATCCCTGAGGGGAAGGAAGGATGCGCCTGCTTTGATGAATGAAATGCTTCCCTCATAAATGATCACCTTCCAGGCAGCACATGGCAAAGTGTTTCAAAGGCAGCCTTCGTAAACAAACAACAGACTGCTAACAGGCCTCCTGAAGAGACGCACTGGGCATCACCAAGTGGCCAGACTGGGAACAGCTAACAAGTGAGGGAAAAATACATTTAGGCCTGTCAGCTCTGAGAGGAGTTCACTGGTGTCAGTCATTACATTTATTTATTTATTTGATGTTTATTTGACAAGGACAATGCACAATATACAATTGAGCCAGATTATAGCCACAAGGCTAATTTACATCCCTGGACAGGAGTTGATGTCATGAAAAAGTTAAAAGACAGCATGTAATGAGTGGGGGCAATGGCCAAAACACACATCACAGTGACATGAACATAGTAATAAAAGATCAGCTAAAAACATAGTATATGATAAAAAATAAACACAGAGACAAATCAATGACTAGAAATGTCCACAATGTTGCTCTGCTTTCAGCCATTTCTCACGGCCCAATTTAAACCCTGATGTTTTTACTGAGAAAGTGGTTTGGCCAAAGGTAGAATGCCTAAATACACTTATGCAATCCCCCTAGATGATGCTCTTGTGGTTCTTATGTTATTTGTGGGTCTGCACAGCCTCACAAATTGTTTAAGGGGTAATGGTGAAAGATTATTAATAACATTGAAAAAGAAAAAAGTTTGAAAAGTTAAAAAGTTTGAAAAGAAAATGAAATTGTCCAAACTAAATAAACCATACTTCTGTATAATAGTACAGTGATGGTAATGGTTAGATTTTCTTGTCCAGAATTTACATAGGGTCCATTTTATTCGTTTTTCTTCTCCTCCGAGGAAGAGTGTTTGTGTGGAAGCCTTGCCAACAGCGAGGGCACACCAGGGCAGCTGCATGTGTCCTTCACGGCAGGTGACTTCGCCACATCCGCAAAAAGACCCCTGTGTGACATCCGGAGTGGGGAGATCTAATGTTCAATAACAGCGCCACTGAATCGGTGCTGGGGAGCATGAGGACTTGATTAAATAATTATGAAGCGGACGAGACTCAGCACAGCTTCCCTGCCTGAGCCTGTGAGTCACAGCCTCTCATCGGCCTGCTGGGCTTTTCACCAGCTTACATCATGCTCACTACCACTCACCTACCATTCAACTGTATCTCCACCTGGGAAGGGTGATATACCGTGTAACCTGCGCTTCGCTGCCAAATCCTGCTTTCAACACATTCAGCCTAGACTTACATTCGATAGGCCTTCTACAAAATACTACCCTCCCCCACCCCTCCCAAACTTTTTTCACAATGTCAGCTTCACACACCCTCAACCACACCATCTTTTCTACACCTCCATAAGGATAATATAAACTACAAAACGAACAATTAAATGAAGAATTACACAGAATTACGAGTTTACAGAGTATGTGCACCATAAAAACTGATGTTCAAACATCTCATTAAAAGACTGAAAAGATCTTTAAAAGTAAAAAAAGGTGCTTTTGACAATCGCAAGGATGTCAAGACAGTATTTCTTTCACTGAAACTCCAATAACCTGTTTTTTCGCACTGCAAGAGT
Organism: Coilia nasus; assembly: GCA_027475355.1. Lineage (NCBI taxonomy): Eukaryota > Metazoa > Chordata > Actinopteri > Clupeiformes > Engraulidae > Coilia > Coilia nasus. The sequence goes on along the minus strand of CM050213.1, from coordinate 16,433,533 downwards.
TCCGACAGCACAGCTGCCCTAAAATAATAGCATATTAATGGGCCGCTGTTTGAATGCACACCAGAGAAGAATTCTGGGACTGCAGTCATAAATTCATAACGGCCCTGTGCAGTCGCACCAAGGGGTTCCTCACAGGCAACGGCAAATCAACTCCGGATCTGGAGAACACGCCACTTCAGAAGTATCGGCCTCAGCTGAATTCATTGACACTTAGTTAAGGCGGGCAGTCCAGGCTTTGGGGCGGGGGACTTTGTAATGTGCAATGTGCTTGGGGTGTAATAAGGCAACCAATCACTTGAGCCATCAGTAAGGCAAGAAACGAAATGAGGCTCAATTCAATTCTGAGGCACCTATTAGTTACCCAGAATGCCGAGGGGCAGCTACCTCCTCCTGGCTTCTAAATTGCCCTCCCGTCTTAACGGAGCACTCAGGCACTCTCTCTGCCACGCAGGGGGGTGGGGTGGGATTTTTATACAGCTCTTAACATCCACCACTTCAATACGCCAGCCTTCTTTTTTCATACGACGGGGCATCTCAAAATAAGCAATTTCCCAAATCTTGCTCAATGTTCAGCTCCATAAAGATGACGTCCAGGGTAATTGCCTCTCATATCTCTCTCCCTTGAGTGCCACTTTGGTGTTTTGCGGTATGGGAAAGGCCATAATTCTGGTGGAATAAGGACAGGAACTTAAGGCTACACATACACACAGGCCATCACTGCAAAACTCAACATAGTGCTGAATCATTCAACAGATGGTTATGCTCAGAGTCTGGCAGAAAGTTGCGAGTGTGATGCAACCATTAGCACAAGGGGCAGATATTGGCTCTCTGGCATTTTACATAAATAAAAAAAATAATTAGATAAATAAATACAGGAGCTGTCCTTGGGCATTATTGCCATTTGAGTTGCCATTTTCACTTGTCTGTCTCGTATTTGCAACAGCTCAGCAGAACTGGAAAATGATGATTCAGGGCATTATCTGGCCTCCAGCATACAGGCAGGGAGGCACTGAGGCAGGGCTGCCCAAGATCGGGGAACTGAAGTCGGCAAACCACGGAGCTAGGACTGCCTAAGATAAGAAAAATGGCTTGGAACTGCAGATGAACCACAAGATGTAAGACAGGACCACTAGATGGACAATCAAAGCCCTACAGGACAACCATTTCCTCCTTATCGTCAAACCAGGGACATGCTCCTGTAGCCTGGTAAACCCACCCCTCCTACTTCATTTCACTTAGTACAGAGGGTCTGGAGCGGAGGCCCTTGAAATTCATGTAAGAGGACTGACCAACTCCTAGCCAATCAGCAAATAGAGGGTGTGTTTGAACAGACGTCAGTGATTTGGTAAAGACAGAGCCACTTCTTTTAAACTTTAGCAGAATCCACACCATCAGGAAAAAAATGTTTCTCACATCCTCCGCTCCAGACCATCTGTACAAAATGAAATGAGGCACCAGGGGCCGGTTTACCAGGGACATTATCCTGCACACATTCATACTGTGTATGTTGTGCCGCCGTCTGTTGTCTTAAGCAACAGTTCGCAGAAGCTCTCGAATGAACACATGCGTAGTAAGGCAAGAGCACCCCAGGCCAATTCTAGAGCAGCTGATTTACTGCCCATGTTATACTGTCCAATCAAGTTGAAAGTTGTCAACATCGTTTTTACCATGGTAACGAATCTGAAGCAGATCTACAGAAGTGTGCGAAACAAAAAATATATGTAGCGCTGATTAAAGGCATGACCCTTTTTCCCATAAGAAAAAATCTATAGGAGGCTCTGTGTTTCTCATGTACTAAGGAGTCACCAAACAAGAGGTTGCCCAAATTGCAGCTTAACCTAGAAAACTGAATCATAGCTGGACTCTCCAACATTCACAAATTAAATTGCAATCACCATTATGGTTATAAAACCTGCAAGGGTAAACTGTGTAGGCCTACCCTGTATTTCACAAAGCTGAACTTCTTCACCTGGTGAACCACCAATCACAACAGAAACATTTACATACTATCTACATATCTGTAGGAACTAATTTATTACTCAACATTAATATGGCTCAGTGAAGTAACCATGCATATTCTAAGGCAGGAGATTTCAATGACAGACCCAGAATAATATAGATTGGCACAAAGACTAATTTCATCATCAAACCACATCTGCCAACGCAGGGTCAGGTTAAGGGCCTGATATGGTAGTGCATATGCCCTTACTGTCTACATGGAGTGTATGACCTGCATTTGTTGTCTACAACCACTTTTTTTTTTTTTTTTTTTCAAAGAATGACCGTGCATAAAAATAATGACAACTAAGGCAACACAATCACACTGTACAGAGGGAAAGTGGTTGCAGAAGGCAATGTCTAGTGTAGCCCTGATTCCATTTTATTTTCGTACCAATAACCTGCGCCAAGACTCGGGCCTGGGTGAGAGTAGAGGTAGAGGTGATGGCAGTGGACAAGCAGAGCGGAACCATTCGTCTTGCAGGAGAAAACTAGACGCTGTCTGACAGATAAAGTGCAAGCGACTCACCTGCCCTCCGTCGGCCCCCCTCCCCGGCCGGGGCTCCATCATCACTCTCTCCACCCTCTGACAGGCTCCTGCTGCGGCTCCTGCTGGGGCTGTCCATTACTGCTGGGCCAGAGCGCTGCTCCACACACACCAGAGGGTGGGTGTGTGCGAGACAGAGAGAAAGATAGAGACGGAGAAGGAGAGAAGGACGCAAAGCAGGGTAAAGGGGGTGATGCGTATGTGTGAGTGTGTGGTTGTGTGTGTGTGTGTGTGTGTGTGTGTGTATGTGTGTGTGTGTGTGTGTGTGTGTATCAGGGTGTCAAGGGAGAGAATTGAAATAAGGAGAAAGAGAGCAACAAAGAGAGAAAGAGATGTACGGAGATAAACAGAGGGAGACGGGGAGAGGAATAAACAAAGGTCAGTTAGAAGGAAAACACAATTGAGATCAGCACGTGTACAGTACTGCGAGCTACAGGCACTAAAAAAAGAAATGTGCTGCCAGTCATAAGAGCTCCTAGTGTGGAGAAGCCAGTAGGCATCTGCATGCTATTACTACTGGGTTCACTTGGGCCACAGCTAGCTGAGGCAAGGTTGTGGGGGAGTCACGGATAGATTATGTTAATCCAAACCGCAAACCAAGAGGACCTATAATTTCATCTGAACTGAGGGCATAACACAACAACATTTAAATTTGTAAAAATATCACACTAAAATTTGCATTTGCCTCCGCTAAGCTAAAAACAAATATGGCAGCAGTTTTTGTGTGTGCGTGCATGTGTGTGTGTGTGTGTCAGAGAGAGAGTTTTGCCCCCTTTTCGCTGGGCTATTCTTTACCAAGTACACAGCTGCCTCATGTTCATTTTCAATAAAAAATTCAATTCGCTGTTTCAGCAGAGCAGGCGGGAAGGAGAGCAAAACCCTCTTTCTATCGTGTTGCTAATGCAAGCCTCACAACGACACACACACACACTCCTTCCAGGTGAAGATAAATATGTCAAAGGAAGAAGAAAAAAAAGAGAAGGGGTATTTTTGATACAGCCTCTAGCTTGCTTCCCTCTGCAGAAGTGAAATGCCTTTGGGGTAGGTCTTTTCTTGCTCTTATCTTTGCCCACTGCGGCGCTAAGCTTGTAAGTTGGTAGACATTTGTTTGTCTGTGAAAGGGTATTGCCAGTCTGCAGACAGAGGTGATTTGTGACTGGGTAAGATAGAGTTCAGCTCACTACTTTATATTCTGAGTATTAGTATATTAGTCAAACAGAAAATAGTAATTCAAAAACACGTCAACTACTGCACATTTCAAAAGGTTGATTTCTTCAAGAGAGACATAAGCAAGTGGCTTAACCTAAAAAGTGAAATCCGATATCAGCAGACTAAATTGGAAGAGTATGCAGGTAGGGCAAAACAGCATGTATTTAAAACGAATAACAACATATTCGTGGTGTCAAGCCTATTTTCTGTTTTGACAGCAACATATGGCGTCATACATAAAATGTGGGTAGACAACATCACCCACTGACAGTAGAAACTGCAAAACGCATTGGCCATCCCCACACCACAGAGGTAAACACACCCGCACCTGATATCTCTGCCCCTCAAGTATGTTCGAATGACAATACCTGTCACCACTGTGTTCCTCTTCACAAAATTGCAACAGAACAATTGTTTTCGTCACTAGATGAAAAATCTTAAGTCAATAATATAGGTCATTATTAACCAATATACCTCACTGTACTAACGTTGTTCAATGATCCATCTAGCCAGCTGTGGTGATAACCTTATGATAGTAGAGTTAACAAGTTAGTTTGTTAACCTACGAAAAACGCAGTCATATACAAGAAACACACATTAGCTATGTGTAACAATAAGAAAGATAAATTAGTAAAAACTAACCACGTTACCTTGCCAAATAGCTTGAATTAGCTGTGCAAAACAACCATAAGCATAAAGTTTGAACTCAGGCTATGCTAACTTTAGCTATGCGTTTCCTCCGTCCCAACGTACAACCAACATTACTGACTAGACCTGTTTTACTATCAAAGATTAGGCTTTCTTGCATTCACATTCCAAAACAGTGCTTCGCAAACCCTGCGTTTAACCACACGTTATCAATTTTTAAATCTCGTCTAGTTAGCAAAGTGCTATTACCACATAGGCTAACAGTGAGCCCATGTGTACACCAAGCCATTGGTTTATGCCTACAGTGGGTGAGCTAGCAAGCTAGCTAGCTCGTTGTATACTTTACACAAGGCCTGTGATAAATCACATGGTCATTGACAATACATGCCAACTTCCAAGGTGGCTTGAAAATACTTCACAACCTAAAGCACACTATATCTTTCACATTTGGCCAAAAGAACAGCGTCTTACCCCATCTTCAGAAGCGTGGGTTGGACCTACTTCGATATCGGATTCGTTCGATTCAGCCGCCATCTTCCTACTCCTCTTCCGCAAGTACTTCTACAGAGAGCTGAAGAATCCAAAAAAGTGAATCGCCTTTTTCGTGAAGCTCATTGCCACTACTGATGTTCCAACACAGATGATTCTGTTCATATGAGGGGAGAACAGACTGCCAGGCTGTCCAACTCGAAAAATTAACTTAACTTGGCCCTTATCTCTTAGTCATGTACAATAGCTTAAACATGTTTATCAGTCTAGCTTGTTCCATGTCAGAAAAGCAAAATCATTACCAAGTGATCTAGGAGCATTCTAACACAAATATTTTTGGTATGTTTAAATTTTACATTTTATTCAAGTCAAGTTTAATGCATTACATTTTATTCAAGTCAAGTTAATCAATGACTGCTCTGCATGCTTTTATTTTTAGAACTTTTGGTATGCATATTAGAGTCTAAATCAAACTACAAAATTATATTTCAGTTATTAAAACCAAAACCTCTGTCTGTGATTAAAAAAAAAAAAAACACGGAATCGTTACTGTCATTTCAAATTACCACTTAAGATCTATCATGCTTTCAATCTCACTTTTTTACAGCCTCATCTTGGTTACACAATACATCAGCAAAATGTCTGCCTATGAGTCTTGTTTAGTCTGCTAGATCCTCTCTCTCTCTCTCTCCCTCTCTCTCTCTCTATCTATCTATCCATCTCACCCACACAGACACACTCAACTGAAACATATGACACAGGCACATACACACACGCATAGGCACTCGCACACACATAATAGTGAGAGAGAGAGAGAGAGAGAGAGAGAGAGAGAGAGAGAGAGAGAGAGAGAGAGAGAGAGAGAGAGACTCTAAAGACCAGCCATGTCCCTCAGGCCAGACGAGGCAAGTCCTGGGTTGACCCTGATGACTGTGTGCTCTAATTCAATTAGGGTTCGCCATGCCACAGTGCCTCTGCCTTTACCTACTCTGCATGTGGGATGAACATGCCCTTAGCCACAAGCAAATCACTGAGCAAGCTGACTGCTGGCTCTCGCATGAAGGAAAGGGGCAGGAGGAGTGAGCTTAATTTTTTTTGCAAATGTCATGCCAATGTAAATAATATCAGTTATCCAAGAGAGAAGTTGGTGTCTGCTAATGTATGATCATTTTGCTTTCCTTGCAACCTTAGGAGAAATCTGATGATTTTTAAAAATCATCCATTCCTGTTTTACAAAGCACCGCTCTTTATAGTAATAGTTAGAAAATAATAATTCAGAATAGGATTACCTCATAAAATTTTCACAGATTAGCAGTAAAATATAAAGAACAGTCAGACCAATAAATCTGCCTTTTTATGGTCTTGATCGGATCATAAGTCCTTACTTCCAGATATATGACCAAAACACTCTCGTTAAAAAGTCCAACCACAGCTTCCGAGTCATGGTCACAGTGTCCTTTGTCCACACAGAATTATGTGCCTTACGGGGCTCAGGTTGTTTAAAAATATGACTCTTTCCTGCAGGTAAAACTTTTGTTTGCATTTCTTTCTTTCTTTCTTTCTTTCTTTCTTTCTTTCTTTCTTTCTTTCTTTCTTTCTTTCTTTCTTTCTTTCTTTCTTTCTTTCTTTCTTTCTTTCTTTCTCAGTTGAAGCAAAGCATAACTCTGAGGGTTAGAGTGCTTGTTGGCGCAACTGTATAGGTCCCTACTGTAAGGTGACCTGTGCTTTACCTCCAATGTTACTGCTCTTCTTCACTGACAATTTTTTTTTTGCGACAAGGGATGGGACAGTTACAAGGTGTGAAAATATACAGTATGTACTGGGTTAGGGCTAACTGAGAGATTTCTTTCCCATTCGGCTGTGTCACTTTGGAGCCAAAACCATGGGGTGACTGACAGGCAGTGTCAGGGTGTAATGAAGCATGCAGGTCGACACCCACGTGAATAAGCTGAGTTTGGGAAAAAAAGACATTTGGGGAAAAGCATCTGATGAAATAATGCAGTGTTTTGGAGAAATGTGCATCATCCCCACAAGGTTAATTCAGCATAACGTCCAATTTGGACTTGCTGATACCAATTACCCATTCGATATTAGTTGATAACCAGTGGTAAAAGACACCACAATTTAGAACATTCAGTGAGAGATACATATGACTATATATGAGTTAAACTAGTGCAATAAGTAATTTTAATTACACCAGATCATCAGACTTAGTCTCAAGAATTTTATAGTGACAGTGATGTATTAATATTGTACAAAAGGCAAAGTAGGTAAAAATAATACACAGAAGAGAACTCACATGATGTAGAACCATTAGAAAATATTTTTTATTGTTAACACAAACTGGTATGTTGATATCATTTTTTATCCAAGCCCAAATTAATAGGTTTAGTGCATGTCTTTAAAATGTGGAACATCTAGGTCTAGGTCTGCTCTGCTGTTTGAAGGATGAAAATAAAATGACAGGACTGCCATCTACTGGTCAAATGAAATGGCTACTTTTTCTATTCCAATCAAATTGTTGTAACTCTCTGTGGCCCGTGATGTGAAAAATGGATGGTCAAATGAGATATAACTTAATAATCTCTATTGGAGAGAACAGTAAAGCTGTACAAGGCAAGGCAAGGCAAGGCAAGGCAAGGCAAGTTTATTTGTATAGCGCATTTCATACACAACGGCAATTCAATGTGCTTCACAAAAATAAAAGCAAAGGACAATATATAAAGGCATAAAAGATAAAGTAAGTGTAAAAGCATAAAAGATATAAAAGCATAAAAAACACACAAAATAAAAATAAAATAGGTAAAAATCATTAACAGAAAGCATCCGAAAACAGTTTGGTCTTAAGTCTAGATTTGAAACTGCCAACAGTAGGAGCATTTTTAGTGTCTTCTGGAAGTCGGTTCCAGAGCTTTACAGCATAGCAGCTGAAAGCTGCTTCACCACATTTTGTTTTAACAGCAGGTTCTACCAACAAATTTTTATGAAGTGATCTCAGAGACCCAGTTGGTGCGTATAACTGAAACATATCCAATAGGTAATTGGGTCCCATCCCATTTAATGATTTAAACACAAGAAGCAATACAGTATTTCTTGGTAAGTGATCTTTCTCTGTAAAGAGTGTTGTTTACGTAAAATGATTTTAAAACCAAAGACCTGCAAGAACGTGGCATTAATCATGATACTATGAGTGTAAATTATGTTGTTGATTACATTATTCAGAATGTATTGGTTGATCATCACCGCTATTAACACAGATTCAGTACACTACATCTATGGCTAAGGGCACCAGTAAATCAGACACCAGAAAAATCTTTCTGTCATCAGTGCTTTTTAGAGAGTATCACAATGGCTTTCTTGGGATTTCATCTAGCTTTGTTTAATATAGTATTATTTAATAGTTTAATTTAATAGTGTCACGAAAATGACACATTGAATTTGAGGTCAGTGTAAGACATCAACTGGAGCACTTCATAAAGACAACAGTCTATTCAACAGTGGTTCCCTGATCCCAAGGTCAGGGTGCCTCCATTAAATTACATCTTTACAAAAAAGTGTGATCTTGAAATATCTGAATGAATCTGTGATTAGTTCATTTTTTTTGGCCCTCTAAGTAGCCTTACACACAGTTTAATGCAATACACAAAAGGGCCTGAACTGTGTTTCTGTCAGTAAAGGGATTCTGGGCATGAAAGACCTTTTTTTTTGAAAGACCTTTGAATTTACAGAATGTGATTTACACATATACAATACTGTTAACTATCATGACATTTACTTCACATAAAAAGGAAAAGTGTCTTATTAAAATCAGACCATAGTTATAGTGTAACTAAATAACGTTGTATCAGTGTATCCCAGAGCTTGAAGTTACCATAGTATATACAGACACACACACAGATGATACAAGGATACAAGGATATTTATTTGTCACATGCATAGACATACTGGGTAGTAGGACATGCAAACTGTTGCTGAAGATGTGCTATGTGCTATGTGCTTGCAGTGTTTGACATATTCATTCCTCGCTGGCCCTGGCAGAGCTGTGTGTGGGCAGAGCCAGCAAAGGTCAAGCTGGTAATGAATAGCGCCATTCCAGATGATTGATTAAGTTGAGTGTTGAGGAGGGCATCGACGGGGCCGCCAGAGAGCCTCCTGATGCGGGGCAGGAAAGACGTGGTTGGTATGTGCTACCAGAGGCAGCAGTCAATAGCCAGTCGATATATAAAACTGAGAGGATGTGTTCACAGTCCAGACAACAAGGAGGACAAGGGCCAATCTCCCCCTTCCCTTCCTGTAAACTTTATTTAAAAAACACCATCTGTACACACACACACACAAACACAAGAATGTCTTTGTGGTACACCATCACAGACGTTCAGTACTACTCTGTCGATTAATAAGCTGGCTAATCAAACTTAACAAATATGGTTGCACTGGCCATTTGCCCACAATAGAAAGTGGCTCCTTAGTCCTCACAGAATGATGTCTTGTGGCTAAAAGCCCTCAGGCAGCCAGACCCACCTGTGCATCGGTCCTTTCAGATGGGGGGCTCAGAGAGTTCGCAGCCTGGTGTGAAGTGACCATCTGTGGAGTGAAAAGTTCCTAGGCCGGGGGGCCGTGTGCCAGCACACTGGTTCATCTAGCCAAGTCCTTTTTCTTCCACCTCTCCTGCGCGCTGACATATTTGGTTGGAAAGCTGCCTCTGTGAACGTGATGAAAATGGCCCAGTGGAGAGAAAGTATGGCTGGTTCCGTGAATTATGTTGGCATTTAACATTACCCATATAGCCTCACCTTTGAGGAGCTCTCAGAAAAGATTGAATGTGTTGTGAATGAATTAAGTTTGGTTCAGGGATATTGTCAAAGGGTGTTTAAAGTTTAATAAAGGTTGTAGAGGTTTTAAAAAAGGTTTTAAAAAACTGACAGGGATATTGACATTTTCAAGGCAAAGAAATTGTGTCAAAGAATGAAGCTGGGGATTAAAAAAGAGCTGGGGATCAAACGAGTTCCAGTGACAAACGTCTGTCATGCCATCATTTACACAGCTATACTTAGCCAGAGCATTTTCATTGCATTCATTTAATTGGTTCAGATTTGTTTGGTCTTGTTTGTGGTAGACAGCGAGCAGCAAGAAAACTGAGGACACAGTTTAGCTCCTCCAGAGCACTATCTCAGAGCACTATCAAATAAAAGGGCTCAGCTGTTCCCATCTCAGCCGAAAGAGGGTATGAATAAATATCTCAGCTGTTTTATCTGCTTCTATTTTCTATAAGTATGACTAATAGGTTTTAGCTGACATTGGTTTGAGCCACGCATATAAGCCTCTAACATAGCCTGGAGACAAGACTACACCCCACCCCCTCCTTTTCAGAGAGTATGGAAGGTTATCAATGCATTAATGTCAACATGGAGATCAGAAAAGCCACTTATATAAAGAGATCAGCCAAGACAGCAAAGACACAGTGCTTTCATTCTGGAACATAAATACCTCCTTAGTGGCAGGTGTGATTACAAATTGAAGCCACAACCAGTCCTGCCTCATAATGGAATTATACAGCGGGTGCTTCCTGATCAACAGCATTCCAGTGCTTTAGGCACAAGGTGGATCTGCAGGAAAAGGTATACAGCATTATGGTTTTTTTTGTTTCATTAAGAAAATCACAGCCACAGTCCTCTTGTGACCCTGCAACTTCATGATACCTCTGCTGTGGTTGGATAGTCAATATGTGCAAGAATTAGGTTTCGAAGTGAAACATGGGAACATTTGCAAAGGTACACAGATAAACAAATAAATAAAATGAACAAGATTACCCAGTATAGTCTAAAATTAACTACTGAGGCAAACACCAAACATAAAAATTAGTACATCTATCAGCCTGTTTCTACCAAGCCCTTTATCATGGCAAATGTGTCATTTTTGCTGGAAAGTAGTAAAAATATGTGGTGGTAAATCAGTTTTGCTTGAAAGCAGGGACATTTCCCCACTGCTGCTTGCTTTCTTGAATGATGTAAACCGTGTCTGAATCTACCAGAGGGGATGAATGAGGCTTGAGCTGCATTTTAATGCCCAGTTGAAGCGTACCTTCCCCCACTCAACAACTTCTTTCACAAGTTCTGTGTAGATAATGCTGCCAGGCCAAAAGCTGGATGCACATGCGAACAGAAATGCAGTTAACTGATACGCAAAGAACAATTCTGTGAAAACTGTATCTCTTAAAGCTTGGTCGTTAAAGAGATTAAAAAAAGCAAAATTCAACTTAGTTTCAGGCAACTTCCCATTGATATTTAAAAGCCAAAACACACACAGTGCTAGGCCCTATAGCAGAGCCCCTGGGTTTCACTAAAAGAAAACTAATTTCGTGATGAAATCTCACTTTTCTGTGATATGCTGGTAAAGGGGAAATGATCTGAAAGAGACTGTGAAGCTGTGGCTGCCGCTGCAGTTATCCCCATCACCTGAGCGAGATTAGATCCTGCTCTGATAGACAGGTCTATATCACCTCCAGCTCAACAGATAATAGCAGCTGAGCTTGGGGAAAAGGTTTATCTGGGAGCACCTGCTAACTCTGATCTCAGGAATCTGTCAGGATTGGAAAGCGCAACCAATTAAAAGGATCTCTCTGTTCAAACACAAGACTTCCCCCGTCCGCCCCCTGCTTTTTCCAGCGAGTGTGATAACGCCGGTGCATCAATTCCACAACAATAAGGTCAATTTAAGTTACTCAAATACCAGGGCCTGGGAGACTCCCCCCTAAAAAATCCTCGCGGCTCAATAAAGTAGGCCAGTTCGGCGTCGTGCGCGCGAGGGCGCTCGGAGTGCAATCGCATGAGGGATGCTGCAGACGACGCAGACGCAGACGCAGAGGCAGAGGCAGCGCAGAGAGATGATGATAAATCATTGTTTGTTTTCTGGGGCTTTTATCCCCCCAGGTGATTGTCTTCTGGTGCATGTGTTGTAAGCTACTGTGCTGCTGCTGCTGCTGCTGCTGCTGTTGCTGTTGCTGCGGCTGCCCTAGTTTCCCATAATTGTGTAATCAGACTTGACTGCTTGGCGGAGGTACCTTTTCATTAAATGTGATTTAACGTAATTTGCACCGTCACCCGGCCAAAAGTTTCTATCATTGTGAAATACAGTACCACGACTTCACAGTGCTCCCCTGGCCCCCTCACGCTTATCTGTGTGGTATTTTTTTTTACATTAAATGCTCTTGTATTCCTCATTGTGCGTAATAGTGTTCGGTTAATCCCTTTCCCAAGTAAAATGATCATGTTCCCTCACCCTCCCTTCTAAGCAACCCCTATGAAGTTACCGAACCACCTCACCGACCAAAGCCCCGAGGGTCGTCTCCAAATCCGCTTGCATCATGTTCCCCTCCAGATGACATCCATGCACAGTCAGCAGAGTTGTCTGGCATGGTTGCGGTGAGCCAAACAATTGAGTCTAATCCCATCGTTAAGAACTCTTACAGTCTGCTCACATTAGCAGTAGTCTATGGCTGTGCTGCGAGTGAATCACCTGTGTGTGTGTGTAAGAGAGAGAGAGAGAGAGAGAGAGAGAGAGAGAGAATATGTGTGTGTGTGTGTGTGTGTGTGTGTGTGTGTGTGTGTGTGTGTGTGTGTGTGTGTGTGTGTGTGTGTGTGTGTGTGAAAGACAGAGAGAGAGAGAATATGTGTGTGTGTGTAAGAGAGAGAGAGAGAAAGAGAGAGAGAGAATGTGTGTGTGTGTAAGAGAGAGAGAGAGAAAGAGAGAGAGAGAATGTGTGTGTGTGCGTGTGTGTGTAAGAGACAGAGAGAGAGAGAGACAGAGAGAGAGAGAGACAGAGAGAGAGAGAGAGAGACAGAGAGACAGAGAGAAAGAGAGAGAGAATATGTGTGTGTGCATCCATGTGTGTGTATGGGAAAGAGTGAAACAGAGAGATTAGATACACCACTCCTTCCCATACTGACTATGAGATGCTCATTTTCAGCCATAAATGATATATTTACCTTCAAACATGTACAGTTGCACAGAATATGTGACACTTTAGAGTTATGCTCAATTGATGTGGCTGTTAATACATTCGAGAGTAAAAAATGGGATTTGAATGTGGAGGCAGTATGATTTACAGACACAGTCTAGTATTGCATATGCTCGCGTAGTGTACAGCAGTCTAGATAGGAGTCTCTCTGATGTAATATTGATATACTCCGCACACTGTAGCTCGGGTCCTTTTTTATGCTGTCTCCAATGCCTGCTTCAAGATATAGCACTACGTTTAAACAGGCAGCACATAGCATTATGGTCAAATAAATAAATCCAATAAATGGGAATAAACCAATATTCAAACAATTTTTAAAACAATGTTATCAACTTCATCAAATCTTCATTGATATTGTCGTCGTCATAAGTAACGGCAAAGTAACTGGAAGAGGCAGTCTCATCCCTCATAGTCTCAGTAACAACCTTCAGCACACATTACCCTCCATCAGTGTAATTAATATGACAGACAACACTCACACACATTGGCGTCTGGGCACTGAGCAGATGTGACAAGGAGGTTTATTTCATGTCAGTAGATTCAGCTTCAGAGGCATTACTGTAATCTGGGCCTCGATTTCATTAGTTTTGAATAACAGTGCTAATGACTTGGAACAGAATGCTTAATCCACTTATGATGAAATAGCCTGATAGATGATTTCACTTGATGAGCTGACTTGCCATAAATCATCTCAGAAAGAGAGAGAGAGAGAGCAAAGAGGGGGAGAAAAGAGAGATAGAGAGTGAGTGTGTGTGAAAAACAGAGAGAGAGAGAGAGCAAAGAGGGGGAGAAAAGAGAGATAGAGAGTGAGTGTGTGTGAAAAACAGAGAGAGAGAGAGAGCAAAGAAAGAGTAAATAGAAGGAGATGAAAGTGCAAAGAGAGGGAGGGAATTTGTCAGTGCATATCAGGCTTTTCATTTCACTTCATAGATGATGTTCAAATGGCTGCAGGAGGTCTCACTTCTAGCTTTAGCCTAAAGCACTGCTAGCACAAATCTATTGATAAGCACATACTGGAGAAAGGCAGCATGCAAAGAATAAAAAAATCTGTCTCCAGGCTTTTGTTTCTTTAAACATGACATCCATCTGAAAAAGGCCCCGGAGGAATCGATCACCGCTTTCAGGCAGAAATTAATTTTCCAGACAGGCAATCTGCGTGCCATAAAAAGACATCAAGCTGCGAGCCCGCCAGACCACTCCACCCTCCACAGGGCTCGAATGTCGCCAGTTGTACTAATAGTGGAGGGGGTGGAGGTGTGGGCGTGGTGAAGCAGTGTGTGTGTGTGTGTGTGTGTGTGTGTGTGTGTGTGTGTGTGACAGACAGAGACGGAAAGAGTGTGTGCATGTGTGTGTTTGTATATACATCTGTGTGTGTACATGTGTGTGTGTGTGTGCGCGCGCGCGCATGTATGCACGTGTGTTTTTGTGTGTGTGCATGCATGCATGTGTGTGTGTGTGTGTGTGTGTGTGTGTGTCTGAGCGTGCAGCAAGGCTTTCACGTTGCACAAAGGTTTTCCATGAATGCCGTTATGCACCTCAGGCTGGAGCAGGCCTGGAGGTTGGGGGCAGAGCCCCAAGGCTCTAATAATGGCTGACATGCCGTGCAACCATCAGGCCCTGCCACAGCTGTTAAATGTGCCACTGGCCAGTGTCCAGAAGGAGGCCTAATTATCCACTGGCACACTGAGGTGCAGTGGAACAATCACACCCCTAGAATGGCTCAAGGGGCCTGGTCAGGGGGTCTCCCCATAGAACCTCCGCTCACGCGCGCACGTGCGCGCGCGTGCGTGTGTGTGCGTGTGTGTGTGTGTGTGTGTGTGTGTGTGTGTGTGTGTGTGTGTGTGTGTGTGTGTGTGTGTGTGTGTGTGTGTGTGTGTGTGTGTGTGTGTGTTGTTAATTTCACAGATCTGTTTACTTCAGTTCATAGTTGATATAAACAGTAGGGGGTCACAAAGGTTGGCGGTAAAGAATCAAAGCAAACATAAGGCCTGTGGTGGTATCACCAAACATTACTCATCCAGTTGTAGCTGTATATTTTCTTCCTACAGTGTTACGTTAGCTTGCCTGACTGGGGTCGGACACGTGGTCAACAGATTCATTACTTACAGGTAAAGGCAGTTACACTTACTGCAGTGGCGTGCGTGGTGGTGTCTGCACTGCTGGAGTGGGATGTTTATGTCTTCTTGTCTGATTGATTGTCTCCCTGGGCCTGGCAACACACACTGGGGGTAACCCATACTTTATGAACAAAATAACTGCTCTCAAATAAGCTTTTTGATTTACAACTAAATATGACACCTTGATGGATAATCCCTATAGCCTGTGTGATTTGTTTACCTCCGCTATGAAAAAAAAAACAGGCGACGGCAGTCAACATAAGCCTCTATTTCTCTGAGATAAGGGAGATGAAACAAAGGAACAACAGAGGATGGCGTTCAATAACGACAGTGTACAGAGCAGTAATCTCTCTGTAAACAAAACATATGGCTGTGGGGTCTTGTAAAGCTGGAGGGAGAGGAGCCTTGAACACGCTCTTGTCAGAAGCGATTGTGCGTTCGCTTCAGAATGCAGCGCAGGTGGAGGTAAGCCCACTGCATCAAAGCACGTGAGGTGAGGTGATGAATCTCATGCTTGTCCACCGGTTGTGTCTCATTTACATGAAAGCGCCACAGCTGGGTATAATCACAGCCGTCATTTTACGCTTCACTTCAGCAGCCTTGGAGGCGGATCATCTGCAGTGTTGACAGCATCACACAGGAGTAAAGTTTTGAATTTTTTTCTTTCTATTGTGATGAATTAAAGCTGGATGGTTTTTGTTTCTTCTCCCTTAAGGGATCCCTGGAGCATTTCAAGGGGCCCATGGTAACGTCGCCCCACCCCTACCCCCCGATGAAATGTCCTCGTATCTTTTTTATCTACTAATACGCTTTACATCTGCTTACTGTAAGTGGTTGAGATTGGCCAGATAAGACAGCTTGTTCACATTAAATGATGGGATTCATGTAGGGTGGGGAAGGAAAGGGGGTCGGGGGCGGGGGCGGGGGCAGGGGCGAGCGAGAGTGTGGGGAGAGTGCGACCGACAGAAAAAGGAATGGCATGAGCGGGGAAACCCAACTCCTCCTTAGCACTGCGAGAGCTCCAGTCTCGCTCTGACCTCGAATAATCTTGAGGGAAGTTCACAATGGGGCCTCAATGCCTTAAGACCCTGGCTGGCTGTGAAAGCAAGCTCTGAGAGAGATCATTGAGAAGAGGCGTGTGAGAGGCTGTTCAGTGCTGCTGAGCTCCTTGTGTCTCCTTCCCTGAAGCCAGTAAGTCTGACCTGAATTTGTAAAGGCAAGCAATTAATCTGTCTGCATGACTAGCAGGGCTAACTTTTTTTAAAGGCATAAAGCTACCCTTTCCCTGAAGGTCTTATCGAGGGAATGAATGACTACCAAGAAAAAAGGCCAAATTGGTGTACAACGATAACTGATAGCAGTGAAGTATTTCTCTTCCCTGATAGCTGACCTCATAAAAAATTCCCTTTCATTGTCCTCACTTAAAGTTGTATTCTCTCCCTTCTTGGTTTCCTGTGGCAAAGCCCTATGTTTAACAAGCTGGTCATAATACAAAGATCTGCACATGTTGTACATAGTATATGGCCCTTTATGGCCCTAGTATATGTTTTATTACACCACCAGGACTTACCAACCCACAGTGGCATATGGGGGTGAATGACTGATAATATACATCAGTAACAAAGAGATAGCTACGACCTTGTATTCAAACAGTAACATTTATTTGCAGAGGAAGGAGTAATTTGCATGTAAAATATTTTGCAAATCAGCCCGCAAGAGCATGTCAGTGTTCTTGTTAGAGCACACAGCAGAGAACTGTGCTGAGCTGTGTAGTGTAAAAATGCACCAGTGTAATAAATGACACCTGTATTATACTGCATATAACCATTTGGTATGCTCAGAGGTCAAAGTCAGACTAAGTTAGCAGTCTTTATTTGTTTTGGTATGTTAATATTTCTCTTCATTGTAAAAACCTATGCTTATTCAAAAAGGAACAGAAAGCTATATATATTTGTATTTTACTTGATGACTGTTTGTCAAAAACACAATAAAAAAGATAAATACATAAGTGAGTAAGTAAATAAATAAATAGATAAATAAATAAATAAATAAATAAATACAGTGTGGTTTGAGCTAGCACCATTGCAGTACCTCTGCTCAGTTTTGTCTCGGGGGAGGGGGCTGGTAAAAACATACCCTAAATTATTCGAAAGTTAATAAATAGATTTTCAGACTCACATACTCAGTGGTCAATAATCACATGATTGTATAATGAATGAATATAAACCAAGGTGGTTGTTCTGTTTGGTGTGTTTGTTTCTTATTTCTTGGTCTTTGTTTCGCCTGATTGGTTTGAAATAAAGTATTTCATAAAAAAGGGCAACACAGGTACATTTCGTTGATGATTTTCATGATTGTGTTAAGTCTGCTGGTCAGAAATATGATAAACAAGAATAATATAGATATATTTTGTTATAAGAACTTTTTTACTATACAATATAACTACATAAAGATCAGTTAGTATACACTACTTGGTTAGGCCTTCATATCTATGCATAAAGCAGTGCCAAATAAAAATCGCACAAGCAAAATCTGTGATGGACGGACGGACTTACGGATGGCCGGCCACAGAAGAGTATGTCTCTGGCACCTTTGGTGGCCGGAGGCATTAAAAAATGACTTTTGTGTCCCCCCCAATCCTGACGTCGGATCTGCACCCCTGCCTGTCTATGGGTTGTTGCCAGACTCTTCACACAAAGTGAACCGACATAAAGGAGTGTGGTCCACCAGGCTAAGGCTCCTGTGCGCCACGCTGCATCCCTCCTCTGCACCATGCCTCTCCGGGAACGGCGAGCCCATGTGAGAGAGCTGCTCGCCTTAGCAATCCAGCCAGCATTTAGCAGCAATTATGCCACTGCCCCTCACCACGTCCACGACTTACGCAACAGCCAGGAAAGTCCTCTTTGCATGGGTGTGCTTCATAAAAGCTGCCATTGTTTCAGCAGCCAAATCGATTTGAGAGAGCCTCTGAAAGAAAGAAAGAAAAAAAACAGACATCAGTGTGTGCTATTGGCCCTTGTAAGGGGATTAGGCCTGTGGATGGATGTTTTCTCCTCTTATGAAATATTTATTTTGGTGCAACTGGAGCAGGATAAATGTTGCTGTTGATTCGGAGTGTCATGGGTATAATAAATGGCCAATGGTTACTCTCTGGAAGAGTGCTCTAGTGAGGGGCGGTTTAAAAAACTGAGAGCGCTCCTTTGAGATTTAAGGAGCTCCATTTGTGGTCCTCTTATGTGCATTTGGAAACTTGTGGTCAACTCTGTGTTTTCTAGAAATTATTTTTTAAAAATGTTTAGGTGGTTTCCATCTGGGTTGGGTCTAATGAATGGAGCACGGGGTCTGGCTGTCCTGATCTCCTGTGGTCTTTCAGCTGCACCAGGAGGGCTGAGGACTGAGGCTTTTGGCTGTGTCATCCCCTGCCTGCCTACCTGCCTGGATGCTTCTCAAATCCCTGGCTGGTTGTCAGCTGTGCAGACCCTAACTCAACCTTTCTTCAGACAGAATCCCAACTTCAGTGCCTATGATCCACTCCACTACACCTTCATGAATATTTCATGCAATCTGTCGCTCTGTCCCCCTTCTTTCAGAGCACAGGTCCTGCTGCGCATCTCTCTTTTATTCCACCTCATCCTCTTCCTCTGCAGTGTGAAAGCTTCTCTTTGGGAACAGTACGGGCTAAGTGAAGTGTGCTTGCCACAGAGACCTGTACCCTCTCGACAAACACCCCACCCCCTCCAAACCCCACCACTGAAACCCCACAGCTGAATTATTCTGGTTAAATTTTCATGAAATAAAACAACACAAAGAGCAAAATAGCTCTGGGGTGTGTGTTGTGCTTCAAAATACTGGAATCAGGATGCCAGTGCCTACAGGGAGTATATAAAACAGCACTCTCTCTTCCCCAGTTTGTTGTATTGTATTAAAATATCATAACACTTCCTTTGGCTCTGTCAGAAGTCACTGTGTGGACCTACCTACTACGTCTTACTCCTCCAAAGAATAACAGTGAAAGCAAAAAGAAAAGGAAGGAAAAAATCAGACATACATACAGATATCTCAGATCTCAGCTAATAAAACTGCAAGGTTGCATCATTGCACAACTGGTACTACAGAAACTCACAGAGGCAAGCATTTCCACAGCACAGGGCTGGCTCTACCAGGACTAGTAGAGACTGCTGCACAGATACATTGCCAACACAGCATCTTGATCACGGGCCTAAAGCAGAACCTCAACAACAAAAGCAGTGACACCAACAACAACAACAACATGGAGAAGCAATAATGACAAAACCTGTTAGCGAATCTTTCCAGGCAGGGACCCATTGATCACGGTTGGCAGATAATGGAGGAGTCATGTTGCATCCCTGCCGCTGCTGACGCTGTCAAAGACTACAAACCCATGTCGTACACTTACAACACCTCATTACTTCTCACAGTGTCCTATTCTGGCGTCCTTGTGATGCTCCCTTGGCTGTGATGTTTTTGCATTTATGAATCGAGCGCTGTACGTTAAATAGGGCTGCTGTTTCATGATGTGATTCAGAGGCGTGTTGAACTCCCATTCAAGTTGTGTCAAAGCTCCCCCCCACTCCTTCGTAATGCATGGCTCATTTTAATCCATCTTCATTGAGTAACTCTAATCTCCGCTGCACAGTGAGTCGGAAGACAATTCATCCTCTTACTGACGAACAAATGATCCCAATCCACCATCTGAAGAGAGGCCATTTGCTTTGGAAGAATATCAGATGAGCCAATATTATTCAACTCTGAGTGTCAATGTGTCTTTCCTCCACCAGAGAGGACGACTGTGTATCGTCTCAGCTTGATATAAACTTGGAAGCTGGCGGCACAGAATAAACATAGACTGTGTGTGTGTGTGTGCGTGTGTGTGTGCATGTGTGTGTGTGTGTGTGTGTGTGCGGGGGAGTAGATCTGAATAGAGTTGTGTGAGCCATACAGAATCCATCTGTTTGCGAGAGCAAGCCCATTCAGCCCCTGGAGCTCTCACACAGACAGGCAGCCTTTTTTACACCAAACGCTCCACTTCAATATCTAAAGTATAGACCGGTAGCGGTGTGTATCTGTGTGTGTATGTGTGTGTACGTATGTGTGTGTGTGTGTGTGTGTGTGTGTGTGTGTGTGTGTGTGTGTGTGTGTGTGTGTGTGTGTGTGTTTGTTCGAACTTCAGGAGCCTGGATCTTGGGAAGACCAGACATGATTGAGCCATGTGTCAGTTATTTTTTCTGGAATTGCACCGCTCCTGGATGTCACTCTTGTGTTGTCGACTTCAGGGGCCGATGGGCCCAGTTGCTCAGCATTCCCTCTGAGGCAACCTGACTACTCTCCAGCCTCCCCTGGGAAGCAGACACGGTGTCTTATGTGAATTCCCTGCTATGAAAAAAAATATGAGGTGGAAAAATCCTCGAGGCTTGGTGTCAGGGCCTACAGTTGTAAAATGAAGATGTTACAGTTTTATTCAACGCCGAAGCCCGCTGTCCGAAGCCATTAGCGCTGTCGTCCACACCTCGCTCATTATTTGCTATTCGCTCTGAACACTCTCTAAACTATGCCATGATGCAAAGTGTCAGCGGCAACACTTTCCTAACGCTTCCTTTGAAGAGACGGGAAACAGGCAGAGTCAATATTTATTTTTAGCGTGGAAAGAGAGGGGTGCGGGGGGGTGGGGGAGGTAGGGGCTGAGAGGGTGGCATGTTTGAATGTGTGGAGGCTGGAGTGTGTGTGTGTGTGTGTGTGTGTGTGTGTGTGTGTGTGTGTGTGTGTGTGTGTGTGTGTGTATGTTTTTGTGTGGTGTGAGGGGTGGGAGCCTGCACTTATTTGCTGAGTATGTGTGTGTGTTTGTGTGTGTTTGTGTGTTTGTTGGGGGGGGGTTGGTTGGAGTGTTTGAATTGCAAACATGCAATCAGCACTCAAATCCTCGGGGTGCTGGCTGGATTGTGCAGGCTTGGCTGGGGCGTGCGGTGTGCGGTGCGCGCGGGCCCTGGCGATACGAGGCAGGCCGACAAACCATATGCTGCACTCACGTAGCCCCAGCATGCCCGTAGCAGCCTGTACCTACAGCGCGGCACGGAAATCAGATGAAAAGCACCTAGCAGCCACACATAGCTGCTGTTTCAGTGTCCCAGCTCAGACACCGTGCCATGAAATATAAATGAGGCAGCAAAGTATATAGTGTACTGAATGTCAATGGCAATGCACATTAAGTGGTGGTGGTGGTGGTTTTGGAAGTTTGAAGGCAAATATGTGTTATACCACCCTAATCTGCTGGTGGGTAAAATTTACTTTTAATTATGACATACCAATGGCCAAAATGCAGTCAGTAGAAGCAGGTGTATGTTATTTTTTTATTTTATGTGGTTGTGTGTGGTATTTTAATGTGGTTACACGGATGAGATCGCTAAAGCAATTCTATCACATTAAAGCAAGGTCGTGGCCCACTTTTATAAATGGTCAATCAGACCTCTCTCACCAGGGGATGAGCCATTGATTTATGTGGCAAGAGCTGCTTTAAAAAAAAAAAGAAAAAAAAGAAAATGGCTGACTGAATTACATTTCATTAAGCAAAGTATTGCCAAATTAATTCACTCGGTTCATAATTGGAGTCACCCTAATTGTGCAGGGGTCATGTTTGATCTGAGTGGGAGCCGGGAGAGCCCATCCATCAGTGTGCATGCAGCGGGGAGTAACATCATTCTAATTCCCCCCTGGCTGCTGCACTGAAGAAATCAAATGATGAGTGTAGGGTGTTATTTATTTATTTTTTAAACACAGGTTTTTTTTTATTGGTGGTGGGTTGGGGGGCTGGGGGGGGGGGGGGGGGCAATCATGTGAATGTGGGATCAGTTACTTAAATGTCTCAGCTCCACTTCTGATGATGATGTAGCCCATTTTTATCCCGGGGAGTAATTGAGGTCGGCAGCATTCTGAAGTGCTAGCATGCTTCTGCCGTCAGGGTCATTTCCATAGCTTACTGCTATAAAGAGGGTCCAGGGAATACCGAGATGAGATGGATAGCGCTAGCAGGACATAGACCTCGTTCAGATGTTTTGGGTGAAACATGCGCTTATGGGTAATGATTATCCACATAAATATGAGGTCACTACCTCTCTGCTTCATGTCCTGTTTCAGAATGTTCTGCTCAATCAGCGTTTCTGTTTTTAACACTCACTGGGAGAGAGAGAAAGAGAGAAAAAATCCTCTTTAAGAAGTTTATTATCCAGCAGAAATCTGCCAGCAGCCCTATGGTTCCATGCAGCTCCATGACAACAGAATGTTATTGGTCCCCACCCACCCTTGCCCTGACAAAGAGATAATCTCACAAGAGCTCTGCTCTGGCAGACAGTCTCTGGGAGACTGACCAGACTGAGCAACACAAGAGAGGAAACCACTATCCGCCCTCAAATTAGAAATGACTGAGAGCTTCTGCAGATATCCACCATTACTGAGAGGAAGAAGGGAAAAAAGGAGAAAGATTGAGTGAAAGAGAGTGAGCAGGAGACAAAAAGAGATATATGAAGTAAAAGAGAGCAAGAGGGAAGAAGAGAAAAAAGAGGGACAGAGAGAGATGGAGAGAAATGGAGAGGGAATGAGAGTGAGAGTGAGAAATGAAAGAGAAACAAGCTTTAGACCCGCGCCACGCGGCGCCTTCTCCATCCCAGCCGAACAGAGCTCCTTTTCTCCTCGTCTCCGAATGAGGATGAGGGTGAAAGAAGCCTGACAATCCCCAGCGGAACGGGCCCAGTCCTGGGCACAGATGTTACGGCCGCGGCCCTCAGCCAGCCAGCCAGCCAGCCAGCCCGCCAGCCAGAGCCTGTCCCATCCTTCAGCGGCAGCTGCTGAACGGCCCCCATTCATCACCAGCGCCTTGTTAGCGGTGCTGCTGCGACCATTTGCCTGTCCCTCGCTGTCACACACCCCAACACCCCACCCCTCTCCTACCCGCCTACCCGCCCCGCTCATCCACCCGCGCTCACATCTCAGTCCCACCACTCTGCCGCTGAGCCAGTCCGGATGACAGAGGAATCAGAAAATGGAAAAGTCATAAACAAAAAACCCTCTAAACAAACAGAAACAGAAGCAAAATAAGAAATGGATGGCTGGCGAGTATGAGAGCGGGGTGTACAGAAGAGACACTCACCCTTGGCACTGCACGCTGTCATGCCAGCTGTCTGCCATCTAAGAGCCACAGCCAATCGACTTGTTCCAGCCGCCCAGGGAGCGCTAGGCCCCCGACCTGGGACACAGGCCAGCCTCTGACTACCCCCTGTTGCCCGTGTGTAGAGAGGGAGGAGGAGGAGGAGGAGGAGGCAGAGGAGGGTCATGCCTGTACAGTGCGGGGTGTCAGTCGCTATCCCTGGTGCTTCCCTACAGAGCTAGGTATTGTTTAGTATGCAGCTGCTGTGGTGGCTGGGCTGTTCATGAGCCTCCTCTGCCTTCTCCTCGTCTGCAGGCAGCACAGGGGGAGAATGTGTGCGAGTGTGTGTGTGTGTGTGTGTGTGTGTGTGTGTGTGTGTGTGTGTGTGTGTGTGTGTGTGTGTGTGTGTGTGTTTGGGGGATGGGTGGATGACTGTGTGAGTGTGTGTGTGTTTGGGGAGGGCAGGTGGATGAGTGTGTGTGTGAGTGTGTATGTGTTTGTGTGTGTGTGTGTGTTTGGGGGGGGGGGAGTGGATAAGTGAATGTGTGTGTGTGTGTGTGTGTGTGTGTGTGTGTGTGTGTGTTTGGGGGACAGGTGGGTGAATGAGTGTGTGTATGTGTATATGTGTGTGTGTTTGGGGGGGCGGGTGGATGAGTGTCCTCCTGCTCTCTGCCGTGGCGGCTGTGCTGTTCATTCGCCTCCTCCTCAGGCGTCACTGGTGTGTGTGTGTGTGTGTGTGTGTGTGTGTGTGTGTGTCTGTGTGTGTGTGTGTGTTTGTGCGTGTGTGTGTCTGTCTGTTTCTGTGTGTCTGTGTTGTGGGTGAGATGAGTGTATGTTGGGAGTGATGTGTGTGCTGCTCTCAGCAGGCTTGCTTTATCAGCTCTTCCTTCAGTCTTGATCACTCACACAGGCACAGCAAACTGACCCAGCTGGAGCCACAGAAATGCAGAATTGGTTTGGGGAGGTGGGGGCAGGGGTGCATGCCTGCATGTGTGTGTGTGTGTGTGTGTGTGTGTGTGTGTGTGTGTGTGTGTGTGTGTGTGTGTGTCTGTGTGTGTGTGTGTGTGTGTGTGTGTGTGTGTGTGTGTGTGTGTTTGTGTGTGTGTGTGTAGAATGTTTGTGTGCATTTGAGTGTGACTGAGAAAAAATGAGAAAGCGGATTATAGAGGTGTGTGTGAGTGGGAGAAAAGGGGAGAATAAGAAAGATTGAAGGTGAGTATAAGGGTGCCTCTCCCTCCCTCCCTCCCTCTCTCCCTTACTCTCTCTCTCTCTCTCTCTCTCTCTCTCTCTCTTTGCATCTGTGTTTGAGGGAATAGGGCAGAGCAGAGAGAGAGAATCTTATCTGTATGTGACTTTATGAGTGGAGAAATGGGGGTATAGGAGAGATTGAAGAGGAGTGTCTGTCTACATGCATGTGTTTGAGAGAGAGAGAGAGAGAGAGAGAGAGAGAGAGAGAGAGAGAGAAAGAGAGAGGGAGGGAGATAGTACCCCTGGTAAAGCTACACATATGGGGCACACATTTCCCCAGCCGGTTTTGTGGGGAACAAATTGTGTTTCCCAATAATCTAACAGTGCCAAAACATTGCTTTACTGACAGGTTTGGGTTAGGGATAGGTTTGATGTGGGAACAGTTTAGCACTCTTTAGTTATATTGTAATGGTCGTGCACGTGTGTGTGTGGAGGTGTGTGTGTCTGTGTGTGTGTGTGTGTGTGTGTGTGTGTGTGTGTGTGTGTGCCATGAGCTGGTTATTGCACTCTCTAATGTTGCATGGCCTTGTAGCTCTTTAAGCCTTCATGCCTATTTATCAGACACAGTACATTAATGTGTATGTCACTGTTTTAGGTTGGTGCTGAGAGAAAACAGCATGGCTCATATTTCCCGCCGCTCTGTATTTTTGAATCAATATCGCTGTTCAGCTGTTAACTTAAAAATAAAAGTAAACATCGCAGATTGTCTTACATGTGGTCTCAAAGGTAAAAAAATAGATAATTATATTGTTTTACACTGCTCTTGTGTCGTGTTAATTATTTAACCGATCCATTTCGGGCTTAAAAAAATCTACTTATCTTCCAGTTTTGTGGTATGAGAAATCACACAGCGCGGTGAGCTGGGGACTGGCATGGTGCCAAGTGGACAAAAAGGGAAAGTGCCAGTGTGCAGTGCACGCACCTGACACTGACTGCATACACGCAGCGGGGAGTGGTTAATTGGCTGCTGTGTCTCCTAACAGCTTACCCTCTCGGCGAGGATGACCCATACTGTGGCGTGTTGAAATGAGTGAGATGAAATAGAACAGCCTCCTCTGTTCCCTTCGTCATCAGGCCCTGTGCTATGACGGCACTGACCTCTCGGCGTCGGGAGACGGATGACCTGTGTGTAAAACCGTCTGGGCAGGTTTATGGGTCCTCCTCGAGAGGAGCACGGGGGATAATTGGTGGCGGTGGGCGAGGGCCAAAACAAAAAAGCTTTTACTCATCTGGGGATGCTGCAGACGGATTGTGCTACAGACTTTTATGGGGGAGATCAGCCCAGGCAGGACCGGCCCAGACGTTTTGAACATGGCCCACATTTGAGAGACATACACACACACACACACACACACACACACACACACACACACACACACACACACACACACACACACACACACACACACACACACTCACACACTCACACACACACACAGACACACACACACAAACACACACACACACACAGATACACACACACACACATAAATGGTAACGTCTGTGCAAAGCTATCCACCCCTGACATCAAAACAGGGTCTGAGCGAAGTCAGTGTAATGACAACCACAGCTGCCTGAGATGAAGAGAAACATCAGGTGGAATCA
>CM050213.1:16397500-16400000 GCA_027475355.1 Coilia nasus | reverse complement strand
ACACACACACACACACACACACACACACACACACACACACACACACACACACATAGACACACACCATTTGTCCCTAAAGCTGCTTATATGGCTACCTCACCAGCCCCTTTGGCTAAAATGGCTCTTTCCAAGCTATGTTTTTTGTACTTTCATGTCACTCCTGGCAAAAAAAATCTGATATTTTCCTCTCTTTTCAGATGCCCCAGGACATAGGATTTAGACTCAGAGGGTTGCAGGTGTATGCCCAACGAGCACATTACTCTCCACTGAGTCAAATGTCTGTTCAGGCTTGCCTCTGAATAAATCCCCAGCACCTGAGCATAAATATGCCCAGCTGTAAAAGCAACGATCGGAGGGTAGAAAAAAATGCACGGCCTGCTGAAAATGGTATACAGATGGCTGGGATGTGGCTCGCAGCTGGATAAATTGGCTAGTTCTGCAGGAAGGAAAGGCTGAGGTTTGTCATGGGATCACCATTTCAGTATGACAACCAACACAGTCAGAGGAGGCAGACTCAGAAGTGAGGAATCAGTGTCCTTCAGTATCAAGGTTTTGGGATTTTGTATCACAGATGATGTTGGAAAGTTTGCATACAAAATGTCCAAAGACCCCTTGCTTATGTTTATTGAATGATGACTATTCTTTAGACTATAGCATCACTCAAGGTGAACCCTGTGTGCTGGAATAAACTTTAATCTCCAGCTCTAACTCTAACTGGCTCTACCACAACACCACATCAACATCAATAAAGCTAAACCATATGCCATTACGTCTTAGGACATTGTTTTAAAAGAACTGTATCTACAACAATGTAGATATTTGGATTTCGGTTGAGTGTATGCATTGTCTGTTATGTTTCGCCTGAATTTGATTTCATGAGCTTCTCCTTTTTTCCACTGTATATAGTTTTTATTTTTGCTCTTTTGTCTTTTTGCATTCATTTGCTTCATAAAAACTGTTGATCACAAAACAAGTGAGGAGGCAGAGAGTCAGAATGTTCTGGATATTCTCCTCTATTCTGCTGGCTTGCGGCTTATTCAGTCGGGGCCTAATGTAGCGGTGACTGAGCCACAGTCAAACCTAGCTAATATCTTGTGGCATGCTAATCAATTGGCCACTGAGCGCTATATCTAAATAAATTTGAACACACAGACACTGAATGACAGGCGCTCGATCAAACCTGGGCTGCCTACTTACTTACAGACTGTGGGGAAGATGGTTTAAGCAGCCTGCCTAATGACTGCAATGTAACTGTCTCCTGTTGTGCAGGTGGGAACCTTGGCTTCTGTTTTAAGGGGGCTTTTTCCATAGTCTCAGCCAAAATGTAGGAGTTGAGGTGGACACATATGTCCTCATTAACGTAACTGTATAGATTTGGTGTTGTGCTACATTTGTGCACACATAGCAAAGGTGGTGGTGAAGGAGGGCTGAGGTGGAGGGGTTGAGCTTGTGTTGGGTAATGACCAGAGGTGTCAATGCAAGCTTCAGGAAATAAAAACCCTGCCACTGCCCCAGTTTATCGCAATCATTACACTTAATCATATGATTGTAATCAAATCATTAGGCCCACAGATCAGCTAATTCCTGAAACCAACTGTGTTAAGTGCACAGGCAGAATGAATATATGGCAGGTTTTTTTGCTTTCTGAAGCTGGGATTGACACCTCTGGTAATGACAAAATACCTCCTCAAGAACACCGTACATTGTCCTCCATTGTTCCACTGACAAACGTTAGCTTGCCAATAGGCTGTGAAAAAAGGTTTCTCTTTGACAGGGCGAATTTCCTTAATCAGTTACCATGCAACCAAAATAGCTTGGCAAGGGCCAGGTCATTTCTCATGCTCGTGTCAATAAAACAGCATTGTCTCTTCAAATGGCTTGAAATGAGGATCTCATTATCCTTCTGCACCCCCTCCCATCCGCATCTGACACCAATCAGCCGGCGCAAATGATGAGAAATCTATACGGCTAGAAAATTCTGTCTTGTCTAATCTGATTTCTATTATGTCTGTTACGCGTTCTAGCAATGTTGCTGTCAACGGTCCATTGATTCCATCTTGATATTTGTTTTGATAGCGATACATTTAATTTATAGACCTTTACCACACACACACACACACACACACACACACACAGACTCTGGCTTAATTATACTATCCCCTTTAATGAGTTTTACTTTTAAGGCTGTCAGGCTACACCTATCAATGATTCATTGGCCTTGCCTTTTATTTTTGTTAAGCACATTGAACTGCCTTTGTGTATGAGATGTGCTTTACAAATAAACTTGCCTTACCTTGCCTGCACCCAGGGCACCACAGAAACAAAACAGGGGATGGCTGACATGAGTGAGAAATTCACCAGGACCCAAGGTCACTCCAAGTCAGAGGGAAATAAATAGAAGGTTGGGTGTAAACTGGCCTGATTATGCAGCCAACACACACATACATACACACACGGAAACACAGACACACAAAGGCACAGACATTCGTACACAGACAGA
>CM050213.1:16327500-16392500 GCA_027475355.1 Coilia nasus | reverse complement strand
GAGAAAGAGAGAGACAGAGAGAGAGAAAGAGAAAGAGAGAGAGAGAGAGAGGAGGGAGACAGAGAGAGAGAGAGAGAGAGAGAGACAGAGAGAGAGACCGAGAGAGAGAGAGAGAGAGACAGAGAGAGACCGAGAGAGAAAGAGAAAGAGAGAGAGATCGAATAACCCCAAGTGTGAAAAAAGGAGAGAGAGAGTGAACACAAACACACGTGTAATTATGGGTTTTTTAGGCGTCGAGAGAGAAAGAAAGCACAATGCAGCCCACCAGGCTCTGAAATTAGAAAAGTGTTACTCCATCCACACCACAACAGACAGCAAAATATCACATACACACAAATACACACACACACACACACACACACACACACACACACCAATGATAATGCCAACATGGCAGCACTGACTCAGCCTCACTGTAGACAGGGGAGTGACATGTGTGAGTGAATTTGCCACATGCTTTGTCATAAGAACACAGACATCCACTCACCAATGGATGGACAACTTTAATTAGCATCCTGGTCAGGGACACCATTTCATGGAAAATGCATCTGTCATTTAATGGAAAATGCCTCTATCAACGGCACTAAACACCGCTTAGCACACTACACCCTAAGACCAGAATCAAGAGAATAAGGTCCAAACCAGTTTGACATTTCCATTTATCCATCGACCAAAAATTGATTCATTTTCAAATTAGATTTAATTAAATTTACCTCATTTCACAGGGACAATTCATCACAAAGGGATAATGGCTCAAACTCATCACCAAAATCCCATCAGCAATGGATTAACTGTTTTGGCCATAAGAATAGACAGGAAACCACATTTGCCGACAAGGACTTAACAAATGTATGTTAAGCCCTACCTCAAACAAATATTTCTTCTCTAAATTACACACTGCACACAAGGACGATGGAGTTATACATCCCCGAGTTCCATTTCTGTGTTGTGAATCTTCAAGATATATGTGCTTTCCCGCGATGGAGGACAACCAGCTGTGTCATAAAATATTAATGTCCATTTCGGTGCCTGTGCACTGGCAGACTAATTACATTTTCATTAATATTCAATTGTGCAATCATTTTAGGTCCTGGCAATTCCAAAATTTACACTCATTTAACCTTAAGGGTGTAAATAAGGATAATCTAAACAGCACAGGAGGCTGTTAACACATGAGCAAATGCGAACATGTGTGGCTGTATTCTCTTTATGCGGGCTTTCATTCTTGTGTTGTTCCTATCTATGATCTTCAGTATCGCGGTGGTGCGACTGTGATGTACAAGGCACATGTACATATGCAGAGATACCCTTTTATATGCTTGCTATGAGATGTAATGCACGAGTGAAACTGCTTGAAATTCCTGCCAAAATGTACAGCATTTATATCCGTGCTGTCAGATGAAGGCCAAACAGAATTCCTGAAAGAGCGGAACAAGGCAGCCTGCAATGGTGGGCTGAGCTCGCAGCTCCTGATCCCTTCAATATGAATTGTGTAACACAAAGATTTTTCAGGTTGTGCCCACACATCAACCCCTTTATGATTCTATTTTAAACCTATCAGAGAAAAGCTCTGTGGAACACTCCATTCAAAGTTATCTGGCTGTCAGCTTCAGATCAGCTCTCAGTTCTATGGAAATTACACAGTCCTGGAGAAATATTATCCTTCAAGTGTTCTTTTACGGAATGCTGACAACCCCTATGTTGGCTGAAACCTATTTCCCCTTTAGTCACTTCTATGTGTTTTTGTAAGGTTATGGGACATGTGAATCTAGTAATTTGTCAAATGATGAAAACCACAGTGAACAGGAGAAATAGGAAATAACAAGCTTCAAGTCTGATGGACTAGACAGGTTAATTCAGTCGAGTTTTGCTGGAGTCATGTTCTTCACAGCTCCACTGAACCGCTATCTCTGGTGGATGTTAATGTAAATGTCATAGCGGATTTCACAAGCAAATTGTTCTGCTGGATGATACCATTCCACACTGGAACATGCAACTAAGTACAACAAAGTGATCACGCACTGGCTAATTCCCACCCTCGACTTGGAGCACATGCGCCTGAAAGCACTCTCTCGTCTCTCCTTTACGTTTGATTCATATCATGGCTGAGGGGAGTTCTTGTATTTCACTTTTATGACATGTGGTGGAAGGCACAAATCCACACCGCTCTGTTTTCTTTCCCTTACCGTAGCCGTCAATGTGCTGTCACAAGTGATAAGCTCAGGATGTTAGGCACTCTCTCTACCTCTCTCTCTCCCTCTTCCCTTCCCTCTCGACCCCCCCCCCCCTTCCCCCCCCTTTTTTGGCTCTGACACAAGAGGATCCCCACCCCAAGCAGCCCTAAATGCCTCCAGCTCTCATTCCACCTTTTCTCCTTATTAGCTCAGCATGGGAGCTGTAGAATTGGGAACTCATTTAGCCTAAGCGCTCTCAAGGTATAGGACGAAGCTGCTTGACACTGATGCATGTAATTGCAGTTTAAAGAAACTTCCCTTCAGCATTCAGACTATCATCTTATTGAGGGGAAAGGAAGATAGCCACTTGTGATACCTTGAGAGGTAAAAGGAAAAAATAAAGCATTTTTATGGCAATAAGAAAGGTTTAAATGTGACACAGGAGTCAATGACTTAAACACCACTGGGACCTAACCGTTCTCAGGAGGAGCCTAGACATGAGCGGATTCATAACTGCTGGGAGGAACATCCTCGCTCAGTCTCTCCCACTGGCGCGTCTGTATGATAGATCTATCCCGAGGTAGCATATCTCCCTTGTGTATACATGGTGACATCCATTAGCAACACTTCCCAACTTACCAGGTCCTGATTCTTCACATAGGAATAGACCCACACCATCATTTACGCCTGGCAAGAGGTCAATGACTCACTACTCTAATAAGAGAGCTCATAAAATCCTCATATTAAGACTTTTTTATTTTTGTGGCAGAGACTTCAAGACAGTTGCAACAGATAGCCTACTGGAACGACAACTTAGAAAACATCTTAGACCTAGAGAAACCAGTCTCTGTCATAAAAGGATCTCATATATCTGCAGAAGAGCCAGATCTACTAGTTCCTTCCTAATGCCTATGTGTACAAAAAACACACTGGAGTAGCTTAAATATGGTCTGTGACCTTATTTGCTTGTGACCATGCTTTTGCACAAAACCATTTCATCCACACCACCTACACCCCTTGTTTTAGCTATAATTCAGATGCGAGCGATCTGTTACAAATTCCAATGATAATAATGAGTATGTTGCGTGAAGGCTTTTACACTGTTGAAATTAGTTTAAGAACAGCAGACCTACAAAACAATGTGTTAAACTGAATCTCTGCTGTAACAGTCCAAATAAGCTACAAAACTGCAGTCGATTATAACAGCGCCGTTCCTTACGCTCATCAGTTAAACAATAATTATCAGGATATAAAACTACTCTTCACAATTTATACACGTAATTAGGTAAGGAATACAAACGTTTGAGTCCCAATAGCTGTAGTCAAACACTGTCCACCTGGCTGAATCTTCTCACCTCAATACAAAGTTTCCCCCAGTCCTTCAGACATGCGATGGCTACTTTTAGCGGGGCATATAACAGATCCTTCTCAGGCAATAAAACAAACTAATTGATGAATCATAAGCCAAGGATAAATATTTCCATTGCAGAGTTATGCGCGGCTCCATAAAATCTGTCACGGCAAATGCAGATGGAGTTGTTGCTTCGTTCAGTGCAGTCTCTGGTTCTGTGACGGGTATATCATTCCGAGCGAATCCAGGGAGGTGATACCCAGCCGGGTAACTGCTGTGTTTGCTTTTTTATGACCATTACATCGTCTAAAAGGGGGGAGGGAGCTGCAAGCCACTTAAACCCAAAGATGTGGGTCCTGCTGGCCACTCGCTATACAGCGCCACCTCTCGGTCCAAGCCAAAATTACAGCGCCTCCTTTCCTTCCGACTCTCCAATGTTCACAGCTCGGCCGGAGACCGTCGTCTTCCCGGCTCCATTTCAACAGGATTTTTTACACTCCTAACCACCCCAGATCAGGACCAGACCGATTCTAAGGTAAAGAAGAAGCTTTAAGGGTCGTGGAGAGCCCAGGTTAGGGGGTAAAACATCGTCCTTTCTTAGTGTTTTCAGGGCTGTCGCTGAAGAGGGAGCTCGAAACTGACTTCACGCATCAGTTGGTACACCATGCTGATACTGGAGTGCCTCCTACCATAACAAACCTCTTCGTTCTACAAAGGATTTTAAAGATCGGATCTCGAATTCTTACTCTGCTCCCTCACGTATCGAACGAGTTAGCCTTTCTGTACACATATTCGTCGGTAAATCCGTGTTCTCTTCTAAAGTGATAGAAACATGAAATGTTTTATTTAGCTTGCGAGCCCCCCTTGCTGCGAATAGGTGCAATTATGCTTTCCTTGCAGCTCTCGAATCTCATTCTCCCCACCAATATTTGTGCGCTGGTGGCGATGTAAATAGCCGTGTATTTTGTCATTTACGCTCAATAACCTAGCTACTTGGTGCTTTTCAGGGGATGCAAAACTCACCTTACCATGCATTACGAAGGTTAAGAAGAAGCTATGGTTGCTAGCTCGCTGTATCATTAAGTAGATAACTGCTGTTACAGTCAATGCAAGTGAAACGTTATTATGTTGCTATAGGCAATTTTATCGCTCGTTACTCTTTCGCCCCATAGTATCCATAGCCATTCGCTTACATTAACTTTGTATCCATGTCGAGGCAGTTGTATAAGACTGGTACGCCTTAAGTGAATGTTTGCAAACGTGGACATCGGTCGTCCTTCAAATTGACAACATTTTGGTTCAGCTAAATAATTGCAGACATCGTTCAACTTGGTGGGTTCCTGAAGTCTGCATGGAATTTCACACCTTAGAGCCAAATATTTCATGTATCAAAACAGGTGCAACATTAAGAAAAGTACTTTGCTATTTGAGTAGACGAAGATGACAACTAAATTGATTGTACTTACGACTCCCTCTCAATTGCAGATGAATTTACATAATTTATCCTAAAAGTTGAGTAAGTCATCAAGAATCGCTGCAATTTGAAGTCTCCTTACAGGTTGCTTGGGCAATGAAGGAAGCTTGTAAATATCTGCAGTAGCTTAGTCGTGCTTACTGATTAAGAAGTCCAGTCATTGATAGATGTGTGATCTAACCCCAGCGTGGTGGCGCATTCCGAGCCCAAGTTTAGAACTTGTTGTCTTTGACCCAAGGGGGAAAACATGTCCAGTGAAAGACAACGATCAGATGACGAAAGTCCGAGCACCAGCAGCGGGAGTTCTGATGCGGATCAGAGAGACCCTCCCGTGCCAGAACCGGAGGAGCAAGAGGAGAGAAAGCAGCCCACACCTCCTCAGCAACAAAAGAAGCCAACTAAACTGTCCAGCAAAACAACGGCGAAATTGTCCACCAGTGCTAAAAGGTAAACAAAAAAAATCAGCCTGGCTTGTGATTTTGTTGATTGGCATCTCAGTGTCTTAACATGCTGTCCACGTTATGGCCAACTTGTTTGAACGAAGTGGATATCGATTTTGGTGTGATTAGGTGTTAATTTCACTTTTAAATATATGTTTTCAAAGCCTTGGCTGCGTCTGCGAATATGCGTCTGATAAACCACTATTGGAAAAAAAACATGGGGTATCTGATTGAAAAGTCACATAGGGAACATTTCCTCAGCTTAATTAGGATGATTTACTAACTACTTAATAAATAAGTAATGCATGGCATATATAGAGGTGCGCTCCTGAAACTTCGCAGCCAAGTCAAACTGCACCACTGACAAGAGACCGAGACAACTCATGACAACATTGTCTAGGTTTTTCTTCCTGTTTTGTCTCAGGCCTTTTGAACTGGGGTCCCCTCATTCATATTGACAATGGTCAAAGTAAGCAGGTTAATAGCTGTCATCACATCTGAGGGCGGAAAGAGGCTTGGAAAAGAAGATGCAGATGTGAGAAATGTTTGAAAAGGAAGGGAAGAGTAACTTAACTTCTGCAGCACAAAGTCTTGTTTATGTAATGAAAATGGTAATTACATTGTCAGTGGTAAAATCATCCTTTTTATCCCTCTTCTCAGTGTTGATAAAGCTTTGGAAACAGCACCCAAGCTCTGATTTAAAGCCCTTGTCAAATATGCCCCAGCTACTCCCCCCTCCCCTCCTGCCTCATTTGCATATAAGCTTTAAAAGAAAATCTTTTGTGCTAAAAGTGACCAGAAGCAGCCGTCTTGAGCCAAGGCAGGCACCTCGGGCCCTGGGCTTTGTTTTGAGGCCGCGAGCCGCGGCGCAGGATGAGGGCAAGGGCAGCAACGGGGACCGCAAAGTTTTCCTGTTATGGGATTCGGGTTATGCCTCCGAGAACAAAGAGGAAGCAGCCATGTTAGCTGTAGTGAAGGGAGAGCCAGCCGTGCATTAAACGCTGTGCTGGTAGAGGGCAGTGTAATTCCCCCTACTGCTTGCAACTCTCAACAGCGCTCTGCTCCTCTCTTTCTCTCTCATTCCCCGTCTCTCTTTCTTTCTCTCTCTCACTCTCTTTCTCTCTCTCTCGCACTCTCTTTTTCTCACTCTCTTTTTTTCTTTATTTCTCTGTCTTTTTTCTCTCTGTCTCTATTCTCCCACAGAATCCAGAAGGAGCTAGCTGAAATCACTTTGGATCCTCCGCCCAACTGCAGGTAAGACAAGTGTCCTTTTATTTGTCTGACAGTTTTTTTTTTTCGCTTCATAGCCTGTGTATATTCTCTGGCTTGACTTGACACTAGAGAGAGAGAGAGGATAGAGAGAGAGAGAGAGAAAGAGAGAGAGAGAGAGATAGGATAGAGAGAGGAGTGTTGAGAAATCACACCAACTGTTGCAGTGAGGTTTCAGTCTCACTATTTATCACAGTTGGATTGGATTTGTTTCCCTTTTTTGCCAGCAAATGTGAGTCTTTAAGCCCACGTGCTAAGGTGGTGTTTTGATGCAGTGACATTGCGATGTTGTGAGGGGGCTTGGTGGTTTGGCCTGTTGTTATGTTTTATTAGCATAACAGATGCTGTCTTTACGAGTGCATCTTTGATTACCATCCTCACGGTGAACTTTGGTCACTGCGCCTCTTTAATGAGCTGACATGAACAAGCGAGCAGGCAGGCAGGCGAAGACAGGAATCAGACTCAGCTCAACTGTTAATTTGAAGCTTGACAGATTACTTTTTATATTTATGGTCTGAATACCAGAGGCATCCTGCCAAGCAACCGTACAGTAAGGTTTTAGTCCAGACTCCCTGGTGAAGTAGTTAAGTAAGCTTTGTGTGTGCAACTAATGCTGTTTTAAAAATCAGATTTGTCGCTCATGGTGGGTTCGCCTGAGTAAATGCTGGTGGTGTCAGGTTTAAAACATGTATTTCCAGGTGCTGTAGTGTATTCAGTCTAAGCGTATTTTCCATCTGGATTTATTCAGATTCCTGATTTCATTGCCTTTGAATCATCTGGATTCTGAGTATTTGGGTTTCATCATTGAGGCATACATTCACGGAGCTGATTCCCATCCATCAGATAACAGAATCTTTTACATGTATGACACGGAGCATGGGGGCCCCTCACTCCTGTGCCCCCGGTACTGAAACCCCGCTGTGGAACTAAATTGCGCAAAAAAGGGGTGGGTGGGTTGGGGTATTTGAAGGGGGGGGGGGGGGGGGTGTGAGATGGGGGGTGGTTGAAATAAGAGCACCCCCTCCAGCCCCCCTTGCTAAGGTTCAGCCATAGGTCTTGTCAAAACTGCTTCAACTTGCAGCCCCAGCTTGACTTGTTAAAGCCAAGAAGCCGCGGTTGATGGCCAGTATGTGTGTGTGTGTGTGTGTGTGTGTGTGTGTGTGTGTGCGCTGACCTTCGACGATGCTGCGTTGTGGTGGCCGAGGCCAAACTCAGTGTAGCAGCAGCTGGGTGTGATTGGAGGTAAATTGGTACAGTGATCAGGAGTGGATAACTATGAGACTCCCCCTCAGCCCCTCCTCAGCTTTTGGCAGCCAATACACCAAGCCACTGCCATGATGTGCATGCTTTGGGGATTGGTGAAGCATTGTGAAACAGGAGGAGTACCCCTTGCAAAAACCTTGATGACACTGGCAAACTGTGAGTGGTTGCGTTGCTGCACATTGCGGTGCACTGGTTTGGCACTGGTGGCTGCTGTGTTCAGCAGACTGCAATAATAATGGCCCCATAATGCTGCACAGCTCCTCCGTTTTGGCGCGTGGATTTCCCTTCAGCCAGGCGGAATTCCCCCGTGCATTGCTTACCTGCAGGCTGCGATATTATTAAATTGATTTGATGCTAATGCTCCTCGTGGCATTGTGCAGGCATATGTGCGTTGGATGTGAGCGTCTTCTCTCTCTCTCTCTCTCTCTCTCTCTCTCTGTCTCTCTCTCCGCCTCCTCCTGCTCTGTTTGGCCTTTGCTGAAGGAAAGTCTTTGGCTCTGTGTCAGTCAGTGGGAGAGCTTTGACGTTTCTATTGGTGATGTGTTATTTTGGGGGGTTAAACCCTATCCCTCAGCCCTGCGCTCATTGAAATGACACAATCCCATAAACGTCATGTCGTAAAATAACAGTGGCACAATGGATAAGAGCAGCCTTGAATTACTGCTCTGGGGAGATGTAGGAGGCTTACCTCGTGGTTTTCTGCTCTGGCTTCAGCCAGCTACCTGCGTTTATGCTTCAACTGTCAGGCCGTGGCGAGCCTAGTCCTGCAGCAGCGGTTGACCATATCTCCTCTTCATCAACTGCCTCTCAGGCCTGCACCGAACTGCATTAAAAATTCATACCACAGCCTTGTTTTTAAAAATCAAACATCTTGCTGAACACACTTATTATCATTAAAATAAACAAACATAGCTGGTTATTAGATAAGGGCGTTTCTTAGTTGGAGCTTTCTTTCTTTCTTTCTTTCTTTCTTTCTTTCTTTCTTTCTTTCTTTCTTTCTGTGTAATCTGTGTTAATGTTGTTATTCATAGGGTAGCTTTTTTTTGGACTCAGCATTTGAGTGACTGCACTATTGTGTTATATTTACCTTATGAAATACGTCCTGTTGATGCACAAGAAGAGCCTCTAGGCTGGGCCCTCCCTTGTTAAGCCAGTGGTTAATGTTCATGTCTTCAGCCTTAAAGTTCATGCTACAGTCATGCCTCGCAGACAGTGGGGCTGGTATTGATTAAACACTGGGATGTCCGTCAGCGCGCAGATAAAAAAAAACTTGATTATGTTTGCAATCAAAGGCCATTGTATTGCTTTCAGATCTGCGTGGGCGTGTTGTCCTCATGCATTTGTCAAATATGCAGAGCAGCCTAAATAATTTACACAGAGGCAGTGCCACATGTGGGTTAAGTAAGTGAGCTCTCAGCTGTTTGTTTGCTGTTGAAATACATCACATTGTATTTTTTTCTTGTAAAGCTGGAGGGTGCTGGTTTATTTATTTATTTATTTATTTTTGTTCATGTGTGTGCTGTGAGTAGCTTACACCACAGAAATGCCAACACATACACATCATGATAACAACATTCCACAGTGAAGGATGCACAGCGAATCCCTTACGCGATCATTATCAGATATCTTTGTTGACCGTGGTGGTTATAGTTGTAGTAGTTTTTTTTTTATTGCCCTCATTGTGATTTGATAGCATCTCTCACTGTTAATGTGATTTGGATTTGTGCCTTCTAGTGCAGCCGAGGGAAAGAAAGGAAAGGCAAGGCGAGGCGAGGAGGAAGGGTTGGATTGGGGTTGAGCATATTGACAGCTCTAAATTGGCACATTTGTTGTCTGTCAGCTCAATCATTTGGACTGGAAATGGCTGCAATGAACTGACACTGTTGGCATAAATGAATTCATACTTTGCTTCAGTAGTTGTTGTGCTGGTATTCTTTATTGATTTTTAATTCAGCCTTACAGGGCAGTTTTCACACTCTGTCCCCTTCATCCCCCACTCCATCACGCCAACACACACACACACACACAAACACATGCACACACACACACTCACACACACACACACACACACACACACACACACACACGCACACACACACCTCCTCCCACTCCAGTGTCTCGATTCCCATTTGCTCTAATGGAAAGCTATGGGAACATTTTCATTTGCGTCGTGCATCGTGTTTCTT
Source organism: Coilia nasus (assembly GCA_027475355.1). Classification (NCBI taxonomy): domain Eukaryota; kingdom Metazoa; phylum Chordata; class Actinopteri; order Clupeiformes; family Engraulidae; genus Coilia; species Coilia nasus. Next base: position 16,382,343 of record CM050213.1, on the reverse strand, counting down.
TTTTTTCCTTCCCAAGCCAAGTCACTTATGCAGACTTCGCAGTGGCCCAGTCAAGAGTGATGTTTGTTGGGTTTTTTGTATAATGTAGTCAAGGACACCATTTAACATGACCTGCTTGTAGACCGCAGGCGCTAATCAGCTCAAGACAGCGCCAGCATCTCTTCTTCATGATTGTGTCATAATAAGGCAATGCTGGAGTACTGGAAAAATGTGAGCTGTCAGAGAGAGAGAGAGAGAGAGAGAGAGAGAGAGAGTAAGAGGGAGAAATGATGCTGGTTAGATGGGGTAAATATTTAAAGAAGGCTTCCGGCTGTTATGTGTCATTTCAAATTTGGACACATTTAGTAATTTGAGAAGCAGTGCAGCTATGTAATTGTGTTTGGGTTGCTGCTGCTTGTTACACTGAGCTGTCTTTGAATCGGGTTGTGAAACTGGGTGAGGAATACATGGATTGTTATGGCTTGACCAAATACTGTGCTTTTGTCTGCGTACTGTTCGTATGTGTGTGTGTGATTTGCCTGTGTGTGTCTGTGTGTGTGTGTCTTTGTGTGTGTGTGCCCGGGTATTTCCCAGTTTGGTTACTGGCTTCGTGCTTGCGTGAGAGCTGCTACTGCCCACTACTGTCCCTCTGTGTTTGTTTGTTTGTCTTTTTTTCTGACCATCATTTTTTTCCGGACCTGTCCGCAATGGCAGCCAAACACACATTTATTCTGTGACTGACACTGACGGCGTGTATCTTAGCCAGGCTGCAGTCCAGCTGTCAGGTTCGCTCTGCAGTTTTGTTGTGTCAAAAAAAACCTCCAGCAGACACATTCATTGCTGCCAGTCACCACCGCACACAGAAACACACACACACACCCACGCACGCACACACACACACACACACACACACACAATGAGCAAACACACACGTACACACAAATGGACACAGACACAGACACATACACAAATGAACACACACACATGCAGACACACAAACACACACACACACACACACACACGCAGTGGACAAAGAACTGCCACTAAAGGGCTATTGATCTGAGTGTACAGTGGAGAACAGGCAGAGAAAATTTGGCATCTTCATTTTGCCTCTGAAGTTGCATAGCAGGCTGCAGAAACACAGTTGTTGGTGCTGGTAGCGCGTGTCAGGCGATTAAATCAGCATATTAAGGTGACCGGTCAGGGCTCCTTGTTGTTCTAATTATTGAATTAATGAGTTTGCTCTTTTGTGACTTTATTAGACCAAGCTGTTTTCAGCAGTCTGAGCTGAGTTGAGTAAGCGTAGGGTAGCTTACTCTGTGTTGATGAGCGTCATACGCATTTACCTTCCATATGACGGCAAATTCATTGGGAAATGCTGGGAAATTATTACGAAAAGTAATGTTTTTTTAACGTTAAATAAATGTGGCACCTTTCCAAAGTTAATGACTTACTGTGTTAAATAATTGTAGTTTCAGTACTGATCCAAATAATCTTGATTATCATGTTTTCCATCATCGAGCAGCCCTAGTGTGTGTTGAGAATAAATGAGTTGCTCTGCTTTTTTCGGAGAAGGCCAAATGAAGTATTTTTTCTTCCTTTTGGGAAACTCAATTTGTGACCTGAATATTCAGCCATGAGCTTTTAAAACTAATTAATCCTTTGCTGTGAACTGAAGGTGCATAAAGAGATTCCTGGGTTTTATTTTAGCATGAAGTCATATTGACTTTGACTATAACCTCAACCACCTTCATTTCAGTACCTAAGCAGTAATCAGCTATATCCACCACCCACATCATGGGATGTCTGTGTGTATGTCCACGTGTTTCTGCCTACGTTTGTGTGTGTGCATGTCTTTGTGTGTGTGTGTGTGTGTGTGGGTGTGTGTGTGTGTTTGTGTGTGTCTGGAGGGTGTACATTTGTGTCCTACCCTTTCTTACACCCCCCCCCCAACCAACACACACACACACACACACACACACACACACACACACACACATTCATTCCCTGGGCTGTCACTGATGGCTGATAACACTTAGCCTTGTCATGGCGTGGCTGTTTGGTCCAGGCTTCTGATAACCACATCGCGGACACACGCTGAGCTGTGTGATAACGACCCGCCACCAGACACACACACACACACACACACACACACACACACGCACACACACACACACACACACGCACGCACACACAGACACACACACACAGACACATTGTCTACATAAACCAGTAGTGCTCTAGTTTAGCAATGGCTGTAAAAGAGGAGGACCCATAAATGCATGTGTGTGTGTGGTTGTGTGTGTGGTGATGGATGTGTTTATGTTTGAAGGTGTTTGAGAGTGTGTGTGTGTGTGAGTTTTTATGTGTGTATGTGAGTTCTAATACTGTGTTGGTTTGTGTGCATTTCTATTTGTGGTTTTCTTGCTATCCGTCTTTAACTCAGGTTAGCCTGACATTTTTTAACAGTGACAGACCTGAAGCATCTCTGTTTCCCTTTCAGGAAAACCATGAATAGCTGTCTGAATGTGTTTGGCCACGCAAATACCACAAGTACACACACACACACACAAACACACACACACACACACACACACACACACACACACACACACACACACACATACACAAACACACGCTGTTGCTATGCCTTTCTGTCTTTTTCTGCCTTTAAGGCTGGCCTTCAGAGGTGCTTTTGGAGAGTGCTTGCTTCTTGTGCTGTACCCTTCTTTTCCAGTGTGGTTGCCTAATTATTACAACGGCTTTAACTCTCATTTTAACTTGTTGAGTGTGTTTTTATTTTGTCGTAATGGCCTCCCCTTTGCGAGTATGTGTAGGGAGAGTCTTGCTTGGGGAGGTATGGGGGCAAAGCTGATGGATATTGTTTTCCCTTAACCAACCCCATCACCACATACACAAACCTCCAGCAGACACATTCATTGCTGCCAGTCACCACCGCACACAGAAACACACACACACACACACACACACACACACACACACACACACACACACACACACACACACACACACACACACACACAGGCATGCACACACACACACACACACACACACACACACACACACACACACACACACACACACACACACACACACACACACACCCCTTCCATCAATGTGTCCTCCATTGAGACCTAACCTCATTAACCCATTAGTTCAGGGTTGTGGCCACAATGGCTGTCTGTGTGGCACTGCAGTTATGTCATGCCTGACATCTCTTAATGTGATTTCAACACCTGCAGAGGCGTATCATAGAAGTGCATGTTTATTGCTAAAATCAGTCCAGCTCAAAGCACTGATGGTTGGATGTCAGAAGCCAAAAATGATGTTAAAAACCTACGCTTCCTTATTTCTTTGACTGTTTTCTCCGTTGCTTGAACTTACAGAGATACAGAAAGAATCAAGATGTGCCCGACGCGTAATTCTTCCAGCAAGTCTGTCAGCTCCGTTTTACTAGCTGGTGTATACACTCGCCATTCTGTTCATTTTCCTCTCTCTCTTTCTTCTCTCTCTATATTTCTCTTCTGCTTTTTGCTGTCACCCTTACACACACTCTGTCTAACACACACACACACACACACACACACACACACACACACACACACACACACACACACACATACACATACACAGATACACACAGACACACTACCTCTCTCTCTCTCTCTCTCTCTCTTTCTCTCTTTCTCCCTCAATATTTTTCCTCTCTCTGGCTCGCTGAGTCCCTCTCCCTCTGTCACTGTACACTGCAGCAGAACTTTAGTCTGTTGGAAGTCGATGGCCGAGGGGATTGGGGGAGGGGGGGTGATGCAGGGAAGTGGGGGGAGGGGTAGGTGTGGGGGTGTGGGGGGGGGGCGGACGTCCACCTGCTTCGCCTGTCGTACTTGAGCGCTTTGACCGCGAGTGGCGAGAGTAGCCGCTTTCACACCAGCGTGTGCAGCGAGCGCCTGACAAAGAGGGGGTGGGGGTGGGAGTGGGGGTGGGGAGGAGGGTCCTAGAGGGGCACTCGTTGCACTACACGGCCTACACAAAAGAGCCCACACCCCTCGGGCCAGCTGCCCGTGCCTCCCCGGCGTCCCCACAAAGGGACGAGCGGCTCCAGAACATGCCAGCTCAATTTGGGGAAGCATTTTTACTGCCGTCTTCTTTGAACCCAGACAAAAGGTCCTCTTCCTGTCTTCAAAGTGGCCTGTCAAGGAGGTGCCCTCCCAAATTGGCACGTCTTGTCAAGACCGCTTCCTACATTTGCAATTCCTTTGCTCTCTCTCTCTCTCTCTCTCTCTCTCTCTCTCTCTCTCTCTCTTTCGCTCTCTCTTGTTCTCTCTTCCCTTTTTTTTCTCTTCTGGCTCTCTCTCTTTCTGTCTGTCTCACTCTCTTTCACTGTTCATCTCCCAGTCTTGTGCCGTCTCTCTATCCCTTTCTTTGCGTCCTCGTTCCCAACACTGTTTTTGTGTGTTCCCGAGCTCTGTGGAATGTAGCACTGGTCCATTTTTAAGGGCCTCCCCCCTGCCTGTGTCATGGTTGCACTTTGAGGCAGTTTGGCTCCTTAGGTTACGAGAGGCCTTCTAAATGTCCACCCCCAGTCCGTCCTTTAAGAGCATCATCTTATCCTTGTATCCTTGTTTGACAACACTCATCTGTTAATCCTTCTTGACTTGTCTGTCTCTCTCTTTCTCTCTCTGTCTCTCTCGCCCCCCCCGCCCGAGTTCCCCCCAACCCGCCTTTGTCTTTTGTTCGTTGTCTTTGTGGGCTGGGTGATGATCAGGAAGAGGGATTGTGTGGTGGTGGGGGGTGGGGTTAGTTGTTGATAAACGGTCATAATTTCCGTCTCAGTCTGTTGGAAAGTATCTATTGTGCAGCGAGCTGCTTCATCACGTCTGGGAGCAGTGTTTCACAGTCGGCGAGTCGGAGAGAGAGCTAAGCGTCTCGTCTGGTCTTTTTTTCCCCCCCTCTTCTTTCTTTTTTTAATCCCCCCGCACACTGTGTTCTCTTTTTTAATGCATCAAACCTAATGGTGGAGGCCAAACTATGTAGCCCCACAGGAGCAGTGCCGCATGAGCCAGCTATTCATAGACAGTGCTGAGAGAGAGACAGAGAGAGAGACAGAGAGAGAGAGAGCGACAGAAAGGGAGGGAGAGAGAGAGAGTGCAAGCGACAGAGAGAGAGAGAGAGAGTGTGAGAAATTTGTGAGTCAGTCAGTCTGTTTTTGTAGCCATTTCACATTGAGCCTTTCTTTCAGTGGGTGTGAGCCTTCTTAGAAAGCCACTGTTATAAACATCTGTAGAGGTTCTGTCATGCATTTGTATTAATCAAAGGAGGTCATTGTCATTTTTTTTTTTTACGGCTAAGGAAGGAACTAACCCACGTGTGTTTAAAGGAGCTGTGAATTGGCTGACTCTGCAGCGAGATCGAGTTTCAGTTTTTTGCCACTGGACACAGTATATCCTCTTTAGTTCGCCCTGAGGAAGACGTTTAAGTGTACCAATGTCACCAATGGAGGAACATCTTGAATGAATTCACAGTTCTCTTTATGGAGCTGTAATTGTCATCTTTAGCGGTCTTTAAAGCTAAGTGTTTATTACCCATTCTTAAGAATCACTTTCTCCATGGGTAAATGGGAATTAAAAAATCTAGTAGCAACAGGCTGCCTGACTCGGAGCAGGAGAGCACACATTCAGACAGATGATACATTTCTCAGTCGTGGCTTCTCAGATTCTGCTCACAGCTCTCTGGGGACATACATCACAGCGTTTCAGCATTCGTGACTGTGAGGGCACATGTCTTTGTAGTCGTATAACACGAATCCCACATCAGATGGTGTGTCTCAGGCACTGCCTGTGTGCCTGTATTCTCTCGCTTAACATAAGCTGTTTACTAGACCTAGCCGTTTCTGTGGATATCAGGCAGATGTGTTGACCACAATGCTGCGGTGTTAGATTTGGCTTATGAGCGGATTACATTGTCATGTAGCCGACAAATTGGAAGGGCATTGAGTCCAGGGATTATAACCTGTTGTCAAACTGCCCTAAGAAAGAAGAGACTGGAGTATTTCATGTTAAAGTTCACGTTCTTTTATGTTTTACAGACCTAATCATAATAGTAGCCTATACATTTTGTAGTAAAATGTGGGATTGGTACACTTTTATTTAAAATACGATGTTCAGGTGACATGGAGTATGATACTGTAAGGCTTATGTCTCTGGGAAGTACTTGTTCAGCTGTATATATCACACTTAGGCTGCTGAAGACATTTCTTACGTGTTGACAAGCCACTTTGCGGATCTGCTGCCTCAGAATGGAGCTAATGCACCTTATTGCGTCCATTAGGCTCCAGGCTGTTTGCCTTCAGAACAGCTCATTTGCCGAGAGAAGCTCTTAAACTCAAGAGAGCTTGAGTAAAGACAACCTTTCCTAAACCGTTAAAATACACCTGTGTGCAAAGTTAAAAACTGTACACAGATTGAATGCTGTGGCTTTAAAGCCGGGGCTTCTGTTATTTTAACAACCACCCCGGCTAGGGCTGCAAAATTAAATGATTTTAATAAAAGTCAAAAGTTAATCTTTTGTAATTAGCTAATCATTATAATATAGGCTGAAATTAATGTGCTACTCTGTCCCAGTGGCTAATCTCGTTACACCCATGATTTTTATTCATCTCATCCTCCTTGAGTGACAGATTGTGAGGCTCTCCTTTTGTTGCTCACACACTAGACATGCTTAACAATCAGAAATGGCTATGCTGAAGCAAATTTGCGAATATTGAAATTTGACTTAAAAATGAAATCGCAAATCAAATTTAAATCACAGTATCTAAAAAAAAAAAATCATAAAAACATATTTTTCCCAAATCGTGCAGTCCTAATACCGTCAGATTGTTCCTGTTCTTCTGGTTCTTTCACATTATTTTTCCCCTGAAGCACTATCATCCTTTCAGTTGATGAAACGAGTGGAGTGATTATGAGACATGTTGTGTTTCTGAGGGAGGAGAGGTAGTTGTGGCCAAGGAGGCTTTACAGGAAAGACGTGATTTTCAGGAGACTGCGCTGATGATGTCCTGTTCTGAGGGTATTTTTGCTTTTGAAGTGGAGGCCAGTAGCACATCAAACAGCTTGCGCTAAGCAGGGTAGATGCAATCTCTGTGTAACTCCTTTTCATTTACTCGCTTAGGCAAACAATGCGCACTGCCACTCCAGACAAAACAACAACAACAACGTCATCATCATCAGTCGACAACAAAAACACCTTCATGTTTGTTTTTCATACTAACCCACTTTCTTTTCTTTTTATGTGACTTGCTCATATAGGGAACTGAAAGTAGAGAGATCAGCCCTCACTACTCCATAGTCACTCAGCCACGCTGAGTCAAAGGATCTCATAGTGATGCTATTCGGTCTCGCTCGGTTGCCTGCCGCCCATTCTCACCTTGCTCTGGTTACGCAGTATTTCCTCAGCACGCCTGACCGCCAGCCCACACCAAGGGCAGCACAAGATGACGACTGTGATTACAGTGCTCTCGATCACAGTCAGTCGCAAGAGAACAATCAGACTTCTCTCTTACTCTCTCTTTGTCTTTCTCTTTCTCCTCCCCTCTCTCCCCCTCTCTTTGTCTCTGTCTCACTCTCTTTCTTTCCCATCTCTCTCTCTTTCTTTTTCTCCCTACCCCTCTCTCTCTGTGTCTCTCTCTCTGTCTGTCTCTCTGTCTCTTCCTCTGTCCCTCTCTCTCTTTCTCTCTCTCTGTCTGTCTCTCCCCCTCTCTGTCTCTCTCCCTCTCTCTGTCTCTGTCTCCATAACTTTCTGCTTGTGCCTCACATCAGCTGCAGAAGCTTATTTGTCCTCCCAGGTGTTTCACATTTGGCCAAGTAGCAGGAAACAGACGCTGCAGCATAAGCTCTGTGTTAATGATGTGTGCTGCTCAGTGCACATAGTTAGGCAGCCCCTCCACAGAGGGCAAGGTGCCAGCACTGCTTTGTGCTCTTTGGGGCCTGCCATTGTCACTGTATGCTCATTATCTCGCGTTAGGTGTTTATCTGTCTACTGGTGCCCATCATGAAGAAAACATGGCTTACTGTCTCAAAACAGCAACAAGGGTGACTACACTTGTTGGGAACCCTACACCATAAATACTGCATCCTTGCAAGGCTAAACTTAAATCCAGTGGTTGACAGACATGTCTTCTTCAACCTTGGGCAGTAATAGATAGAAAGGCTTCACTACTTTACCACTGAAATAGGGATTTCAACTTGTTTAATGTTCAACATTACAGTAAATGTGAAACAAATAGTGATTGCTGGTCGATGATCATCCAGTCATTGACCACTGTTTGTGAACATAAAGCTATTTTGTTTTGAGCTTTTTCTCATAATGTGTGTTAATGGAGAGGCAGTGCTTAGTCTCTGAGATAAGTATACTATACTCCACAGATTTGCATTTAATTTTTTGTCAAGTGGAAGTATTTCCTTAATGTATCCAAGAGAAATCAGGTGTCATTGATAGCTGGAATATTGGGCCATATTATGGCCTTGTCTCTTTAAGCTTTCCCATTGAAACACAGCTGAAAGAGAGCATTAGAGATCATGACACTGCTCACTGACACAACAGAAAACAACAGTTACGCAATGAGGAAGTGAAACACGCCACAAATGTGTCACTAAGCAGAGAGATACCATAGGGCAGTAGATAACATGGGGCAGTAAACCTCTTCTTTCTTTCTTTCTTTCTTTCTTTCTTTCTTTCTTTCTTTCTTTCTTTCTTTCTTTCTTTCTTTCTTTCTTTCTTTCTTTCTTTCTTTCTTTCTTTCTTTTGTTGTAATTTCTTTACTTTGTAATGCTACAAATGTGTCACTAAGCAAAGGGATTCTTTCTTTGTTTTTTTTCTTTCTTTCTTTTTTGTAATTCTATATATAAAGTCTTTTGTAGCTATATTAAACTGCACCCACTGGGATGAAATGAGATTAAAATGGCAAGAAATGAATATGTGGTTTAAACTAAAAGTTACTTTTAAAATGGTACAGATGTGCAAAATCTGTCCTCAGAATACTGCTTCCATTGTTTGTCGAGGTTTATCCTAAGCATGTATCAAACGTGCAATCTGAATCAGTCATGCTTTTTAAAAAAAAAAGCAGAAAATGTTCGCCTCAAAAAACGATGTGCGCTGTCTGCTGCGGGCTTCGTTCATATGATGGAACATGTAGCCGACCTTCAAAAAGCTTGTGAAGACCCTTCTTTTCCGAGACTGCTTATCAAAACCAAATTCTACTAACCATCTCTCTACATAGGTACCTTCGATGTTCTTTACACAACTGTTTGCTATTATGTCCTCCTTTTGTAAGTCGCTTTGGATAAAAGCGTCTGCTAAGTGTAATGTAATGTAATGTAAAAAATGTAATGTCTCTCATTGCACATCCGCCAGAAACGCCCACCTCTCCCATCAGCAAACTGAATCCATACGCAGAAGCCAGAGAAGCACACATTGCCATTCAGCAATAGCCTGGTAAACCCGCCCCTCGTACTTCATTTGATTTTGTACAGAGGGTCTGGACCGGAATCTCTTGAGGGTCATTTAGCAAGTCCCAGCAAGACCGATCCAATCAGTGAACAGAGGGTGTGTTCGTTAGCTGTAACATTGACCTTGTGTGCTACATTTGAATTGTAGTGCGTAGATAGGCTAATTGCATACGTGACGACCAGGCGTTAGCGATTGGGTAAAGGCAGAGGCACTTTTGTTAAACTTCAGCAGAGTCCACACCTCCAACAAATCGTTTCTGACGGTCTCTGTTCCAGACCCTCTGTACAAAATGAAATGAAGTACAAGGGGCTGGTTTACCAGGCTAATTCAGCACTCCTGAAACTGGCAGAATGCTAGGCGCTGTCTTCAGCTACATGCTGTCGGCCGGTTTAGAGTATGTACCGTGCCATGTTTTGAGGCGCTGTCTGTGACGAATTATTCCTGAAGTGGGTGCTCACTTGTTGGTTCTTCTACCACTGGGAGCCACAAATCAGATTGTTTCATGGTGCGGCCCATCACAGTGGTCCAGTATTTCACTCATTCGAAGTTGCCAACAGGACTTGGAAGAAGCTAAATGTTCGCAGAAGAAGCCAGTTGCCTCACAGCAAAGTTGATATTGTCTTGTTGAAAAAAGGACTAGACAAAAAGTATATAAAGGCTTCCCTTGTATTTGGGTTTAGAGTAATTTGTCAACTGTAAACATTTGAAAAAAAGTGCCTTCATCTGCTCGAGATAAAGCTCGTGATTGATTTAATGGGTCATTCGGCTCTTAAGGGCAGTAATTGTAGATATTGTGTGGCGCTCCCTTTATGGCAAGCTGCCATGTTTCCTTTGTGTGCGTACAGATTATCTTGTTTCAGCTGGCCGGATAATTTATAGTGATCGCGTGGAGTGGCAGTAAATTGTGGCCATTTTCCGAGTGGGGAGAGAAATGATCTGCAAACGACTCACAAATGCATTTTTATGAGAGGCTGTATCCGTGATTAATGGCATATTTGTTTTGTTTTTCTCCGCGTCCATCCATCCAATCTCTCGCACCTTCTCATGTAATTGCCCATGATGAAGCAGCCAGATTATGTAAGATATCATTGTGTATTGATTTTATTTAAAATCCCTCTCTCTTTCTTTCTCTCTCTTTTTTTTTCTCTGCCACAGTCTCTCCCACTGTCTCTCTCTCTCTCCTTCACACTCACTCACACAAATCCATTAATTTGGCTGGGAGATGTACAACAATGCGCCGGCACAAAAATAATAGCTGTTGATTAGGCAAACAAAATGAGAGGCATGATCTGTTGTGAAAACAGAAAATGTTAAGTAAATGAAATGTTTGAGGGCATCCGTCTGTTTGGCAGTCGGGCGTGCTGGCTTTTACAGTTGATTAGCCCCCCTGATCAGCGCCTGCTTTGTAAATACTCCTCACTTTGGCTTTGGGGCCAGGCGATGGTGGCTGTCATTAATTTTCATTGAGCAGGTTTGAAAACAATATAGAAGTGTATTGCATTAAGCAGGCACACCAGAGCAGAGCGCAGGCAGAGGCAGGACAGGCGCAACCTTGTAGATCAATGTCTGGGAATGTCAGGCCTGCAAATGGAGGGGAGACGAAAGAGAGAAAGAGAGAGACAGAGAGAGTGAGAAAGAGAGAGAGAGAGAGAGAGAGAGGGAAGGAACATAGTAAGGACCCTTGAAAGGCAGAGGGACTGAGACAAGGAGGGAATGAGTTGTGAGGGAGAACAGAGAAAGTGAAGGACTGAGAGAGGGGACAGACAAGGAGTGAAAGCGAGGGAGTGAAAGAAAGAGAGAGCGAGAGAGAGAGAGAGAGAGAGAGAGAGCAAAGTTGGGAGGGAGAAAACCCATCTGTGTGAATAGAACAAACGGGGTCTGTGCCAGCTGCTTCTCTTGTGGCCAGATTCTTGTGGCCATTTCCTCCACAGTCAAACATATTGTGTGTGTGTGTGTGTGTGTGTAAGAGAGAGCGCACATGCATGCTTGCATACATTCTCACTCTCACTTCGAGGAGCCATTCGGGAGACCAATAAGAGTGAGTGTAATGAGTAGTCGAATGGCAGACTGTAAATCCTTTTATGTAAAGCCCAATAATGAGGACCTTCAATCTGTCAATAACGTTTAAACCTTGAATTTGATGTCTGTGTTCTAGCACCATGATTAAGATGATGGGATTTAGATGGAACTTGTCAGACAGTGGCTTTATTCACAATATATTGGACTAGATATATTTTTTCTCTCTTTGTATTTGAATAGAAATTGGATTTGTCTGCCTTAATTATAAACGTCTTAACTGATTCACAAATCGTACAAACCCTTGCAGGGAGAAACCTGGAAGAGATCCCAACAGTCTGTATAACCTGTGATGATAAGCTGGCGGTACCAAACTAGTACATTTTAAAGACATTTTTATTATTATAACACTATGGCATTTTTTTATTTAAACAAATGTGTCTTGGGTGACATATTGCAGAAATGGAGAATGGATTGAAGCGTGGTGAGCTTACGTGGTTTAAGTCACTTGTCTGAGTTGCTTATGAAGGCTCGTGAAATAAGCCTATATCAACTCAACAGAAGCTTTCAAATGAAGTGAATATCCCTTCACTCACACCTCTCTGTGTGTATATGAATGCGGTATCCCCAGGGGGTGGTATTTACATTTTTTTCATCACATGTAAAATAACTCCAATACTGCTGTCTGATCTGAAAGTAGTGTGCGTGGAAATTATGCGTTCTGTCCGTGGCTTAGTTTCGCCAGCAGTGAAGCTGCACATCTATTGTGTATGGTGTTATATGTGTGTGATGAGTGCTGCTGTATGTGCATTTGGTAATGCACATTGTGACACTAGTGTATTGTGTTATTTCCCATATCTTATCACTAGTCCAAATACAAGGTATCAGTAAAAAAAACACGCAGCCAAATTGCAAATTCAGCACATTGCAAATTCACAATGTGCTTAAAAGTCATCATGCAGCATATCTATTAGCGTATCTATTTGAACTATTTTCAGTTGCATTGGTACTTGCAATTGGAACAAACAAATAAATAAGCGTGGTGACTACTGTGTTAAGTTTACGTACAGTATAGCTCTGTTGAAAATAAGGCAAAAAGGACAGTTCCTTGCAGCCAAATAAAATCATCTGTGTCATATGCTGTGTTGGAACTATGTTCAGTTGTGTTGTTCCTTAATCTATAACGTACAGTATATATCAGTGTAAAAAGAAAACACACACACACACACACACACACACACACACACACACACACACACACACACACACGCACACACACACACGCACACACACGCACACACACACACACAAAGGATCATTCCCTTGCAGCCAAATACAAAAAAGAGTTGAAATAATCACCCATGTCCTTCTGATTAAGTGCAATTCAGTCATAAGTAGCAATCGTGTGTCAGTGAGGTGGATGTGCTCTTCTGGTCTGAGATAAGCAGGGCTGATGATTCTTGGCTTTGATTCTGATAAGGTGACCCTGCTGCGGTGTCGGCGCTGAGAGCCTGCCAAGGTCAGTGTTGGCTTTCAATGCCAAGAACACTGAACGAAAAAAGAGAAAAACAGCAGAGTTAGTTTCTCCTCCACTGCTTCCTCCACGCTGCAGTGACTCAGTCTGTGCAGGACCCCACACCACGTCAGACAGTTAGGCTAGAGTAGAGTCATAGTGTAATGTTTACATTTCTCTGCTTGGCATGGCTTGCTGCGTGTGTGTGTATATGTGTGTGTGTGTGTGTGTGTGTGTGTATGTGTGTGGGTTTTTGGGGGGGATACCATTTCACTCTGGCAGAGCTGTGTCAGATGTGATAATGTTTAGCTGAATCCACCCCCCCCCCCCCCACACACACACACATACACACACAAACTTGGCCCCACATGATGATAAATTGGAGCTGAATTTGACATTTCGAGGGGCCCCAGATTACAGTTCTTCATACATGCCATACAATGCCATCATAATTACAGAGATGACCATGACTTTATTCCAATTGTCAGATAAATAACAGCCTGGGTCATTTCCTGTCACTTGATTATAGTTTGTTCTGCTAGTGTGGGGTAGAGAGAGAGAGAGAGAGAGAGAGAGAGAGAGAGAGAGAGAGAGAGAGAGAGAGAGAAACAGAAAGAGAGACATAGAGAGAGAGAGAGAGAGAGAGAGAGAGAGAGAAAGAAAGCTAGAGAGGATGAGAGGAGACGAGAGAGAGAGAGAGAGAGGTCTGAATGAATGGCTCCAGCCAAGCCCCAGAGGTTTTTTCATTAATTGCGGCCAATTTTAGATCCGGTATCAGGTCACTGGCCGCAAAGGAGGGGCTTTTTGTGCTGATATTCGCCAGGCGTCGCCGGACACTCACACTCACACACACACACACACACACACACACACACACACACACACACACACACACACACACACACACACACACAGACAAATGAGCTCAGCCACTTCATGCTTCATTGTTCCACAGTAACCTTGTGCTCAGAGAAAGCTGCTGTTTGTGTGTGCGTGTGTAAGTGTGGTATGTCTTTGATATTTTTTTCCCTATTTTGTTCTTGTTCTTGGTCTTTTCATGAAGTGCTTTGGAGTGAGTTCCGAAATCCTCAGTTGTTCAGCCAGGGCCCATTGCTGAGGCTTTACAGGTTTGTGCTGGGTTACTGCAAGAGGAAACTGCAGATCAATGACAATCCATCTCTTTCTCTCTTTCTTTGTCTCTCTCTCTCTTTTTCTCTCTGTCTCTCTCTGTCTCTTTCTCTCCTTCTCTTTCTCTTTCTCTGCTTTTCACCCTATTCTCTCTCTCTCTCTCTCTTTCTCTCTCTCTCTCTCTCTCTCTCTTTCTTTCTCTCTGTGATCACAGATCCAGGTAGCTCTCTGATTACGAATACAAATATAAAAACCTTATTGTCCACAACTGGAAATTTCTCTTCAGTTTCACCATACATAAAACAGAATAAACATTTAATTTAACTGGCATGATATCACACAAGTATCACATACACATTCAAATATAGCATGTTAGGCTATATAAAACAAAGGAAGACTTGTATATACAAGAATGATTCATAAATATAATAAATAAGAAACCTATAAAAGGACTGAGGTGATTCCATTAGAGTCTCTGGGCTTTTTATTGTCCTAATTTCATTGGGGACAAATGAATTTTCAAAACTGTTCTGATTGGCCATTGGCACACTAAAAATGCCTCCCTGAGTGTAGAAGCTCAACTTCACTGTGTAGTGGGTATGAGGGGTCATTCAGGATTTTCTATGATTCTTTCTTTCTCTGTAATTCTCAAGGCCATGTTCACTACTCTCTGTAGTTTATTTCTCCTCTGGATATCCAGGTTACCATACCATATGATCATATTAAGGGACGGGATGCTTTTAACTAGGTTTTTGTACACAGTTTGGAGAATGTCCTTGTTCACTCCAAAATTATTAGTTGTGAGATTTAAAAAAAAAAAAAAAAAAAAACCTCTGTACTCCAGTCACCATGTTGTTTACCCAGTCTGGATCAAGGTAAAGGAAGCCCCTTTATTTTCCATTGCTCTCCGTTTGTCAAAACAGCACCTGTTTTTTTGGTCTCTCTTTGATCAGCCCCAGACCTCCCACAACAGACTCCCCACGCCCGGAAGCGCTACTCAGAGGAGGTGGTGGTGGTGGCGGTGGTGGTGGGGGTCTTCTCAGGTGGACAGCCCTAATTGGGCTTTCATTTGATTAGAGGCGTGGATGCCGCTTGGACGTCCTCCAGGAGGGCCAGACTGGAGATCTCTGCCAGGAGATTTCCACAAAGGCTGGCTGGCGCTGCTGTTAATTGCGTTGGGAAGTCGACAGAAATTTGCGTAAGGGATCAGTAAATTAAGGATTGGCTTGGTATGAGGAAGAAGACTTTTTTTTCCCTTTCTTCCCCTCAGTTAGCCTTGAACTTGAAACTGAAAGGTAGAGTGAGTGATGGTTGGGGGAGGGAGGGAGGGAGGGAGGGTGGGGATGAATTGCCTTGTCAACTTTTTTCGTTCCTTTCTTTTTTCTCTCGTCCTCCTTTTTTCCCTCTTGCACAGCAAGTGCTTGCCTCTATGAACCATGGGAGAGTGTGAGAAACCTGGCGTAAGCCTTTTTTAATGGTAGGAGTTCTCCTTTCAGCTGTTAAAGGATAACAAGTCAGAGCGTGGTCATTAAAACCGCTCTCTGCTGAGAGGGAGAGAGAGAGAGGAAATGAGAGAAAGAGAAGTGAGAGGATGAGAGAGAGGAAGACAGAAAGGGAGGGGAAATAGAGAAAGTGTGTGTGTGTGTGTGTCTGTGTGACTGTCTATGTGTGTGTGTGGGAAAGAGGAAGAGGGATAGCTGCAAACACATTTGAGGTGATTATGGTGAGAGGGTCCAGAGGGAGCCCTGGATTACACAGTATCAGAGCGCTGAGCCTGTGGGCTGGGTCGGGCCAGGCTGGGCCGGGCTCCTCTGACTAGGAGCGGGAACAGGAGCTGCAGTGGCTGCAGGGGTTTGCTGCATGCTGGATTACACACGAGAGGGCTAGCCCAGTCTGAGGAGGGATTATTAACAGAAACGCACCGCATTCATCCAGTCAGTCAGTCAGGCCGGCCACCTCCCTTTCCCTCTCTCCACACAGCGTTACGCAACACTGACTCAACACCCTCCCACACACACACGCAAACACACATATGTATACACACACACACACAGCACACACACACTGCATCCTGACCACATATACAGACAGGTACACACGCACAGGTATACACACGCACACGGACACACATGGACTACCTAAACATGCGCCCTCACACACACAGAGCACGCTGACTACATAAACATGTGCCCACACACACACACACCTCACTTCCCTCGGGCATAACTGCATTGTAAACTGTTATGATTCCCCCCCTGTCTTGCCACACCTCTTTGAGTTATTTTTTACACACACGCACACACAGTCACGCACTTATACACACCTGTGAGGGTTTCTGTGTGTTTACCTATTGCACCCCCGGCATCTCTCTCTCTCTTTCTCACACTCTCACACAAATGCACACATCACCACACACACACACACACACACACACACACACACACACACACACACACTCTGACACACAGTTTCAGGCAGTGACAGGTGTGAAGCTGGGAGTAAGTGAGCGTCACGCTTAGTTAATGAGAAGGTTATTGCTTACTCTGCACCAGAGGCTCTTTCCTTTCTGAATGGCCCTAATGGGCTTTGATCACAAATAAAGCGCCGCCATCTATAAGCAGAGGCACCAGTAAGGGTCACGCGGCCTATTATGATCCCCCTCTTTTATAGCCCATTGATAAAGTCATTGTGTTGGGCAGGCGTTGAGCTCAGAGGCGAATAACATTGCTGTCGGTGCGCAGTAATGTGTCCAAATGTTTGGGTGATAAATCGACCTTAGCGTAATTTGGGTCTGTTAGTGTGAGTGTAATTCTGTGCCGTTGTGGAGGGGTGGAAGCTGTCTGCAGGCCAAGGCAGCCTGACCATCTGTCGCGCCTGCTCTTCAGCTGGCCCTGTTGATCCGTGGTGTGCTTAACTTCTGGTTACACTTTATTTTACTGTCCCTGTTACATCGGTTAGGTACAGTGTAACAAACTGTGTAACAATATGTAACGTTATGTACTTAAAATAGAATACAATAGAATAGCTTTTATTATAAGATAAAGCATAAAAAAGGGGGTAGGGTGCACAGTTCTCAGGCGAAAGTAATAAATGAGGTTTTATATACAGTAATATCGTACATTAGCTATACAGTTACTGCTCATGAAATATTATTGCACAGTAATGTTTGATCTTGTGCTGTGTGTAGTGGATATTGGAGAAAGAGAGTAATGATATTTTACAGTACACAGATTGCAATACTGTGATGGATGGATGGAAGGAAGTCCAGGGGTGGAGGTGTTCGACTATCGAGTCAGGGCATGTGTGAGTTCAGAGCGGTTATGGTTTTTGGGGCAAAAAACTGTTAGTCCAGGTGCTGATGCACCTGCAGCGCCTCCCTGAGTTCAACAGGTCAAACAGATCAAAGCCAGGGTGGGAATGTCCTTGATGATGTTCCGAGCTCCGCTGCGTACACTGTAGCATAGGGTTAGGGTTATGGTTAGTGTACAGTGTAAGTACGTAATATTACATGTTGTTACATGTAGATCATAGACCATAAAATTAAGTGTTACCAAACTTAGGAATGTAGGACCGGGCACCAGTTGAAGTGCTTGGTACAATGACAAACGTGGGTAAGTTAATTCAGAGGAAGTAGAGAGCCTTATAACACAACTGCTCTGTGGGTTTGTTTTCCTGGCAAAGCAAAGCTACACATATCTTCTATGTGGAGGTTTAGGCCATAGTTTGCTAGTGAGTTATGCCACCCAGGTCTGTCACTTAAACATGTATGTAATAGTGTTCACTTCCTGGTCTTTACTCTGTGTTAGCATTTATGTTGCACTTACTGTTGAGACTTTACAATGTGGCCCAGAGTGGCAGTCCGACCCCCGACATGTAATTTTGACTGGTGTAACGCTGAAGTGTCTTGACAAGGTTAGGTAAAAGCATTCAGGCAGCAGCCAGTCTTCTAAAAGGCTCTTATTGAGCACACATTGAAAGGCTTGACAGGTTGATGTGCCGGTACCTCTGAAAGGATTTTTCTTCACTCGTCTACTCTTGGCCTGAGATTTTTTTTGTTTGTTTTATTTATTTATTTTCTTTGCCCCTGAAAGATTTTTGTAGTGGGACTGTGGTGAGATGACTTGCTTTGCCACAAGCCTTTATGTATTGATTTATTGGTGCCTTTTTTCCACATCCACAGTTTTGTGTTTTGTGAACATTTTTCGGGTTTGAAGGCTTTTTAAGGTAATAAATTACTCAATATTTGATGACATATTTTAAAATCTTTTTTTAATTTATGCCATATGCTTGATTTGTCAGTTGTCAGTTACCATCCATCATTTAAAGGCCGGTTAATTTACTCGACGAGGAACAGCGTCTGTCAGATCTGATTGAATCTCATCATAATCCATCAACAGTTATCTTCCCATGATCCACCTCTGTACCTCACTACCCCTTCTCCTTAACCCAGGAGAAGCATGCTTAGGTTCCGTCCTCGGAAACCATGGCGACTTCCATTGTCCTCTGCAGCAAGTTGATGGTGCGCTGGCTGAAGGCAGCTTTTCATCACATGGTAATTGAGTGGCGGACCAGGCTGATAAATGGGCGCTCAAGGCAGCGATACCACAGGCAGTAGCAGCAGGTGGTGGTGGTGGTGGTGGTGCTGGAGGCATCTGTCTGCTTCATTCACCTGACTTTTACATTTGGGGCCTCTCTATCCCACAACCTCCACACACACACACACACACACACACGCACACACACACACACACACGCACGCACACACACACACACACACACGCACACACACGCACACACACACACACACTGTAAGAAAAAAGGATCTTTTTTTGTGGTTGATGCAGCAGTCAGTTTTTATTCCAGTAAAGAGCAGTAGCACAGCATGTGGAACATACTGTGGATTCAGTAGGGTGGGTCTGAAAAGCAAGCATGTCTATTCCTTGCCATGCATACTTTTACGACTCCAACTACGCTCTTCATGTTAATGAATTAGATTTCTAATTCAAACAAACCTGGAGACATTTGTAATTCAATATGATTATTAGTTGGCCTGACCCATGGCCTTCACGTACATCCATTCGGAAATTGGCGGGTGCCACTGCCACGCCTCAAGTTGCTTCCAGACGCCAGGTTTGGTCTAAGAAATGAACGAGGCCATTTGTTACCACGATAAGATTACCATTTGGAGTATTATGCCGACCACATTTTTAGTGGTCAGTGTGGCTGCTTTACCATTGGTCTCCTGTTCTCAGGCAGGATGTATTGCAATTTCCTACACTCACACACTTACAGCTTATGTGTCTAGCCAGTGCTATTGAGCTGGGGCCAGGAGATATTTTGTGGTATTTCATGGAAAGGTAGGAGTTGTGGGTAAAGGGGAGGAGGAGGAGGAGGAGGAGGAGAAGGAGGGGGGAGGAGGACGTTTATGCGCTGCTGTCTGCTGCTTCCTGACCTGTGTCATTGAGATTTGAGGCCATGTCTCTCTGCGGTCGTGGCCACCCTGTAAATTGTTTTTTTTTTTTTTTTTTTTCTTTCTTTTTTTTGCTTGGAGGTGAAAATAGAGACACGGAGAGAAAACACAAAACAACCTTCTCGGAGCAGACACATATTTCAGCCCTGCTCACGTTGTGTAAACAGACGAAGCGCTGGCTGGCTGGCAGACTTCAAGGTCGTTTTGTGACAGTGCGGCGCGTCAGTCGGCCCGACACAATACTTTCTCCCGCCTGCCTGCCCGCCTGCCTGCCTGCCTGCCTGCCTGCCTGCCTGCCTGCCAGCCTTCAGACATCAGTAATGTCTATAATGGGAAGGTGCTGTGGGGTAGCGGCACTACCCTTTGTTTAAAAATGTTTATTTGGCTTCTAACCGTTTTTCTTGTTCTCTTCTCTGTCACCAGTGCGGGACCAAAAGGAGACAACATCTACGAATGGAGGTCCACCATCTTGGGGCCTCCTGGCTCAGTGTATGAAGGTGGGGTGTTCTTCCTGGACATCACCTTCTCGTCGGATTACCCCTTCAAGCCACCAAAGGTACTAAAAGTACTCGTCTGTTTCACCCATATCTTTAAAGGCTTAGTGTGTGATTTAGGATGGGATGCACTTCTCTCTATTTTACCCAAAAGTCCACCAACACACAAGATTTTTGACTAAGAAAATGGAAATTTAATTAGATGAATGATGGCTTGGTATTTCCTTTTCTGAAGTAGATGAATCAAAACAACTAATGAAAGTCACTTATAAAACCCATGTTTTTTTGCTCGGCAACAATAATGCTGAAAGAGTCCAGAAATCCACTGTTGTTTTCTTAGGAATTTGTTGTCCCAAAATTCCCGCTGACTCAGCAGATTTATTTTCTTCCCCGAAACGATCAAAGGAAATGCTTCGTCATGGGTTTTGTGGTCATGCATTCCCTCCACAAACTTCAGAGATGGCGGAGAGCTTTGCCAAATTAGCTGTCAGACGCCTCATCTTAATGTGATGATCCACTTATGTAGAATACTTCTCTCTGGCTCCGTGTCCATCATTTGAAAGGCCTCATGTCCTCAGTAAATGACACCCTTGTGCAAGTCATGAAGGCCAGAGGCGTGTCTTTCTTTGTGAGGATTACAGCATTGTGGCATAATCCCATAATTATGAAAAGGGGGATATATTTGTGGTGGCAAAAGCTGATCAGAACCAACCACAGACTCATTCCATACCCCCTTCCTTTCTTTTGTTTCAAGATAAAACACAGTGACTTGAAGAGACCTTGCCTACTCTCTCTCTCTCTCTCTCTCTGTCTCTCTTTCTGTCTTTCTCTCTTTCTCTCTCTCTCTCCCCCTCTCTCTCTCTCTTTCTGTCTCTGTCCTTTGCTTTTGTTTTTGTGTGTGGTGTGTTGGTGGGGAGCAGGGTGTGTGTTTGTGTGTGCATAAGAGCGTGTGTGTGTGTGTGTGTGGGGCGGTGGGGGGGGGGGGGGGGGGGGGGTGCAGTAAAAATGAGCACAAAGCCTTTGGTTTGTGGTCCACTAATCTTTGGTTGTGTGCGGTGCGGGAGGCAGTTCACAGCTGAATGTGCTGAGCTGCAGACGGTTGGAAGAAGTGGAGCAGGCACACACACACGTGTAGGAAGTCAGGCATCCAGCCACCTCCCCTCTCCCACACACAGATGCCCACACACACGTATGCACGCACACACACACACACACGCAGGCACACATGCACACGCACGCATGTCTCAAAAAATGTCTGCTCTCCTGCCCTAACGCCATCAAAATGAATATTTGCTCATGGAGCTCAGCAAGCTAATGGTGCCTGTACTATTCATTTCTGCATAGTGACACAAGGAAGCGTGTTTGTTTTCTCAGTCAGGCAGAGCGGGTGGGAGGGAGGGAGGCGAGAGATGTGCTGGTGTGGTCTAATGTAGGAGGAGGAGGAGGAGGAGGAGGAGGAAGTGGTGGGGGAGGAGGGGAAAAAAGCTCTTTTCCCTCAGGAGAATCTCTCCCTCTCAGCTCTGAAGGCTTTTTCTGTGTACGGGCCCCAACAAACTCAGACATTCCCAGCATTCTGAAGTGGTGGTTGCTGGTGGATTTTTAATCTCGGGGGAAAGGATTTAGGCGTAAATGGCCTGCTAAATGTACTGACGTGCGAGAAAATAACAGACAAGATGGAGATTTGGGGAGTGGATGCAGCATGACGCAACAGCTGCTGGATGTTGGAGTGTGTTGGTTGTCGTCTCAATTACGTTGTGTTACCAGGCTCCTTGGAGGAGGAGAATGTGGGAAGGTGAGATGGAGAGATAGAGAGAAAGAGAGAGAGAGATAGAGAGAAAGATAGAGAAAGAGAGAGAGAAAGAGATCGAATCTTAAGGAGGAGCACACGGCAGCACAGCATACAGGCCTAGTACAGCCAAAGTATCGGTAACACACACACACACACACACACACACACACACACACACACACACACACACACACACACACACACATACAGCAACACACACAGCAACAGAAACAGCAGCAAACACACACACAAAAAGCAACATAAACAATGACAAACACAGCAACAGACACCGCAGCAATTACGTGCGCGTATACACACACAACAGAGGCAGCAGCAATCACACACACAACAAACAGAGGCAGCAGCAATCACACACAAACACACACACACACACACACACACACACACACATCAGCAGCAGTCTTCTGCGGCTCACTGCACACAGCAGTACCTCCGCCCCCTACCCCACGGCTATTTTGGACACTGCAGGTTCGCACTGTGTCACGACGGTGGACTCGGCTGCCACCTCCGCTGGCTGGCCCCCGAGCAGAAGCTGTCTGTAATGTTTCAGGCATTCAAACGGCAAAACACAGGCCTCCAAGCACAAGCTCTTTGAAGCGCTTCAGTAGGGATGAAGCCATTAATAAACACCCAAATACAAGCCTCCAAACAGAAGTTGCCAGAAGTGTGTTTTAGTTAGGATGAAGCAACCAAATGTAGGCCTCTGAACAGAAGCGCTGTAGTACTAAAGCCCTGCAGTGCTAGCCTGGTAAACCAGCCCCTTGTACTTCATTTCATTTTGTGCATTGAGAAATGATTACTTCCCTGGAAGTGTGGACTCTGCTGAAATTTAAAACAAGTGGCTCTGCCTTTACTGAATCACTAACGTCTGGTCGTCACCTATGCAATTAGCCTACGTACGCACTACAATTCAAATGTAGCACACAAAGTCAACGTCATCGCTCATGAACACTCCCTCTGTTCGCTGTTTGGCTCGGATTCGCTTGGTCCGAATACACGAATGTCAACGGCAGCAAGGCCAGACCCTTTGTACAAAATAAAACGAAGTACGAGGGGCTGGTTAACCAGGCTACTGCAGCGCCACTGTCATCAGGCACCCCAAACACGGCCGTTCCACAGGCAGCCACAGAGCGTGGGCACAGAGCCCGATGCAGAGCACCAGCTGACCTTTGGTTGGACTCTCTCTCTCTCTCTCTCTCTCTCTCCTCCACAACAATGGAGCAGTCAGATGCAGGCTAGCACCCTGCAGGCCTTATCTGTAATCCCACACTGTGTGTAATATGGATACGGTCCTGCGCAAGAGATAACGAGGGGTGGCGATGACACTTAAACTTATTGACTTGGCAGGGTAGAGGTGTGTGTGTGTGGGTATGTCTGTGTGTGTGTGTGTGTGTGTGTGTGTGTGTGTGTGTGTGTGTGTGTGTGTGTGTGTGTGTGTGTGTGTGTGTGTGTGTCTGTGTGTGTGTGTGTGTGTTGGGGTGGAGGGGAGGGTGTCTTGGCACTTAACCCTCATTCAGAGTCTGATTTCCAGTGCTGCTAGAGAGCTGTGCTCTGCGCCACAGGACTGAATGGATGTCGTAATTTTCAAATGGCTCTTATCAGTGCTTTATTACCCAAGAAGCAGTGTGGGCTACCCTAAGCTGTTTACATTATGAAGTATGTGTTGAGCAATGTATGCCAAGCAAACTGAAAGGAAATGTGTTAGTGTAATGATGTCTCAGATTTCATTTTTAGGCTCACTGCTCACCACATTACTCTTAACTGTGCAAAGTGCAGCTTGTGGCCAAGGGCGCAGCCAGGAGGTGGAAAGTTAGAATGATTTTAAGGGCCAGGCAGTGATAAGAGTACCTTTGAGGTATGGCTGGGCGATATGGCAAAAAATGATGATAATACATTTGCTCATATTGTCCAATATCGATTTTTTATCATGTTTTTCCTCTGATACTGCCAGTTTGAGAGCATGTCAATTAAATCCTATCTCTGAAGGCAGCGACTACCGACATATCTCACATACCAGGATTATTTGCCCCATGCCACTTTTGCCATAACCAAACCATTGCCACACAACTGACATTGTATACGTTTTTTGTCAGCAGTGATATCAGCTTCAGGAAATAACTTCAAGTCATGACCCATTGAATATGGCCAAGGCTGATCATCATGATTGACCTCAATTTGATCACGATCACCAAACACAATCGATTAATCGCCCAGCTCTACTTTGAGGACACTATTACAATTGTTTTCAGTGGGATAAAATTGTATTCTTTTATAAGGCCCACAGTTTTTAGCAGCATCCCTGCTTGCAACAGTCCCAATCTAACCCCCTCTCCACCTCTCCTCACTCCCCCGTCCTCAGGTCACTTTCCGCACGAGGATCTATCACTGCAACATCAACAGTCAGGGCGTCATCTGCCTGGACATCCTGAAGGACAACTGGAGCCCGGCGCTCACCATATCCAAGGTCCTGCTCTCCATCTGCTCCCTGCTGACGGACTGCAACCCCGGTGAGTAGCACGGCTGCATCTTCATCTTCCTCTTTCTCCTCATCTCCTCCTCCTCTTCCTCATCTCCTGGTTCCCCTTCCTCTCTCTCTCTCTCTCTCTCTGTCTGTCTGTCTATCTTTTGAACCCATTAGACTGCAACCCCGGTGAGTAACTAGGTCACTGACACCTCCTCATCCTCCTCCTCCTCTTTCTCCTCTTCCTCCTGGTCCTCTGTCTGTCTTCCTCTGTCTGTAATATCTGCTGCGCTATCAGGCCATCAGACAGTCAGTCTGACCTGTCGAGCGAGTCAGGGGGTGTGCAGATTGAGCTGTCATTGCCAGGAGGGATTTATTTGTGATCTTGTGAGAATCATTTTCATGGCTTAATTTATTTTTTTTGGATGGGGGAGCGGTGGTTAGTTCACAGATGTGTAGAATGTGACAGACTGATGAAGGATCATAAGTGGGATTTTGCTTTTGTAGTGAGAAGCTTTCGGTGCTTTTTTTTTTTTTTCCTTTTAATACCACAGCCCGTTCTGTGAAAAATGTTTTAAGCACCATGAAATGGAATGGAATGGAAATGTGAAATGGAACCGTTTGTATCTAAAGAATGGAACACATCAATCTAAAAGAGTCAATTACTAGAGCCCAGAGCTCTGACTCATTGAAACTGTGTGAGTGTGTGTGTGTGTGAGAGAGAGAGAGAGAGAGAGAGAGAGTGTGTGGGTGTGGAAAAAGACTGAGTAAGGGTGTGTTTGTGTGTGTGTGGGGGGGGGGGGGTGGAGGCCTTTGTCAAAACATATGTAATTATATAAGAATATTAACAGCTTGAAAACTGTGATGAGGCACATTTTTAGTGTGGGTAATGTTAGTGTGTAAAAAATACCAGAGACTCCTGGCAGCCAGCATTCTTCCCTTACATATTATGATGGCGCCTTAAAGTTTTATCTCTGAACCATAACTATGTCGCTTTTCTGTCCTCTTTTGTGCCCCCCCCCCCCTCCCCCCCTCAGCGGACCCTCTGGTGGGAAGCATAGCCACTCAGTACCTGACCAACAGAGCTGAGCATGACAGGATAGCCCGACAGTGGACCAAGAGATATGCCACATAAGACGCCAGGACCCCTGCAAACCCAGCCATCCAACCACCCAGCCCGACCCAACCCAACCTGACCCGCGCCGCCCACCCACCCACCCACCAACGCCCCCCCACCCACCCACCTGCCGCCCGATCCTCCTTCGACCCTCCCCCACCTGCTGCCGCAGTGTAAAGATCCAGGAGGCAACTTTACAACGTGCAACAAATCTTTATAGCCTTTACAATACGGACTTCTGTGTATATGTCATACTGATTCTGCCCCGAGTTTTTACCCCACCGTGGACTGGGAAGAGAGCGAACCCAGCAGGTAAAGGCTGTCGGGAGTAGAATTTTGTAGCTGTAGATTTAGTTATGTTTAAATGCCTACTTGCAAGTCTTGCTTCTTTGGGATATAAAAATGTATTTTGTGATGTAATAAGGAAACTGTTCCTAAAAGTCAACCAAATATTATGGTGCATTTTAGCCTAATCCATTATCTGTATGAAGTTATGAAAAATATGAAAAAAAAAAAACAAAAAAAAAATCTAGCGTAGATTATTAGAAATGACGTCATTTATATGAACCCCAGGTCCATTTCCCGTTATGTGGTACATGCTGTCGTGAACTCTGTTTTCCCCTTTGTCAGTTTGTAATGAAGACCTCTCATTGAACGTTTTGTAGCTCAGCAGAAATGAGCCACCACTGTAACACCCCCTCCCCTCTAGACCCCCTTCCCCTCCCTAATTCCCCCCAACTCAAAAACACAATAAACTTGTCCCCCAGGGTAAGGCGTAGTCTGTTACTCACGGGTCGCCGAGATGACACAGGCGCTGAGCCTCGAAAAACAAAAACACTCACACCCATGAGTGGTATCTGACTGCACACTCTTTCGGGTTTATTTACTGCATGTATGTCCATACACAAACACTTGGCAACCCTTCGTGTACATCCATTTGGCCGGGTGAGATGAACCACTGGTGGCTTGCCACATGTCTGTAATGATTATGGTAATGTAAAAGCATGGTAATGATAAAAACCAAGGGTCACTTTGGCGGAGTGGGGAGGGGGGTGGGATGGGCGGGGTGGGCGTCCTTTGAGTATTAGACTCTCCTGTCAGCTTCAGCTCAGAAATGTGCAGCTGTAGTGACATATAGAGATATCTGTTAGTTAGATAACATTACACGTAGCAGATGCTTTTTTCCCCAAGGGAATTACAATAGAGAACACAAATTAAGCTTCAGTTACGCAGAGGAGAACCGAGTAAGCAAGAGCAAAATAGTCATTTTCACACGAGTTTGGTTTTTTAACAGTTCCTATCACTACTATTGTAAGTCTTTCTACAGGCTTGTGAACTTACCAAATCTGACCCGAGCACCAGTAGTGTGTCAGACTGTGGCTCCCTGGGGTGAGTTAGCGTGCGTGCCGTGGTGATGTGTCTCCGTGCCCCCGACAGCCTGCGGCCCTCTGGTGGTGCCAGCGTTAACCAGGCTCCCCGCTGCGCGCCGGGATTGATCCACATCGATGCGTGACTCTGTCTGTGCCGCCGTGGCTTATTTAACCATTAGGTCGGGATGTGGAGGAGTGGGGTGGGGTGGGGCGGGGAGGAGGTGTAGAGCCGGTTTAATTGGTGCCCGAAGTTGCTTTTTATGAAGTACATTTATGAATTTTATGAGCTGGGTGTCATTTTCATATTTCCTTAAGTGTCTGTTAAGATGTTTATGTGTGTGAGGAGGGGCTGCCTCTGTGCGCTGTTAATGCTCTGATGTCTCCAGCCTCACTGAGTGGGGATGGAGTGGAGCTTTTATGAGGATATTAGAAGTGTTCAAACCCATTGCGTGTCATTGACCTTTGCACAGTCGTCTTTCGCTTGATTGGTCACATAGACCGTAGGACTCTTCAAGCATGTAGGGTCTTGTGTAGTGATGCTTCTTGTGTGATCCTTTCAGAGGCTTTGTGAAACACTGTCATTGTTCTGTGATGTTGTTTTGAAGGTCAGCATAATCAATCAGCAACTTTTTAGTGTTTTTTGGCTCTAATGCTGGTCTGTATTTAAAGAAGAATATGAGAAAAAAATCGTTTAGCCACTTCTGTAGTATGGCTAGCTTTTTAGTTAGTGTCTCAATTCATTGTCTATTTACTTACAAAGACTTAATTCCAGTTCTAAAACCTTGTTTGTCTAAACACCAATGCCATTGAAACATGGTCTGCCAGCCTGTCATGGAAAACTCTAAAATGTTCAGGAAAACAAATGGTGGCCGAGCCTGTGTAATCCTGTTTACAGAGATGCAGGGTTCAGTGGTTTTTCCACCCACATTTAAGCCAAAATCCCTTACACTTACTAGTTGTCTCACACAGTGGTCCCTATAGTACAACAGCCACAATTTACGACGGAGAACAGAAGAGAGCGAAGCACAAAGCCTGAGCTTGGACCCGGTGACGTGTACTGGGGATCGCCACTTGAGGGAGACAAAGCATAAAGGAAACATGCAGTATTTGGGGAACACAAATGACTGCAGGCGCCCATGCAGGCTGGAGAGTCGGGAATATAGCAGGCTCTTAGTTTTTTCTTCTCAAAAAGTGATGCAGATGTTCTCAGGACTGGCGAAAGAGTGCAGCAGTAATAGCAGGTACAGTGATTCTCATCACCCTCATGAGTTAAGGCTTTCATCTAATGGTCTGAGAAATGTAAAGGAACCGATTTACATGTCTGAAAGGAGAATAGCGATGCACAAATGTGGCCTTCCGTGTGAGCCAGCAGTAAAAACGCATGAAAGATTTTGGTATATTATAGTTTAGTGGGGCCCTCGCTCGATTTTTCATGATAGAGTTAGACGCTGTCTAATAAATCCGTAATAAGCGTGGAGAGAGCCTTAGCCTGCAGCCCAGGCCAAAATCCATGATGGACGGCCGAATCAGTACGTGTACCCTTCTTCGAGTCAGTGGTGTGTCAGAAATCTCTTTGCGGCATGAATAATGACAGCGAGGTCTGTGGTCCTACCCCAACAGAATTCAGCGGAAAAACCAGGCCTTTTACCCCGACCCCTTTTGGTAAGTTCTCCCCGTCTGCGGCCCACCGAGGGGTCTTTGATTTATGCTGTCAGAAGAAAATACCGAGACGAGTGTGCGGGTTAAAATGAAATTGTATCCTGCCGCGCAAGCTTTACCTAGCGATAGCATGGCCATAGTTAATTATGGCGCTGGCAGCAGGGGACAAAAACCTTTGGGTGGACCTTGGCGCGGCATCAGCGCAACATGTAGTAGGCCTAATCCTATCCTACTCTAATTTTAACAAGGCCACGGTTAAGCTATTAACTCCGCTGAAGAGATGTTTTGACCGTTAACCTTTTTGCGCCAGCCATTTTGATTGCATTTGATGGAGCCAGAGTCTGTGCATGAGAGTTCAAGTGTGTTTTGCGGGGGCTTTGTGCCCCTAGCAACCCCAACCATCTCAACAGTAGACCCACTCCCGTGGCGAGCGGGCAGTTACAAGCAGCGAGCACAATGAGTTAATTGAGATGAAGTGAGCCGTGTGTAGTCTTTTTGTGTCGCCGCCGTGGAGATGGTCAGATGCGGTAAGATAACAATAGAGATCTGATGGAAGGCCGGCCATGATTGCCTGGGCCTCTCCTTTTGTTTTTCAAGGACCACCGTTTTTTTTTTCTTACACCATTCACCACAACCCTCTATTCAGCATGCCAATGTTAGTTTTTGAGACGCGTTTCACGTTTTGATTTGTTATGCTTTCCAAGGACTAGCTATTCACTTGAGGTCTTTTGAAGTAAGGACGCCTTGCTCTTAAATGTAATTGGGGAATATGAAGTAAATTGTAACCTAATTTATGGCATGGTTTTCAATACTAGACAAGCAGAATGTATGTAATAACTACATGCAAACAAATTTTACTTGTATCTTTGCCCAGCTAAGCTCTAACCTTATATCAACCATGACCTTGGCCAAACCTCACAGGAGCTTCAAGAAATTCTCTACATTCACTAATTTTATCAACACATGGAGTTGTATTTTTTATGATGGAACATCTATAGATACAACCCAATTGAATTAAAGGTGCAATGCACAATGATAATCCAACAGTCAACATGCACACAACATATATCAGCCAATCAGCAGATCTATCTAAGGGGTTTAGGTGAGATGGGGGTGTCATTATTTCTGTGCAAAGGACAGACAGAGAAAGAGAAGGGAAAGAGGGGTGCTGCTGAGTTTGCAAAATATGATTTCTCCAGCACTGTTTGCTTTACCCACTTGATTATGGCAGATGTATTTGTGGTGTAGAACAATATGCCTTTTGTTTGATTTCCATAGATTGTTTTTCAAATTCATTTCCTCTTATTAAACAGATTACAGTTTATAGCTAAGTTTTATATCAGCTCATGGTACATAATGTGGCCAGGTTTTCTTCAGTTACAAAGAGCATAAATGATTTTGCAGATTAAGCATTTTATTAATCTGAAAAGTCCTTAGTAAAATATTTAGTTCATACTGCTTCTCCAAACTTCTTCACAGGATCTCCTAAAAGAGTCTTCCTGGCAAGAAAGAGATCAAACAGATTTAGTGCCCAGCATGTCTGCGCTGCTGTGTTACAGTAAGAGTGGTGTGTTTCAGGGCACACACACACACACACACACATGATCACATAAAAGCAAGGTCATGTGGACAGGCCAGAGGGGGGGTGTTGTCATTCCAACCTGGAGGGAGACCAGCAAACAGTGTTCCCTTTGATCACTCCTCTCCTGTTTATAAACGCCAACTGGTTAAAGATGTTGTGAGAGACTTTAAGGTCATGGGTCACATTCCCCAGGGAGGTGGGACACACGTGGGACGTGATTCCTCACTATGGTTTAGGTCACTGTAGTAGACTGTCCGGAAAACTTTCACTCCATCACTTTCTCACATACGGCCAATAATTTATCAGGAACTTGAGAGTGAGGTTACAGTGTTTCAAACCCATCATGGATCTGTATCCTCTTGAGAATGGGCTTATCTGTAGCTGTCTTGGGCTTATCCCCGGTGTCCTGGGCTAGGCTGTGCTCTGTATCGTGCCTGACCAACAGATGGCGCTGCGTCTCCACTGTTGGCCTTCGCTGCTGTGGTGGCGGCACCACAAATTGGAGCGGCTTTGTCTTCATCATGACGCTCAGATGGCCTGCTAAGTACCTCCTCTGGGACGCTATTGTGATGGCAGTTTAGCAGGCAGACGCACACCAATGCGAGATGCTTGCACAGTACACAGCTGCTGCTGGGATTACGCACTGTTAACCTGTCAGTTTCCAGAGAAGTGCTCCGAGGCTCCCGGGCGCCACGGCTGGAGGACCTGCTGGACTTCTTCGCGGCCGGCTCTTGGCACCAACTTGAGTAATCACAAACACAGGCTGCAAATAGCTTGTGGATGACCTTATTTCTCATTGTAAGGCTTGTTTACCAAACTGCACTGATTGTTTCCAGGCAACACCATGTCAAAAGAAGGAAGAGAATGAGATATAGATCTTCTTGAACGTGGTGGCTCTTTTTCCTGATCATATTATGAAATTCTGGATTTTTGATGTCTTTTCTGAAGCAGAGGTTGAAAGGTCCCCTTTCACATGATGTGAGAGACAGGAATTTTTTTGTGGAGCAGACCTTGCAGCTCAGTGCCTGTGTGTGCCGATCAAAGTTTACATCTTTTAGCTGGGGAACAAATCTGCCATCTGATTGCCACTGACCACTCTGGCACATTTGTCACAGGCTCGTGTGATTCATCCAAACACACACAGCCATGGGCACTCAAAATATACAAAAACACACTAGCCCCTAACCCCCTCCCTACCCCAACAACACTGCCGCCACAATATTCTCTCTGTGAAGTTCAGATCCTTGCATCCCCTCACAGAGAGCGAGAGAATGTGTTTTGAGTTAGTTCTGCCAGATTTTTTTTGTTTGGGAGTGGGGTGGGGTGGGTAGGGGTAGGGAACAAACAATGAATCTTTGTGGAGGAACTCAAAACGGCTCATCTGGACTTCAAACGGTGGCGCGGCTGGGCCGGTGCTTGGGCATCAGCCGGCAGACGGACCCTGTCTAATTATTTTAGCTCCTAATTGGTGTTCAAAACAAGCCAGTGTGCGGGATGGGGTTTCCTTTTCTGGTGGGCCCTGTGTGGCAGGCAGCGGTCCCTGGGCCTAGCTGTGCTGTGTGCGTTTCTCCGTTCCTGAAGTATGAAACAGAGAGAAAAGAGAAGAGAGAGGTAGAGAGAGAGAGGTAGAGAGAGAGGTAGAAAGAGAGACAGAGAGAGAGAGAGAGAGAGGAAGAGGTAGAGAGAGAGAGAGGTAGAGAGAGAGAGACAGACAGAGAGAGGTATAGAGAGAGAGAGACAGACAGAGAGAGGGAGAGGTAGAAAGAGAGAGAGGTAGAGAGAGAGAGAGTCCCACTAGAGGTGCACCCTAGTCCTGTATTTACTATGCAGTTATGTTCCAAGCGTTGTCTGCTTCTCTTCATCTTAAAACGGGATTATTTGACAGCGTTGTGATTTATTGAGCAGCTATTGGAGCGAAGGAGAGGGACAGAGAGCTTGTGCTTCAAGTAACAACCTGTCCAAATTAAACATCTACTTTTTTTTTTCTTTGGACACATGTAAAGTAGATTCATCTCACTCAAGACACATCACAAATGCTATTCCGACGATACGAAGGTCCCAGAACATGTCCCAGTGCTTGGCAATAACAGGCGATTAGCCTCTCTCCCCTGGGTGAGTTCATCCATAGCTGATGTGCTTAGTCTCATCTGTGAGGAGAAACAGAAGCTGAGTGAAGGATTTTACCGTGGGGACAAGAAAAGTAAAACAACCACGCACCCTAAAGCCCACATTTGGTCATTCCTAACCAGCACTAGCTCCTGAATATTAAACAAAAAAAAAGACACATACTTCTGCACAAATGTCACGGTCGCATGGCATAAGCAAGAGCATCCCACGCATCTAACTAATCTTGGATGGTTAAGGGATAGTGTTCCCCAAACCCCCAACCCCCCACCTCCGCTTAGCCACCCACGCATTTCTGTTTGTGTGTGTGTGTGTGTACATGTGTGTGTGTGTGTGCATGCGAGGCAGCAGTGTCGCCACCATTCCAGTCGTTTGCCCTGGAAGAGGAGGGATGAGGCCATGCGGAGAGGAAGTGTAGTAAGGATTCTCCAGACAGGAAGACCCTCCGTCAGAATGTCCAAATAAGGGCAGATTGCTTCAGCCTGTGTCCTGCTGAGGGGGTTTTCCCTCTCTGGCTGCTACCCACGGTGCTGGAGAAAAGGCACTCCTGTTGAAAAATCAACTGGCTAGTGTTGCGCAGGAGTAAAGACAGCGTGAAACTCTATCAGTGCACAAAACATATGACATAAAAACAAACCGGCTGAGTTACTTCCTACTTCACTTTGGTTGTGCTTCAGTAATTGATTACAATTGATGAGTGAGTGACTTTGATGATACATTCTCATGAATCCAATCCTCGAGGAGAAAAGAGAGGGGCTTTCTGTTTGAGCCAAGTTGCTTTCAGTGTTAGTTTCATATGAAGAGACAGGGGGAAGTGTATACAGCCAACAAACCTGTGAGATGGTTAGCAACTCCCATCAGTTAGATAAGGCCTTTGTCTTTATCCCCCAACCACCATGTGTTTTCTGTCATCCTATCTCTCTTAGTCTTGTCTATCAACCAGAAAGGAGGGAGAGAAAGATAAAGAATAGAAAATGTATCAAGGAAACGATATGTGAAACTGTAAAAGATGACTTCATCACAGGTGCAGTATCCTTTGGGAGACACAAGGGCCTTTCTGTTTGTGCTAAGTTGCTTTCAACAGAAGTGGAGTGAGGGAAAAATACACAGTGAGTGCAGCAGTCTTTACTGCAGGAGCCCATCAGATATAACATCTGAAATACCTCAAGTGACTTACAAAGGAAAAGTAGAAAAAGACAGCCTTATTAAACAGAGCACACGCCTGACTGGGAAATCTCAGGATTAGTGAAATAATCGTGATAAAATAAATAAAAATCTGTGGCTCAGCTGTGAGATGAGCCTCTTAGGCTACCAATTACATGAAACAGGTTTTCTAGGATTATCTCACTATTGCTTGCAGGTTTACTGGCAGTGCTTTTTTTCTTGCGATGTAAAACTGTAATGCTCAAGTGGTGATCTTCATCCATCAAAGTGACAGCAGAACAATGTTGGAAGAAATATTCCATTTAACGGAGTGAAAACACTGTCCATAAATATTCCTAGATTGACAGTTTGTTGCCATGAGATCAAGCAACAATGCTCATACAGGAAATAATTTAATGTGCAAATGTGAGAAAGTAAGAAGTAAAGAAGGAAAAAGGCTTCAAGCTTGAAATGGGAAGCGGAAATGCTCCAGCTTTGAGAAAGACATTACATTCTTTCAAGATTGATTTATCCTGCCTTTGCCGTGATGCCAAATTATTTTGTGAGCAATTAAAAAGGCACGCCGCTCTCTCTGAAGAGACATTTTGGCTGTCAGAGGAAACGCGATTTGATGTGTGGCTGTGTCTCTTCTGTCTCAGGCGCAGCATCCCTTCTGGTTCCGACAGGGCTGATGACTTTGAGCAAAGGACGCAATTTTGCAAGCGCCTCCAGACTGTGGTTTAAGGCGCGAGCCTGACTCACTCCGATGCCACACGGTTCAATCAACAGCCAACTCCTGCTGCCAAGAGGATGTCCCACTGAGGCGAAAGCTCAGTCTATCAAAGTAGAGATACTACAGGACAATGTTTGATAGACTTTCAAGGGGAGGGAAGCAAAATAGCAAGGAATATGTATGAAAGGGGCTATGCGAAGAGAGAGACGACTCTCAGCCCAGTAAATGGTGTCTGGATATCTGCGGCTGACAAGAACAAAATGTTTACATTCTTGCCATGTTTCATGTCACTAGTAACTCCGGCCATTTAGATAAGGTCTTCTTCTCATGACCCGCCTCCCTATATATCAGCACAAATATGTGGTTACCCACCAGCCATGCAAAAGAGGGAAAGTACAGTCATTAAAAATGATTTGGACATACAGTATGGTCTGATCCAAAAGTAGTTCTGTCCTAGAGTGGCAGTCCTTTGTAGGCTTGGGAAAGTCATATAGGTGAAAATTATGAGATGGGGGGTGGGTGGATCTGTGTAAATATGTGACCGCTTTAATCTTAAAGCGCTTAAGAGGGCAGGACCTGGCAGCACTGATGTCAGTGATCTGACCTCACTCAGCACGCCCTTCACATGTGAGAACAGGCCTGCTGTGTGCCCTACAGCAACTCACCACGACAGTCTATGCATACTGCCCTACAAAGGCAAAAGACCTTATCTTACCAGAGTGTGACACTGACAAAAAAATACTTTAAAATCTTCTGCTCGCATGTGTTTTCAGCATTATGGCAAAGATCTTACTTTTACCAAGAAAAATGGCTCAAGGTATTTGTCCACATGATAAAACTGATGTTTATTGTTCCAAAAATGACAATTACCCATTTTCGCCCAAAATTGAAGCCACTGTCTTTTAGGGATGTCCCGATCCAGCTTTTTGCACTTCTGATCCGATACCGATATTGTATTTGCACTTCCGAGCCGATACCGATACTGGTGGCCGATACCGATACCGGCCTATCCAACCGAGCATGTATTAAATTTATTTAGCCTTCTTACTTAGTTATTAGACTCATATTGAAAAGGGTTTTAGTACTCTTGATAACAACTAGCCAGCTGACTTAAGTGAGTTTGAATACACAATGGTTGGTAACAAGAAACTGACCTGTTTATTCAGGGATAAACAGAAAATAGACAACATTAAAAATAACAAACAGGGAACACACAAATAACCTCTGTGTAAAATAGTCTATTAACTCAGCATCAGTACTCTGCTCTTGAGCAGGTGTTAACCAAGGCTTTAAAAACCAGTGCAAATAATATCTATTATAAGTATTTAAAAACAAAAATGCCCTCTACTCCCCAATCTCCTCCACACTTTTTGCTCCATCTCTATCTACAAACTGGGAGACGCTAATGCTGGTGTGCTGGAAAATGCGGACCGGACTTTAGCGAAACCACAGCTAAAACTGGAATGGATTATCTGGAATGGATTATCTGAGTAGGTGCGCTCGGACCGGATTTTTTTAACGGATCGGATTTTTTCCGTGCCGCCGCGCCAATACCGATACGCAGTTTTTTGCCAATATCGGCGGCCGATCCGATGCCGATATTGGATCGGGACAAGCCTACTGTCTTTTGCCCTTTCACTATAGTATATATGTGAAGGCCTGTGAAAAAAAGTTGTGCTTTAAAATCAGGACATTTGGACACGTCATAGTCTATGTGGTGGGCAGGTGAGACATTGGGAGACTGAGAAAAGAAAAACAAAGGGCTCTGAGATGTTTCCATTTTTACCCTTTGGTATGTTCAGATTGGATGCTGTGACTTACAAGTCCGAGCAGTGAATTAGTGCCATCTGATGGTTTAGACCTAAAGCCGCAAAGCAACAACAGCAACGAAAAAAAAAAAAAGTATACTCTCCCCCTGTTCATCAACACAACTCCCTGTAGTGTCAGAAAAAAGCTGGGGTCGTAATCAGGGGCCTCAAGCGCTCTTAATGTATTCCTTTGTGTAATTAACAAAAGAACACTCGCTGCCACTGGAATCCATTTACGGAGCTTTGTGGCATGCTGTTCGTCTTCCCCTCTCAGAAGGCCCAGCTAGACCCCATGTGCTTGAAATGACTGATGGATCGGCTGAGCACATTACGGTATAAATAACTGCATTGGTACATTAATTACCACCTCCGACTGGATTTCACTCCAGTCGCACTCGGAGCTAATGGCAAACTGTGTCAAAGCGTCAGCGGGATCCTTAACACCTTTTTGTGAAAATAAAGTGATGAGAACTGCGAGCTTCTTTTCTGTACTTCTGAGTGTTTTTTTTTTCTTTGCCTTTCAAGGGGGAGAAAAAAGTGCCAGAAGTGCTTGAAATGTAAAGACAGGATGACATGAGGTGTAAACCTTGGCACCTTCTTTTTTTTTTTCGCCCTGTGTGTGGTTGAAAGGCATGTTGGGATGAATCTGTCATCACCTCTTATCTCTCGTCTCGTCGATGAGCTACTGGTATTCAGATGTACCCACCTTGATGTCTGCAGTGGTCTTAGTTCAAGACAATAGGAATCTTTTTTCCAAAGCTAATGACTGCCTCTAAATATTTCCATATGTGTGTTTTTTCTTTCAAGTCTTTAGATTATGGAACTTTGGACAGACATAATTTTTTAAGCTTTAGTCACACATAGAAAGGCACTCGCCAGTGTACAAACCACACTGAACCACATAAAATCTCAGCAGGGGGATAGAGTTTTTTCTGTCTCTGTTGTGTTTGTTCCAACAGATTTATTTGACACATATCGTTTAAAAAATGTTAATTGTCTCAGAAGGAAACAATCTTGAGATGCCTGTGTGGAAAGCTTGCAGATTGTGTAATTTACCCTTTTTCCATGCTACTTCTTTTTTTGTAAACATTTGTTAAGTGTTCCCTGAATGACACTTCTGCATAACATCTCAGGAAATGACAACATTGCTGCCGTCGACATTTCCCCAGAACTGGTGTGAGAGGCTGCACATTTTTATCATTGACTACCATATTACAACATAATTCTAAAGTATTATTGTACTATTTATTTGAACTTCCTTAGTGATTTCACAATGTGTCCAGTAACAGGACATACTACCATTTTAAAGATATGAAGACACTGGTCCCACATTGACTATAATTCTCACATACTAAAGTCAGGCATGCATTTTTCTGTTTTTACAGGAGAGGCAAGGCTCCTAACAGTTCTAACAGACCTATTTTATCATATGTACATGAGATGTTCCTGATTGACTATGTCTAACTATTTCCTGACAATGCCCTCTAGAGCTTACCGTCCCAGCCTTGACGCCAAGATTAATTTTCTTGGCACAAGGCCAAACGGGAAATTCTGGGATTGCAGTGTCCTGCTCGTTCTACTGACCCTTGCTGTGTGTGGTCCTTGTCCACAAATGACCCTCGATAGCAACGATGGGCACAGCCACACCAAAGGCTATACTAAAACTCCAAAGTCAACTGAAGCTTTCCCCTGAAAAGAAGATTTTGTTTTCTTGTTTGCAGCTGCTCACTCTGTTCGTCCCTTGATACGCTTTGTCTCTCTTTCTCATTGAGGTGGGACACAGTCGGCATAGCGAGGATGCTGGTGGCCATACTTTTAAAGCTGCAGCCTCCGGGGTGTCCCCGCGATCAGTGGGGTGTATGCAAATTTGAGGAGATAAGAACAAGACAAACGTTTATTCACTGTAAGCAGCACTGGCACTGCCAAGCTTTGTAAATCCCACAGAGATCTGCATACATGTGCTCTGGCATGAGGAACAGAGGCCTTTTGATTTGCACCTGGGCATTTCAGACAGGTCTCTACCCCTTTGAGAGCACTCCAGAGGGTTCTTGTTCAATCTTTTAACATCTCTCTCTCTCTTTTTCTCTCTCTTTCTCTCTCCCTTTTTTTCATGTCGGGCACACACATGGTGCACCGTGCCTTCCAGCATCGGCTCGCAACAAAGCTGTCGACTCTTGTTGAATGATTTACCGTAGACAGGACGCGAATCGAGGTATGTCTGCCAGTGCTGAGCAGCCGTTTCCTTAAGCTGTAAAGACATCGGCGAGGGTGCGCGTAGCGTTACGTCCCCACGGTGTGTTTCTGCCTTGCTGAATATTTTAGCACATCCATAAATAATGCTCCTCTCTCCAAGCCGGGGTTGCTCAGGCCTGGGCCTTGCAATGGCAGGAACAGAAGGAGGATGCATGCAAACGAGAGGCGCTGGGGTCACTTGGCAAGCAGCGGACCTTGCTGGGGTAAATGGCTGACATCTGTTCACAGTGTTTTGTGCGACTCGAACGCAAGTACCACCAGAGCGGCGAGTAAGGTGGCGGCCATGGTGGTGCTGGGACAGGGGGGGTTCCAGGCTGGTTCCATGTGCATTCTTACCCGGGGAAAAGAAAACATACACAGGATCATGTAAGCCTCTGGGTTACAGTGTCCCGATTCTCTAGCTGAAGCCTTGCATGGCCACCTTTTGTTGGCCCATGATTTTACTACCCTCCGTAGGCAATCTGGTTTGGGTTTGGTTAACCCTTTGTGGGTAGAATGAAACAGTCAGAGATCACCGTGTGAAAACTCACCCCGTCAGCCAAGGGGCAGTGAAAGGCAGTGAGAAAGTTTATCTTTCTGGAGAAAATTTAGGAGGAAGTGAGATGAGTGAGCTTAAATTGGGACCTTTTTGCTTTAACACAAACATTTGCTAAATCCAGAAATGTACAGGAAACTCATATTTCACTGCCTACTTGATACTTTGTCACTTGCAACCGCCAAGTGATTTTCTCGAAGCCTGGCGTGAGTTTCACCCTGTGCTTCAGTAGGCCACAAAGCCTTGTGTAACTCCACCAGCACGCTGTGTTCTCTGGTTTTGAACAGGACAGTGCTGGATAAGCTGCGGTCTTTAAGTTATTTTAATGATTTATCGCCTGAAAGTGTGTTGAGAATCAGGGTGCAAACTGTGTCTGCAGAGGTTAAAGCCTTTGGCTCTTGGAAATCTCACTGGGTGTTAGAGTACTTACATGTTGTGTACACCTCAATGTGTGTGTGTGTGTGTGTGTTTACGTAAGGGGGTATACAGGCCTCTGTGCACATGTGCATGCCAGTGTAAGACAGTTTGTGTTTGTGAATGAAACTGACTGATGTGGATGGATTTTAGAGATATAGTATCACTCAGAAAAATTCATCTGAACGCTTTTCCAAACTGTATCTAAGGCACTTCACACAAAACAACATGTTCAGACATTAATGTAACCTTAAATACCAACCAGAATTTTATTTCAGTATATGAAACGAAAAGTGTGTGCACAGCATGTCTTTTGTAAAAGACATGTACTTTTTAAAAGCACAAAAATGTGATAACAGCCTTGTATCTACATTCAAATCCATTTTTTTTTTTTCAACTAAGCACATCTAATAATGTGGACTTTCATAGCAGCTGTGTCGAGCCCTGTCACTCTGACATCTCCAACTGCTCTGTTTTGATGACTCAGTCATGCTGACCCTGCAACCACTGCAAGCGGCCCAGTCTCAGGACCCCGGTGTGGGAGGGAAAGGGGTGACAAAATTGGTCTGTCTCTCTTGACGTGCACTTGGCTCTGGTGGGCTACCCGGGGTCATAGCTGAGCTATGAGGTCATGTTCCCTACTCGGTTCCAGAACATGACATCACACGGGAGGGTGGGGGGAGACACTTCCTGTCATATACATTCATTTCTATGTGGGTCAGAGACTGTGAGGCATTACAAATGTTAGCAAGTTGTTAGCCATTCACTTCCTCATAGAGGCTGGCTGACCATATGGGTGTTTGTGGATTTCTTTGTGGATTTTCTTCTAGTCTTCTAGTCCAGCCTGGGGGGTGGAGAGGGAAATCAAATACACTTTCACACCTTGTCTTCCTCACTTACATTATTATATTATATTAATTGTTCTGTGGTGAAATCTGGTTTGGGTAATCTGCAAGAGCTAATAAGCTAGCACATATCTCAAATGATTCCTTCTCAGAAGGTGCTGCCTAACTGTGTCTGACATTTTAATAACCTCAGTTTGATTTGCTGTGCCTTCAAAACACAATACTCTCTCTGTCTTTCTCATGCGCACACACACACATAGAAAGGCACACACAACCCCCCACCCTTACCCCCATCTACACGCACACACACACACACCTGTCATCTTGAACTTCTTGCTCTGTGAGAATACATTAACAAACACCTCTTTGACACAAATGTTACAGCTCATCACCAATGTGTGAACGACGTGAACATGTCTTCTTTCTTCTCCTCCTCCTCCTCCTGCACCCGTATAAGAACAAGAGGTGAAAACGACACTGATTATTACTAAAGATGCGAATCAATACATAATACATGATTGAATGTAAGGGACATGAACGTTCTGTACTTGCACCACAGGAAGCCACAGTGCGGCTCAGTATCTTTGCCACTGAAGACTCAAGACGGGCATTTCCGATGCATTTTGAAATCCGCATTTTTAATTTTCTCACTGCAGAGTTACTGGCTCTGATATATTTGGACGCCGCAAACAAAAGCAGAATTGAAGTGAGACGAGTGGTCCTCATGTCTAAATAAGAACTTCCTCTGCTGTGACAGTTCATGACTTCATCATGGGACGAATATGAATATATATGTGTGTGTGTGTGTGTGTATTCTCCTTTGTGTTACATTCATGTGTCTTTTACATAATTAGACAAATATGAAATATGATTTTATAATTAGGTGTTTTGATGGGCTGCTGAAAGCCAAGTGTGGGAAAAGGGATATTGGAAGATGTCGTCCAAAGGGGATTGCGTGCTAAAGCATGCTGTGGTGTACAGGACATAGCTCATAGCTTCTTCTTTTTTACGAGGGACAGATTTAACATTGTGCGTGGGAACATGGAGCTTGTGTGTCGGGGTGCACTGTTTTATGGCTTACATGTGCATTGTTTTCGGTAGAGGTACCCCAGCTGTGATTCGTACAGGACCAATTAGCACTAGGGCATCGCTCCCCAGCAAGCACACCCACCAGCACCCTCCCCCTACACACACACACACACACACACACACACCTCTCCCCTTTCCCTCCCTTCTGCCCACTCATTTTCACCGGTGATGAATTGCACGCAGCCCCCCCCCCCCCCGAGTCCGACGCACAACTGTTTTGGATTAGCCCCTTTTTTACCACGGCGCTAAAGAAAGCCCAACATCTTTTTATGCTTACTCATCTAGCTGGGGCGTGGATGCACATAAATAAAATAAAAAAAGGCAGTGCCCCCACAGCTCTAGGAAGCCTCTCGCAACAAAAGCAAACACATTATGCCTGTCATTAGAAAGCAGGTAGGAGTGCGGGGGCCCTGACAGTATGAGCGGATCCGCTGTGTTTGATCAGAGTGAATAATGAGTTTGCATCCCAACCACACGGGGGACGTTCATTTGGATTTATTCTTAAGATAGCGCCCCTGACAATATGAGTGCGCCGCGGGTATACGCTTGCATTGTTTTGCTGCTGTCCCAGCGGTGCGTATGTATAAAGAAACAGACAGGATAATGTAGGGTGGTTGTCAGTGTTGCCGCTTTTTGCATTTTCTATCTCACAGCGCAAATAAAGAAGGTCAGGGTTTGTTGTTTTTTTTTTTGTCAGGAAAGGGAGAGAGGAGGTTGGAGGGGGGAGCTCTTTGATGGCAGAGCTGGGTCACTCGCGTCCTAATGAGAATAGCCTTCCAGCCTCCTGCTGACCCGTTCATCACAATAGCAACTTCTAAGCCCGAACTTTCCTTCGACCAACCACCAATGTGCTTCTGTCTCTCAGGTTTTCTATGTCATGTTTTTTTTGTGCCAGGTTTTGCCAGCAGAAATGGTTGGGGGGGGGGGGGGGGGGGGTCTCATTTGAATGGGCGTAAAATGTCAAGTCAATCGCTCCCGCTGTGAGCCCCCACCACGGTGAATAACAATGGAATGGCCGGCCGGGGGTCCTCACCCACCGAGAGGGCGCTTCCTTCAGAACTAGCTGCCTGCACACACAGACGCTAACGTGCCTTGAAGGAGCGGTGCCAGGGAACTGAGGAATAAGGAAGAATGCCCCCGCTATAGTCTCCTCCATTGAAACACCGCTCTCTCCCTTTCCCTCTCTCTGCCCCTCTCTCTCTGTCTCTTTTTTCTTTATCTTTCGTATGCTGTTCTACTTTATTTTTAAATGTTATCATTGCCTTTTTTGTCTGTAAAGCACTTTGGGTCAACTTCTGTTGTGTTTAAATGTGCTATAAAAATACATTGATTGACTTGACTGTCTCTCTCTTACATACACACACATACACCGCACATACAAGAACACACACCATGTAGAGGTGTTTAGTGATATCTCTTTACCCAGTGTCAAGATGTTGACCCTAAGACAAGAGGCCCTTTACAGCAGTCTATAATCAGTCTTGGAGGATTGACCCGTGTGTCAGTCCAGGCTCGGTTGGGGCTGCGTTTGCTTGTTTGTAGGCCAGCAACCGATCCTCTCGTGCAGGTGTGCGGAGAGGGGCGCGCCTCCCTTGCCGTCACTCACAAAGTCCTTCGCTCGTTGGATCACCACAGCGAGGGCCTTTCCCACTTCTCCTCAGACGCTTCCTTCACGTCATGCGGCTGGCAGTTTAGGAGCTCGCAGATTCCTGGACAGTGGGGTTTTGTTGACGCAGCCACGGTAAATTTGAGACTCCCCCAGCCCGCCGTCCCCCACGCTCCCACCCGCCCCCCTCGTCTGCCTCCTCTCTTGATGTGGTGCCCCCCTCCCCTTTCCCCATCAGGAGGGTCGCTCTTTCAGCATGGGTCTGGCTCACTGACCCCTTGCGGACCTCTGGGGAGCTCAAAGGGCCTGGGCGGACACTGGGGAAGGGAGGGAAGGATGGTTTGCATTTCCTCCTTTTCG
The DNA here is from genome assembly GCA_027475355.1 of Coilia nasus. Taxonomy (NCBI): domain Eukaryota; kingdom Metazoa; phylum Chordata; class Actinopteri; order Clupeiformes; family Engraulidae; genus Coilia; species Coilia nasus. The sequence continues at coordinate 16,339,309 of CM050213.1, read as the reverse complement.
AAGATAAAGGCCCAGAGCTTCTGAAAATAGAGGAAGATTGGGTTTAAGAAGAAGAAAAAGAAGGAAAGTGGTATTTGACCATGAATCAAATATTTAATTAAAAGAAAAATGTACTATTTTTATTCTTCATATATTTAACAAAGACTTTTAAGAAAAGCAAAACTTACTACAAATATTTTTTCCTCTAGAATGCCTTGAAACCAGGCATGGGCAGGGGGCGTTCTGTTCAACTATGCTTCTGCATTTTAGCAAGTTTGCATCTACATGGAAATAACAAGGTTTTAGTAGGAAGTGTGACTTTGCTCTAAAAATTTGCGAGATCAGCATACTCTCGTTCTCCTAAAAACTGTAGCCTTGGGGTCTGATCCTTGCCATGTCTGTGCTGCGTGAAGCAGGGAACGTGATTGAAAAGTGTACATGGCTGGTGGACACAGCCTATCCATTCTCACTTAGCACCCTTTCCTACAACAGAAGGTTTCCGTTAGAAATCTCTACTAAATAATAAATCAGACCAGGCTCCCCCTGTCTTTTCTTTTCTCTACCACCCTCTCTCTCTTTCACATACATACTTACACACACACACACACACACACAACAAAAAAAACACATGGGCTGTCTTCAGGTTTTCTGGAGACGTTTGAGGAAAAGGAGGGAGAGCTTTCCACCACTACTGGAAGATGCATCACCCCCCCTCTCCCAAACACATACACATACATATACGCGCGCACACACACACACGCACCCCTCCATTCTTCCCTTCCTCATGACAGAGGCTGTCCCCACCATCACGGTGCTCAGACAGTGGGCGAAATCAGAGAGAGGGAGAAAGAAATGGAGAGAGAGACGCCGCTCACCTCTGGGCCCCCCCCAAGCTAACCACCTCCAGCTGTTGGGCTGGGGAGCCTGGCAACCAGAGGGCCTTCGCCCCCTCAAGGGACACAGCAGCGGTTGGCGGCTAACGCCATATGTTCCTCTTCAGCGTCATTCCTCCTCCTCCTCCTCCTCCTCCTGGTCCTCTGGCTGTCCCCTCATTAAAACAGCTGTGTCTGACCTGTCTGCTCACTGGATAGGATACCCCCCCCCCCCCCCCCCCTCCTCCCACACACACACACACACACACCTCACTGAACTTCATTTGTTAGTATTAGGTCTGACGGACTGCAAGAGAGAGATACACGAGTCTGTGACTAATGATAAATAAAGAAGATGTACTTTTGCAGAGGAGAAGGGGGGGGGGGCTGGGGAACGTTATTCTGGTGTACCGTGTGCTGCTGGTATCATACTTGCGGCCCACTTTTGGAATGTAATGAATTGTTGGAATGATAAACGGCAATTGGTTGGACAAACAATAGAAAGAAAATAACTTTTTTCCCCTGCCAAAGGGTAGATAGTGGAACAGAGAAAGAAAACGCTTACGCAATCCTCCTCCATGTACCGAAGATGAACATTTCACAGATTTATGTTTTTTTTTTTTTCGCACCCTGAATTCAGTGTATTTATTTCCAGAGCCCACGCTCTGTCGTCAGAAATATCTCTAAGCCTGCTGCTCCTACACAGCATTATCTCCTGTGCAGACTGCGACAGAGAACAACCTGTGCACCTCCCACACACAGTATCACCATCCGAGACTCAACGGCAAGCCAGGACCAACAGATCAGCCCTCTGTCTCTCAATGTGTCTCTCTCTGAGTTTGGCTGCTTGACTGTCAACTGTATCTATTGATCTCCTTTACACCTCGAGTCAGAAAGTGTTGGGCTGCTCTCCAATTAAGAGCAGTGAGGGAGAGCGGAGTCTCTCGGCACTGTCTCAACAAGAGTTTCTCCATCTGGGAAACGTTCCAACCACCACGGCACGCACCGGTTTAAAATGACAAGGATAATGTTAAAGGCGGTAAAAGGATATACGAACAGGGTGACGTGATGTAATGTAGGCTTAGTTCACATTCTCCTAGTGTCCCCCCCTCCTCACACACACACACAAGGAGCTTAATCTAAACGAAAAACGTCACTCTCATTTTTTCTTTCGCTGCTTTTTTTCCCCCAAAGCACAGTATTATCATTACAGTGTCAGGAATGTGACTGCATTCACATGGCTGTGTTTAAGCCTTTCCATTCTGTTTCCACAGCATCGTTAAGTATGTGTGAGTCTGTGGTGAGACTCATTTGAGACATGTTGTTGTTTTAAATGAGATGTTGCTTTACAAACCTTCAACCCCACCTCCACCACCCCTCACCCCTCCGACACACACATACAACTCCCGGCATCAATCAGGCCTACATGCCCCTCCCTGAACCGATGGTGGTGGGAAATGCACAGAGCGCCCTGACCCGTGTCTCCTCTTGCAACTTGCCATATTTGGAGCTCCCAGGATTGGTGTTGAAAAAACAGAAGCAGGCCCTTTTTGCAAAGAGGCAAAAGAAGGATGAGGAGAGAGAAAAGAATGAAGAGAGAGAGAGAGAAGAGAGGAAGGTTAAGGTATGAGGAGAGAGAGACAAAGGGTGAAGAGAGAGAGGAGGCAAAGAAAAGGAGAAGAGAGGAAGGGTGAGGACAGGAGAGAGGAGGCAAAGGAGAGGAGAGAGGAAGGGTGAGGAGAGGAGGCAAAGAAAAGGAGAAGAGAGAGGAAGGGTGAGGAGAGAGCAGAGGAGAGGAAAAAGGAAGGCTGAAGAGTAAAAGAGGGGAGAGAGGAGGCGACATCTGTTAACTCTCAGGGCTGCGGGGGCCTCTAATGGAAGCCGCACATTCCTGCCCAATACACACCCGCCCTCCGAGCTTATAGATCTGCTAATAGCCGTCATCGCGTCTGGATTGAGTTCTGAGACAAACACATGCTCTGGTTGTGTGTGCGTACATGTGTGTGTGTTTATGAATGAGGGAGAGAGAGAGAGAGCTTCCTTGATGGAAGAAATAACAATACTAATGATTCATTTTGTTTTAACGTGTTTCACATACAATAACACTGGCTGCTTGATTGTTTGGTGAATCAAGGACCCTTGTTTCTGTTGGCATGACCTTCAGGAATTCCTCGGGCCCGTCGTTTTTAGTCCCATTCAGGCACTTCCTCAGTTCACAATAATAATGAATTCTCTTTTTTTGGTGGCATGGCTAAGCACAGTTTTTACCCTTCTGACATTTACGGGCCCGTAAATTTAAGAATTTAAGAAGCCCGTAAATTTAAGAAGCCTTGCTTAACCAGTAAAGAAAATGTGGAAAAAAGGCAAAACCTGTTAGAGCTTCACTGATCTCACCATCTGCACTCACAATGCCACTCTGGCTTTGGAAACTCCAGTGCCCGCCAGTGAGAGTGTATGTGTGTGTGTGTGCGCAGCGAGTGTGAAGCATGTTGATTTGTTTGTCTGCTGTGTGTTGTATCACATTACTAATGTGTGTGTCTGGGGCCGATATGAGCGCGTCGTGAAGCATGAGGGAGCGCTTGGTGGTGCCACTGTGCGCACAGCACTGCTCCAGCTGGTTGGCAGAGTTGCAGCATGGCGCGGACACCTCTCTCTCTCTTTTTCTCTGTCTCTCTATCTCTCTCTCTTTCTGTTTCTCTCCCTCACACCATATCTCTCTCTCTGTCACCCTTTCTCTCAGTCTCTTTCTCTCTCTCTTTTCTCTCTTTTGCATTCTTTTTGTCTCTCTCTCTTCATCTTTGGTAACCCCAGACACACACATGCACACACACAAACACATTCTCTCTCTCTTTTTTCTCTCTCTCTCACACACACACACATACACACACACACACACACACACACACAAAGCCCAGGAACCCCGGCAGGCCGCGTTCCCACCTGGCAGGCCCCAGGGGAGGCTCAGCGGCGGCGGCGGCTGGGGCAGACGCATCTCGCTCGTCGCTTTGCGTTTTCCGCCCGGCTGCCCCCCTCCAGAGGACAAAGCTGCGCTCCTCCGCGAGAGGAGGAGGAAAAAACATCAGTAAACAAACAGCTGTGAAGGGCCTCTCCAAACATCCCCCACTGCTTCACACACACACACATTCACACACATATACACACTAATACACACACATGCACACACACACACATATACACCCTAATACACACAGCATGCAGACATGTCACTCTGGACTGCTGTGCTGCTTGAATGCTTCTTGCACAATCACACAAACACATACACACAGACACACACAAACATATACGACACCCCCATATGGGTAGCAAGATGTCTATTTACACACACCTACACACATACACATAAACCTTACACTGGCAACCCTGCGAGTAGCCTACACAGTCTTGCAGGAAAACTTATTTACTGACGGTGCACAGCAGGTGTGCTTTTGACAGTGACAGTGTCCTTCGTGTGCAAGCTGTCCTCCCACTGCATCATAAGCAAATGGTGTCAGTCAGGCTGATAAGGACCTATGACATCTGTGGTTGAAGAGATGTCTTAGTTACAGACTGTCTAGTGTCTGTGTGAGAGAGAAAACTCAGCAAATGGAAAAAGAGTTATGTGTTCAAGGTAAAAAATAAAAAATTATATGCAGATGAATAGCAAATTACTTTAGTTCACATAAGGAAATTTTGTAGCACACCAAAATTAATTCTTGAGTGCAGCGTCGTGGGAGGAAAAGAGTTCAAGGAAGGTGACTCTCAATATATAACAATATTTAACTCAGTTGGATGTTATCAAATGGCTGCCGTTTGGATGGGAAAGCACACCAGGCCTCTGGAGCTACCAATAAAAGGCATGGGAAACATTTCAGACAGGAAACGACTACTTAGCCTTTCAATTAAACCTTCCACTTATATCAGGAGCACTGATACAACACTAGCTGTGTTTATAATAGCCTTTTGTAACGGCACATAGACCCAGTACTTTTTCAGGGAGAGACAAATATAAAAGCCTTGTAATAATGTTTAAGAGCTGGCAGAAGGCCCAGTACCATCCGAGCTCTGCTCTGAGCTCTTCCGGCAGGCCTTGGCTTTGATATTCAGGGATTGCTGCTGTAAACGAGAGGAGCGTTTGACTAATGTGTGAACTGTGGTCTTGGCCTATTTTATGTTCTTCCATCAGCGAGCCCATTAATCTCCTCTAAGTTAGCAACAGGCAGAAAAAATAATACACAAAGGGCAACCTCGAAAGCAACCCTAGTGTCAGCGAGTCTGGGAACCTGGCGTCTGTGTTTGGGTTTCACGTCCGCGCCATGCCTCTTCTGCTGTGGGGGCGGCGTATCCGCGTTTAGACGCACTCGTGTCCCTCAACACAAATAGAAGGCGAAATAGTAGACTGCTCTGTGTTGCGCCGAGGCTCTCGTCACCGTCGCCGTCTCTCCAGGGCACTCTGAGTCATCCCCAGGCAGCGGTGCTGTAAATTTGTCACTGTGACAATAAACATGACCCCGGCCTCTCACTGTGTGGCAGCCTCTCCGCGCTTCTCACGGGAGCTGGCATCCCAATGCTAGGGTAGGGTGAGAAAAGGAAAAAACTTGACGTGTTGATAGGATCATATGCCCAGACTGGGCTTCGCGCTTGGGCCTGATTCAGGTCCAGCTGTTTGATACATTCAGTTGTTATTGTGGAGATGGAGATCTGTTGCTGTATTTGTTTCTTTGAAGAGGTTTCAGCTTTGTTGGGCAGTGTTGAGTATGTTGCATCCCAGCTGGCTAATGTCCAGAGTGACTTCCAGTGAATTAGCTACATGGACAGTTCTTCTGGAGTAGTGTGGGGTTAAATGCCTTGCTCAAGGGCACAGCAACCTTCATACTGTTTTATTGAGACACACTATCAAGAATTAACGTAAAAGAAATTATGCATAAGATGCTTTTTGCATCTACTCTCTCCTACATGGCCAATAGTTGGACCTCTTGAGTGGCTGATGTTCAGGAGTTCATGTTCATGTTCAGCTATGTTCATGTGGAGCAATCTCGGTTATAACACAACCGAGTTACCGGGTTATAACACAAACAGCAGTCTGAATGTGTTCCTGAGTAATTAACAAACTAATTTGTACACACCTAGTCTGACTGGCATTGATTTGTCTTAAATGGCCAATTTTCCAACCTGAGAAAGGAAGAGAGAGAATAAGAGATAGCAAATAAGAGAGAGAAATGGAAAGAGACTCGACCAGACAAAGAAAACAGCTGTGGAGGAAAACTGGGTCTGAAAGCCTGTCAACAGTGCAAGTGAATTTTGCATACAGCACACAGAGGTTTACGATGATTACAATGTAAACTAGAAATAAATTGGTTGTTGGCAAAGTCAGCGGTATGCACCTAGCTGTATAAAGATTGGTAAAAAAAGAAAATCTCTTTTGGGACGAATGCCGATGTGCATAAACTGAACCACACAATACAAAAAGGATTGTAGCAGGGCATAAACCTAGACATGGTTCATTTACACCTCACATTGGATCAGAGGTGTGTTCTGCACATTCATTTTGGAGAGAAAAGTGGGAGAGATCGCTCTGGTCCTCAGGCGGAGCATTTCAGTTCAGGCCTTTTTCCTTCTTTAGTGTCATTTAAATTCACAGCAGCCTGCATGTGCACAGCTCTAAAGCAAGCATGAGCAACACTTTCCATAGGGCCGGCCACCGCTGCAGATGTGGAGCGCCATTAAAGGTGCACATACTCTCCCTTTCCTCCGCAGTTGCAGTGTGACTGGCCAGCCCCTCCCTGACTAATTACTACTGAGCGGTTTCTCTCTCTCTCTCTCTCTCTCTCTCTCTCTCCCTCCCTCTCTCCCTCCCCTGCTTCTTTTTCTTTCCTCTCTCTGCCCCTCACCCTCTCTCACTCTCACTCTCTCTCTCTCCCTCTCTCCCTTGTTTGTATGTTCCTCTTGTCCCTCGTTATTTTCCCAGCTCTCTCCTTCACTTCATTCATTTTCTCATCCCCATCTTTCTCTCTCTTTCACTCTCTCTCTCTCTGTCTCTCGCGTGCACACACACATTCTCTCTCTCTCTCACTCTTTCTCTCTGTCTCTCTCCATCTCTCTCGCTTTCTCTCTCTCTGTCAGAGCTCCAGGGGTGGCCCAGACCCCTCCCTCTCCTCTCAGTCCAGACTCAGTCTCTTGCCTCTGGCCAGAGCAGCTGTTGTAGGAGCCGAGGATGCTGGGTAACGTGTAGCCAGGGCGCCGCTGCCAGTCACGCTCAGCCCTATCGCAGCTGCCATACAGCTAATCGCAGATTTTTTTTTGTGGCATCGCTGGGGAAAATAAATTCATAAAAACAGATAAACACTGCAGAAACTCATAAAGATGTAGCCCACTTCCATTTTTTCTCCCTGAGTGTTGATGTGCTCAGAGGGAATTGAACTTTTACGTTATTTGAATTTGAATTGGACTGTGATGAGGAACTGGTCTGCTCCTTTGGCCTGGACCCATCCTCCCTAACTTCTGAACAAAACGTGTACAGAAAACAAAGAAGAGGAAAAGAAAAGGCATCGTGACATCGTGACCAACAATGGAGTCCCTCTGCCTTCACACGACCTCTGTTTGCACAAACCTTTTCTCCAACGTTCAACAACACTCTTGCACTCTCTAAAACATTCTAAAACAAAAGATGGTTCAAAAGGAAAGTGCACTTACACACACTTAAAGAAGCACTTAAACACATGCACGCAAACACATACAGACACACACATACACACACATACTCTCTCTCTCTCTCTCTCTCTCTCTCACACACACACGCACACACACACACACACTGTACACACACAATGAAACATATACCCACACAAGCAGACACAGACACACCTCAGTCAGAAACAAAAGACTTCCTCAAATGTGTGTGTGTGTGGTTGGCGGATAAACAGTCTGTTCTTGAAGGGAGGAGTAGCAGTCGTGCAGACTATACTGCCATGGCCTCTATTCCCATGCAGCTCATTAAGCCTGCTGCACCTGAATGTCTCAGGCATTCCAATGAGAGTGGAGGAAGGGAGGAGAGAGACAAAATGGTTGGGGAGGAGGGATGGTGGGGGGTGGGGGTGAATTAGGGAAAGAACGAGAGAGAAAGGTTAAGTAAGGACAGAAAGTTAAAAGGATAAATTGAGGCAGAGGGAAAGAAGAGACGAAGTGATGGAGAGATTCCCCTCTTTTGTCTCCACAGCCCAGTGGTTTGGCACACATCTGCTGGTTTCTCCTGCTGTAATGAGTAAATAATACATGTCCCACTGATACAAGTCAGTACAGAGGGGAAGGGGAAAGAGGAAGCACACACACACTCCCCCCCAACACACACACACACACTCTCTCCATAACGAAAAAGTGTAACCGTTTGCCGTTGCATTTCCTCATAGTCGCTCAAACACCTCAATCTGTTCCTCTCCACAGCAGACATCCCAGAATGAGTTAGATCATGAGTCACAATCATCAGCAGTTAGACAGGCACAGCACTTCCCTCATCCTCTCCTGCTCCACCACAGTGCACTATGGGTAAAAAAAAAGCAGTGTGCGAGGCATTGGTGTACTGGAGGAAATGGAGCCTGTGCCTTGGCAGGAAGGGGAGCCCCTTTAGGGTGTGGAGAGATAAGAACAGGGGGATACAGAGGGCTCTGAGTGGAGGAAGACAGCTGAGGTCAGAGGAAGGAATAGAAGAGACCTTCATCGCTCTCTGACAACATCATGCTCAAGGCTGGCCTCATTGATTCAGTCATTTGTTCTGTTCACAGGGGCCGTGTTCATCCATGACACTGACAGACAGATCAAAAAAGCTGAGGAAACCATCACAAGCGGATGTGCCTGTTACTTCCTTTTAGTGTTTTAGTCTGCTCTACAATTGCAGAGCTGCCTGTCTGCTGGGAGGTGAAGAGCTGTGACAGTTAGTCAAGTTATTAAATGGTTGTTAATTAATAAATGAATCAACTATTTTGATAATGGATTTGTAGGTCTTCACAATTCAAAACTTATTCTGGTTTCTTTACTCCTCTGACATTAAAATGGGACTTTCCTGGTTAAATACAATAAATAAATAAAAAGGAATATATTTAGGGTGTGGCTAAAAGAGGACATCTAAATCATCTGAAGCCTTAGGAAACACTGACAAACATTTTCCAACAATTTGTAGATTCATGAATTGGTTGAGAAAAGTGGCAAATAATCAACAATTAAAATAAAAATGTTGCAGGACCTGGCAGAGTGTATGTGTTTTATAGTGGTTTTATTAAGGTTGAGGTATGGTGCATTTGATTTCAAGACCAATAATGCGTCTTGGAGAATATATGGCCTTCCAAGTGGATGTATACTATTTTTATTACCTCCGTCAGCGGAGGTTATGTAATCATCGGCATTTGTTTGTTTGTTAGTTAGCAACATAACTCAAAAAGTTATGAATTGGATTGGATTATGGATTTTTATGAAATTTTCAGGGTAGGTCAAACATGGGCTAACTTAAAAGTGATTAGATGTTGGTGCTGATCTGAGCTGCCCTGGCGGAGGTCTGCGCTCTCTGAGTGATTTTCTAGTATATGAATGTGGGGAATGCTAGCCAAATCCATCCCTCACACTCGTTCGATCATATTTTAAAATAGAAGTTCATTTTCACATGGCCACGGTGAGGTTTGTGCCTCTTCCAAAACCAACACGGCCCCAGTTCACTGCACTTGCGCTCACTCTATTTATCTTCTCCGTGACTTAATTTCTAACTGAAAGTCACTTGAGGTGAACGGACACAAACACCAAAAGCAATCAAGCAACAAAAAGATCTTAACTCTAATGAAATAAAGGGCATTTTTTTTCCAAATTCCAGATTATTTATGTACCATGAACATCTTTGATGTTTTTGTTGGTTGCATTTCAGATTGATATCCACGCTGGCTTTATAGGCTCAAAGGCAGTGCTTGCATTCAGAGGCATTAGATGACATTCTCATCGTGATTAACCTAAACTGACAAAGTTCAGAGTTCAGATGTGAAAACGCGAAATGTAATTAGCACAATGTTTTCCCACTCTGAAGTTGCCAGTGCTTTGAGTCTGACTGGCCTGCAGTGCCTAGGAAGATGTCTTCAGCTTCTCTTTGAAGAAACAAACACAAGCTTTGCTGTATTTTTCTTTCTTTCTTTTCACAAAGCCATCCAGCCTCAAGGGGAAACACAGCAGTGAGAAAACAGGAACAATCTGTTCACATCAGCACTCCTCTCGCAAGCATCTGATCAGTCCACACGTTGGACTTGGGCTTATTTTACGCGACAGCATTAACCAGCATGCTGTATGTCTTGGGAGTTGCCATCTTCAAAAGCAACACGCAGGACATGTGTATTTAACCATCTCCATATGGACTATATGAAATACGTTTGTACATTAAGCAGTGGGAGTGCATCATCGTCCTACAAGTTACAAATTAAGAGTATCCTCAAACCTCTATCTTTTAATGTAATGTAATTATGGAGGTATGTTTTTGTATACATATGCAAAGTCTGGCCAAACCAACAAATTACCTAAAGGTTCTGTGTGTATGAAGGAAATACACAGCTGTGTCAAATTACGGTTTCTTCTTTCTCAGAAGAGATTTAAAAGCTGTACTTACAACCACGGCTTTATACTGTAAATATCTGTTTAAAACCGTTTGGTTATAAGTTCAATAACGGTGTTCAGCTTTAAAGGACCATTCCCCATTCTAAAGATCTATCAATTGGAACAAAGTGTTCTTTGTGTGGTCTAGATTTCACATGGAAGCCCTCTAAAGAGTTCTGCTGGACTATCCCTGGAACACATTTGCTGGATCTAGGCTAGATCTGGGGCAGATTTGCTTGAAGGTCCTGCGGTCCCATGGTTTGATACCGTTACTCTTTCCAAGAGCACGGACCCCAGCAGCATGAAGTACATCCAAAAAATATATATAAATAAATAAAGAAAACAGCAGGCCAGAATGGGCAATGAGTGAGGAGAGCTGACAAGGGCTCCACTCCTAACGAGAGAACCACGAGAGACCCACAAGAAACCCACCCCACACCTAGGCCTGGCTAGCGTGGTGGCTGAAGAATGTGTGGGCTTGTCAGGCCGATCTGATGCATAGCTCCCTACGGTCACCCAGACTCAGACCCGCTGCCACATTCTTCTGCCTCTTTCACTTACTTCCTGTTGATCTTCTATATAGCGTTGCCCAAACAACCCGCTGGGCCCGTGCCGACTCCCCCCCCCAATACACACACACACGCGCACACACACACACACACACACACACACACACACACCATCTCTCTGCAGGACACTGTTTGGCTTAACCTCAGCAGTCCCCCCCCACACACACATGTCTAACCCCCCCACCCCACCTCTCCAACCACTCCCAGTCCCTCCCACACACACAGGAGGCCTGTCTGCTCTGTGATCTGCCCTCATCAATAACAGCCCCTGCTCCCTCATGCTACACACCCATTACATGTGGAACATTCACTCATCCTCTCTCCCTCTCTCTCTCTCTCTCTCTCTCCCTCTCCATCTCTTTCTCTCTCTCTCTCCTTTTGTCTGTCTCATCTCTCTCCTCATCTACAGAGTCTCTGATGTGTGCTGATCTCTGTCTCCCTCCCTTTTTCTTTACATCTCTCTCTCTCCATCTCTCTCTCCCTCTCTCTCTCTCTCTTTTTCTCTCTCTCTCTCCCCTTTTGTCTGTATCAGCTCTCTTGTCATTTCCAGAGTCTCTGTTGATCTGTCTCACTCCCTTTTTCTTTACATCTTTCTCTCTTTCTCTCTCTCTCTCTCTCGCTCTCTCTCTCTCTCTCTCTCTCTCTCTCTCTCTCTCTCTCTCTGTTTCTTTTCTGTCATGTATTCTTTTTCATCTTTCCTTCTATACCTTTGGGTGTGACTTCATCTCCCCCCTTCTTTTTCCTCTGCTTTATTTCCATTGCTGCTGCTGACAC
>CM050213.1:16315000-16322500 GCA_027475355.1 Coilia nasus | reverse complement strand
TTTACTTTTTCTTTTCTTTTTCTTTTTTTCTCTCGCTCCTATGTCCTTTCCCCACACACGTTGCCTACTCACATCTTTCATTTATCCTCCTTTATGTGTTTCTTTCCCCTGGTTGACATGCAGGAAGGGAAGTTACACACCATAATGTCAGACTAACGTAGAGAGGCGTTGTTGTGAGTATCCAAGTTCTCCGACACATCACTCTTCATAGTATGTAATCATGTAACCTCCACAGAAATGGATGATAATGAGATTGCTGCTGTCGTAAATCTGATTTCCATCCTCACACAAAAACATCTGATGTCGCGATGTGGATACACACTTCTTGACAGTTTGACAGTTTGTGTGCTCCAGTGAGGTTCTGGCATTGCGAGAGTATTTACCCAACCTTGATATCATGTCAGCGAGGGGAGTAAATTAAATTTTATTTTTTTCTGTCGAGGCACTGATAAAAGGCTGGTTGCAGTACACATACTGGGCTACTTTAGGCTGAGCAAAAGGAAGAGACAGTATTTGTTCACAGTGAGACATTATAACCTCAGTTTGCCCAGCTTAACAGTACAAAGTCAATCTCCATTGAACCCTGACAGTCATACGGAAAATCCAGTACACTTACAATGAACTGTAATCAGTACGCTAGCCTAAATACATTAAGTACATTACAATATGTCAAAGTATATACTTATTTAGAAAGTGTAATGTACTTCAGTTCATTACAAGGTTAAGTAAAACAGAATAGAATAGATTAAAATAGAATAGAATAGAATAGAATAGAATAGAATAGAATAGAATAGAATGCTTAAATGGCAGTTAAAAACACTTAATACAGTGTTTGACTGGCTCAAGCTGGAGGAAGTTACAGACCACTGTCCTCATAGTCAGTGACTCACTGGGTCACGGTGTAAGCACTACACACCATTAATTCCAGGGACAGTGTCTCTAATTAATGCTCTGTACCAGACACATTGTTTAAATTTCAGCTCTGGCCCCTCGGTGACCTCTGCTCTGCAAGTCATTTTTGTCTCTCTGGTTCCTGTCAGTGGGGCTGACTCTATACTTCCCTGGGTTACCATGCAGTGTGTGATGTCTTGCACAAGCCTGTTGTTGTTTTTTTGCACATTGGTTGCCATGACACTGTAGGAATATGACTGGTCATACGAGGACTATCTCTCTCCCTCGCTCCCCCTCGTCTCTCGTTCTGTTTCACATAGAAACACAAAAGCTCACAAACACTCTTTCTCACAGATACACAAATATGCAAATATTCTATCTGTCTATCTGTCTGACGGTCTGTCTGTCGGTCTGTTTGTCTGTCTGTTTGTCATCTTTGTGGTATCAAAATGTGTGTGTGTGTGTGTGTGTGTGTGTGTGTGTGTGTGTGTGTGTGTGTGTGTGTGATTTTTTTTGCTTGTGTGGGTGCATGTGCGTCTACATGTGCATGTGTGACATCTCTAGCACAATTAGTTGGGAAAGAACAGCTCAACTGTTAGTCATCCATGTCCCCACAGCACCACAGCTCTCAGTGTTTCCCAAGTAACTGCATGAGGCATTTTTGTGATTTTTGCAAACCAGTTTGTGCTTACATGCAGCTCCCCACCATTTCCTCTGCCCGCCGCTTTCGCTCTCACACATGAGTCAGTGTGAAAGTCAGTCCAAAGACAAGAAGCAACTTACTGCGGCACTACCCTCGCCACCAACCTGCCTCATCAAAACACATCTTTGTGTCCCCCCCTCCTGCTCTCCACAGTCGATGCTTCCTCTTTAGAAGTCCAACACACACACACACACGAGCACAAAAACACACAAACCCAAACACACACACTTTAAAAAACGTCCAGCAGAGAGGGTGCTCTGGTAAAGAACAAGCGGCTAATGAATAATCATCGGTAGGAAGCCAATTTAATTATCTTCAAAGGCATTTTGCAGAGACGAGCCCAGGTATTAGTTCGCATATGTGTGTGTGTGTGTGCGTGTGTGCGGAGGGCCTTTGCAGTCGAGTAATCAAGCCCCTCTTAGCTCCTCAATTATTTTCCATTACGGGGGACCAATACTGGAGCTTGGCCTGTTTCGTTTGGTAGGTAATGGAAGGCCTCATACTGGGTAGTGTTAATTGGGAGGTGTTAGCGCTGGAGGGCTACGGGTTATGTTTAGAGTGTCTTCATTAGCACATAGCTATTTGAGTGAGATGGCACAGGGAGGAAGACAGGGAAAGATATTGTGTGTGAGAGTGTGTGTGTGAGTGAGAGACAGAGAGTGTGTGTGTGTGTGTGTGTGTGTGTGTGTGTGTGTGTGTGTGTTTGTGTGTGTGTGTGTGTGTGTGTGTGTGCATGTGTACGTGTGTGTGTGTGTGAAGAGAGATGGAAGTTGGATGTGGGACTTTCATCTGTCCCTCTGCCTGGCTCTCCTTCCTGTGGTTCAAAAACAGTGCTGTGTTTCAACACCATTGCCAGACCCTTTGCTGCTTCAAATGAGGGGGTAAATTATGTACATTTTTTAAGAATTTCACTGCAATGGCCTGTCTTCTCTTTCATGGCGTACAGCTGTGTCCATGGATGTTGTCTTGATATCTGCCATCATTAATTCAATTCTTTCTTTTTTCATTGTGAATAGTAATACTCCTGCAAGTGGGTTTTCAAAATAACCAGGGAAGGAAGACTGCAAGCAAGCGACACTGTTATTGCTTTGGCCACTGAGTTCTCCTTGGATAATAAATCTGAAAATAGTTCATATGAAAATATTTACATATTTTGACCTCTAATTGACTTGCATCTAATTAATCTCATCACATGCAGCATGATGTCTTTTCCACAAACAGTCTCAGTGCAACATGTCCATCTAAAGTGTATCAATAAACAAATAGGTTTTTCAGCATTCAGTTCACTCAGTGACAAAAGGAGGACAATGTGTGACAAAGAGTGTTTTTCCCTCCCAGTTTGGGTCAGCATGGGCAAAGCCATTGTGCTGCCTTTTGTGCACGGCCCTGTCCCTTATTGTGCGAATGGTTTCATTAAACTTTAACTGCAGGGCCCTTCTGGCTCTAAATCTGTTTAGTATCGCCCCAAACCTTCTCCCCCCCTCCAGCCCTCCCCCCATGCCAATGCCACCCCCCTGCCACCCCCACCGCCCACTCCACCCCCCCCCCCCCCACAATCTAGCTCTGTTTCCGTTCTCCATGCGGGACTTGATCGGCTCCATTTAAACGCGGCCAAGTCACTCGAACACATTCGCCCTAGAGAAGTTTGCATCCTTTTTTTTGACACACTACCCTTCACCACTCTGCCTGTAATTTTTTTTTTCTCCCTCTCTCCTTTTTTTTCTCCTTCTTTTTTTCTCTTGCGTTAAGCATTCCAATTTGGACGCCTTCCAAATTGCCCCCCTATTCTTTCAGGCGCGTAGCTCGCTAATTATGCCAGGCGTCTTGAGAAAGAAGTGGAAACACAATTACGCGTCTTCCTTCTGGTGCGGGTGCTGTGGGGTGGGGTGGTGTGGTGCGATGTGGTGCGTTCTGGGCGGCACAGAGGTTTGTAGGTCAGGGGGACGGCGGGGCCATTTCATCACACCGGGCGCATGATCTGCATGGCTAATGTTTTAATCGTAATAATTAATACCACCTCGCCTTTATGCTGCCACTAATTATGCACACACACACACACGCACACACACACCGTAAACCCTATTGTTACTGGCTAGGGGCCTTCTTAGGTTTTTTTTATGCATTGTGGATGAAGTTTGAAAAAGGTGAAATACAAAGTGTTAAATCTGTTTAGAGGGTGGATTTGTATCACTGTATGTGAGTATGTGCAGTATGTTAGCCTGAATAGGTGAATACATGAATGAATATTACTGTGACAAGAAATGTGCACAAGTCAGTGATTCTTCCACAGCTGTTTCCTTGTGTGTGTGTGTGTGTGTGTGTGTGTGTGCGCGTGCGCGCGTGCATATGTACAAGTCTGTGTGAATATGAATGTATGTCAGTGTCTGCCTGAGCACTGCATATTTCAAAACATATTCTTTGTCAGGATGTCCCTTTGAGATCACAATCATGCCTTACACAAGGTCTCCAGCAGTGACAGCACGTGTACAAAGCTCTCATGCTTCCTGCACTTCCTTTTAGGGGAAGCACATCACTTCCTGTCTGGCAGGAAGCAACTCCTTCCCCTTCAGACCACCAGCGGAACTCAACAGCCCGGGTCAGAGAGTAGCCTAAGGGATTTCGGCTGGCCAAGGACGGTTGGGGATAGGGGTGGGCAATGGGCAGTGGAGCCTGAGAGGCGGAGGGGGTGGGGGTGTGTAAGGGAGGAGGTCCTGCAAGATAACCCCCACGGGCAGAGATAGGGACCTGGCAGGGGCCCAAGCGCTGGGGCCCAGAGATCCGTCATTAACTCCCAGCCTCTTTCCCCGCTTTAGATAAGGCGGCAAAATGTAGGGGAGGAAGGGCCTGGCTGTTATCTTTTACTGATCGAGAAACAGACTCTCTCTTACACACACACACACACACACACACACACACACACACACACGTTGCTATCTCACAGACCTTCTCATTCACAGCTGTCCACAGATGCCTCATAACCTGTCACCAGTCAACTCATTTCATCCATTCATACATTTAAATCCAGCGCAACAGAAGTAGCATATTAGCAGTAAATAGGTGCAAAAGTAGAGTATACACCTCAGTAGTATCTACCACTGTGGATGCAGCTATTTTAGTGAAAACACGTTTCTTTTGATGTGCAGAATACTTTATCCCTAAGATAGCAGTGTCTGCAAAGAATTGTTATGGAGAGATTCCTGATGTCTAGAAGAAGGCGTTACTAAATCAGGAAAAAAAAGAAAAACTGGAAAAAATTCTCTAGGTTCTACCCTTTTCAAAGACACACACAATTTGAATAAGACCCTTTAGAAAATAGCATCATTAGGCTAGCCCCCGGCCTCTCTCTCCCTGAGTGTGTTATTAGTCTGTGCAGACGTTTTTTCAGAAGAATTAGCTTTTTGCTGCAGTCGGTAGGAGATTTTCTACCCTCACTGTGCATTTAATGTACCTATCTACCCAATTAAATAATGTCACAGGCATGCAGTTCATTAACATGCAAATGGCGTCTTATGAACAGATTAGTTAATTGCAGCTTATTTGCATAATTAATGAACATTCGAATGAATAATGCTTCGGCAAATTTGTGCTGTGCTGTTACGAAATAAATTATAAAAGACAGACTGAGACCACTGTGCACAATCCCTGTGCATTGTACAAAATTAATAAGCAGGTGTGAGATATACGCAGATGACAGTGTTATTTATCAATGAAGCGTTGGGGTAAATATGTAATCACAATCATCCGTAGTAATCGTTTACATAAACCTTGGCATAAATCCATTATCAAATATCCAAGTTCAATCTGAATGTCCCAGATTTTTGCAACATTGGTGCCCTAGTGGGGTTTAGGCAATAAACACAGTCTTTTCTGTTTATTTCTAAGTAATAAATAAATAAATAAATAAATAAACACAAAATAAAAGAGCTTTTGTTCTGTGGCCCAAAAGTTTACAAGTGATGAATTAGCGGAGAACCTGAGGATATATGCACTGCGCTTTGATAACAATGCAACAATGCAATGCCTTACCCTAATGGCTACACTGTGCCGACAGCTGGAGTCTGACCCCTGCGTGGCCAGTTCACGCCAGCTGGAGCCACTGGGGACCTTGGCCCTGAGCTGCACCCGATATGAATTGCACCGACAGGCAACTTATAAACAACTTGGGCAGATACAGGAAGATCTAGGCCCCAAATATGTTGAGGTGAAGGTGGGCAGTGGAGTTGGAAACTAGTTTGCAGTTGCTTCCCCCATATGCTCTGTTTTCTCTTAGCTTTTTTCCTGTCTTTTTTTTGTCTGTGACTAGTCATAATTATTTACAAACGAAACATCTGCAAATAACTGCCCTCTTCACACCAATCTGTCAGGCACTTGTGTGTTTAATGACCAGCAGCTCAACACAACTAGAAAATAATCAGGAGCTCTCAAAATTCTCATCTGAAAACACGTCATCCAAATTACTGGAATCCAGAGGAATCCACGTTTGCAGATGCAACTGGCAAAAGTTACATAGATTAACTTAGCTTTTGCATGCAAAGGCAAATCCTTACTCTGCATCAGTCACACAGATTCACATACATTTGCTTGGCAGGGAAAGAAATGTGAAGAAGTAATTTTTAAAATTGAACTGAAATGTCTGTCAATTATTCTGCTTTCATAAAGCCATACCATCAAATGTTTTATAGCACTGTCTCTTAAGATTTCTTCCAGGGATTAACTTTCATGCAGTTTCATTAACCTGCTGTGTGTAATTATGGTTCAAATCATGTTTCTGCTCACCTTTATCTGGTCATAATTCAAATAGATTAACTTTGTGGGTTTTTGTCTGAATGTGTGACCTGCATATTAATGTCATTAAAGCCAATGTACATCCTTACAATGCCTGATGTATAGTCTATCTTATTTCTTTTTAATTAATGTTGGACTGGGCATCACATAACCTATTTGTGTACAAGAATCAGGGTTGAGAGGGTAATCAGCCATGTTTAAATGTGTCTTTAAGCAAAGCACAGTTCTTGTCTGTAAGTTACAACATGTTCAATATCACTGCACAATGACGTAGCAAACTGAATTGGGATGATATACACAAGATACATTGTCCCAGGTATGATTTACATAAGCAAAAGAATAAGGTAATGTGTAAATAATGTGATGACATGTTCTATTTCTGTGAAGAAACACCCCCTGAAGTTATAATTCAACTAATTCAAAACATTGTGCTAAGAGCAATACAAGGAAAACCAACAGCTACCAACACGCGCTTTGCTATCATTGGAGCCACCTGATTGGTTGGCAATGGCAAACAATGCCACGACGCAATCAGGAGGCTATTTTTTTCCTGCAAGATTTTAAGGAAATTGTGTTTGCAGCACCTGTATTTGGACCAGTAAGAAAAGCTACACTACAGAGTACACTAGGTCCCTAAGTTGTAATGACACAGTCTGAACTAGAGATATGGCAAACTGTAAGAAACTTTATTTTTGTACAGCTTGCTTTTTTGTCAAAGAATAAGTGTAAATACCTGTATATCAATGACATTTATGTGAGTTTAAATGCAAATAAATTAAATTAAAATAAATAAATGCCACAGAGACACGGTGTGGGGAGGAGGCCACCACAGCAACTGACCTAGCCACAACTCAATCAACTTGTATGGACTTTCATTGTGTCTGCGACCAGAAACTATGCAAAACATTGGCTCAAAGCAGTTCTTAAATTGTGACACACTGCAAACACAATGCATGGGTGGGGCTGTGAAACAGCAGAGCATGTGACTGCATAAATATATGTACATCCAGAAACAGTGGATCAACTGTAAAAAAGGGGGTTGAAGCCATGCGAGGGAAAACACTGGTGCTTGGCCCTCTGCGAGTTTGTCAGGAAGGACGTTGTGGTCTGCCCACCACCCA
>CM050213.1:16272500-16307500 GCA_027475355.1 Coilia nasus | reverse complement strand
AGCCAGGCTAACCCTGCCTACCCACTAACCAACTAACTGGGACTCTAAAGACCTACAGCTCTGCTCTGTGAGCACATGGAGTAGTACCTGGCCCTGAGACCATGGCTCTGAGCACTGAGTTGTGACTCATACCCGATTCAGTACAACCCAGTAGCGGTTCTTTATGGTTCCCTTGAGAGCTTTGTGGTTTTCTCTCGCTCAACGGCGCAAGCTGACATAGTGACAGAGCTCTTTTCCTTTTCCTTCAAATACTGGAACTTCAGGCAGCTCAAGCATTCTTTTTCAGTTTAGGATTTTAAGCCGTGGCTCTAACTCTGGGATTCATAACACTAAGACGAGCCTCTGGTCTGGTGTCAAAATTTCTTTGGTGATACATGTAGGGAGTGAATCATAATAACCGTCCTACTCATTTTTTCTTTCCTTTTTTTTTTTTTTGCCATTCTCCTCTAAAACGGCAAAACACAGTTATTTTTCCACCCCTGTCATTTGTTTTAAGAGGAGGAAAGACTGAGTGTGCCAGGCCTGGACGAAGCTGGGTGGGCATGCTGCAGCCTCGGTGTGCTGCCAACGCGCTTTCATGACTTCAAGTGCTTCTAAGCCCCCCTTTAATTTAAGGCCTGTAATGTGGGGTTGATGAAGTAAGTTGTGCCAGAGATCAGTGGGGGGTGAAGGGTGGGGGGTAAGTGAAGTAAGAGGTGGAGGTGGGAGAGTGTTTGGGGGGGGGGGGTACTTCCCCACAGGGTCACCACATCCTGTAGCAGACAAGGGGTAAGAGGTTAAACTAATTACCTCATACATCTCAAGCCAAACGATCACCTGCCCACGTCTCACAGCCTGGCCCCCTCCAACACCACAACCCCCACCCCACCCCCCACCCCCCCTCCCCCACACCTGGGGTTGTAGATCATCACAAAGGACCATTTGGAGGGCGGGTCTCTCATATGGGCACAACCCCTGGAGATCAGCATTTTAGCATGTCTATAAAATGCATAGATAACACGGAGCCTCGTCCATCAAACACAGCATGTTCTCTGTTAAGTTTCCGTAAATGTCCTGACAGGTAACATTCCAGTGAATTTTATTTCCAGTATTGAGATAACAGGGGTATTTTGCTTTTAACTTTTCTCTCCTTTTATGTAACATTACGTTAATCCACTGTCTCCTCTCTCCATTTTGAGACACCTAATGCTTGACAAGCTCTTCAATTTAGAGCCAGGAATCATACAGCAACGCTGTGTAATATGTTGCTGTCAACTGTGTCAGATTTCTTTTCAAAGTAATTGGAAGTAATCCTTAAGCATAATAATGTCCATTTATGTCATTAAATAGTGGCTTAATTCCCTTCATGTAATGGCTTGAGTAAGCACAGAAAGCTGTTGGAGCTATGAAGCATCTGGGGAGAGAGAGAGAGAGAGAGAGAGAGAGAGAGAGAGAGATAGAGAGAGAGAGAGAGAGAGAGAGAAAGAGAGAGAAAGAGAAAGAGAGAGAGAGGGAGAGAGAGGGAGGGAGGAAGAGAGAGGGAGAGAGGGGCAGTGAGAGAGGCAAGAAAACAGAGGGAGAGAGAGGGAGGAAAACAGAGGGAGAGAGAGAGAAATTTAGGAATATCACAAGACAGATAGCCTTGCAGAGTAGCTCCATAACAAGGACTATAAACCTGCAGTGAATAAATGAACCAGCACAATCTGAACAAAAAAATAATTGTGTTTGATGTTTCTTGTGAGTTGAGCCTTTTGTCATCAGCACCATGGGTGGGAGTGTGAGGGATGGTGTGAAAGAGACAAATCATAACACGGTCATATGATGACACAGAGCCACTGTGTTATGCGTATGCCAGGGTGCACACAGCATGCATCTGAGTCTTGTGGTTCTGAGTGCTCTGCAGTCAGGTGTCACATTAACTGGCTGCGTTGGGACTGTGCAGACCGTTTGAGGAAAACAACAGTGAATTCAGGTCTTCTATACTGCTGTATTTGAGAGTCAGACAAACAATCCCACCCCCACATATCTGTAGTCATGTGTTGTTGCGCCATGTGTTTGTGTGTGTGTGTCTGCTTGTGCGTGTGCGTGTGCTTGTGCGTGTGCGTGTGCGTGTGTGTGTGTGTGTGTGTGTGTGTGTGTGTGTGTGTATTGTGTGTATGTGCATGCAGCCTAAACACAGAGCCTAAATTCAATTTCTGTCCAACAGGCCTCAATAGACCCCACAGGCAGTTTCCGCTAATTTGCACAATTACATCTGGGTAGAGGAGAGAGAGAGAGAGAGAGAGAGAGAGAGAGATGCTGAGTGTTTACACAATGACATTTACATCAACTCATTCACCATTACAGAGCAGCAGAGAGAAGAAACTCTCATAGTCATAGTCATCCATGAAGAGGAACGCTGACAAGAACAACAACTTTACAGCCGGCTGGAGAACAGGCTGTCAGCTCACATGGTTATCGGGAAAAATGGGGAAGAGTGTTGTTGTTGATGGCTGGGTTTATAGGACAGAAGTCAGCAAATTCACACAGAAATGCATCACTTTTCTCTGCCGGTGTGGCGAGAACACGAGCTTTCACAGTTATTAAAGAGACCTCTGTTACTTCTTCACAGTAGCTCTGTGTGGAGATTAAAAGCATCTTGAAAGGTAATGAAAGATGGATAACATACACATATTGAGTGAGTTGAGTAACTGCAGACATGCACACACTGACATCGTACACACACAGACACACACACACACACACACACACCAGTGTTTAGGTTACACAAGGCACACGTCTGTCCCATGGCTCGTGGTGGAACACTCCGCTTTCTGTCCACATCTGCATTGTGGCTGCCGCCAGACTCAGTGGGAGATTGTTCTGGCATTCGAGAAATCACTGAATGAGGAAGTGTGTGTGTGTTAGTGGAATTCTGCTGAGGGGCATCGGTTTATCTCAGTCATAAGGCACTAATAAATGTTCATATTCAGAACCTGTTTTCCTGAAAGAAGAATATATATTACTGAAGAATATATTCTCTGGATACAGAACAGATACAGAACCTTTCTTAAACACATGCATTCGTGATATTTTAAAATGAGGAATATAATAAATGGGAAGATTTGACTTCGCTTTAGTGAAGGCATAACTTACAATAGCTCAGTCAGTACCACGTAGTAAGTACAACCCCCTTCCAACTTATCCGTTAAACTCCTTTCTCTCAGCCAAAAGTTTTAACAAACATTTGCTAATTCTCCTGTCTGTCACATTAACTGTCTAGCTTACAAGTGTTAAGTAGCTTGGCCAGCCCTCGCGTTCTTCGTTTGAGACTAGTCTTCTTGTGCGCTCTCCAGAGGACAGAAGGTAAGTTTGAGAAGTTTCACGTGACAATATTTAACCATGAGGCTGATGCTGGCTCGAGCTGGACACACGAGCAGATGTACTGAGCGCAACAGGCAGGACGCAACCGGGAGTTGACTCTCCGCGTGTAACTCCTCAAACTTTGAGATGATAGTCCTTTGAAATCTGTGTTGAACTTTGCATTTGTTTCGTTTTTTCTCCATTGTATCAAGACTTTGACGTTGCCTAAGTATCTGGAGTAAGTCATTTCACCACAAAAATGGAACGAAGAGCATCTGTGGTACTTTATTCTCGGTTTAATAAGCTGATGTCAGTTCTTGCTTGCATATGGTGCCAGCTGAGCGTCAGTGCCGGATACAATTTGGATGTTGACCATTCACTTAATTTTACTGGACCAAACGAATCTCACTTTGGATATTCTGTGGTGCTCCACGAGCATAAGAATCAACACTGGTAAGTAAGAAACGTTTAGTCAAATAAACGCGTTAGGTTCATTAGTCAACGTGCTTTAGTCTCTGATAACTACAGAGCCATTCATTCAATTATCAACTGTTGCGGATTGAACAAAGTGCCCATTTACTTCTTGCATGTGTAAAAACGTCAAGGCATACTAATCAGCAAAGCTCCCATCGGCGTGGTTACAACAAAGCGCTGTTTGACCTAAGCCAGCCGTCTGGAACAGACAATTACTATGCAACTAAGTGCTTAAACAGATTTTTCATGGAAATATGCCTTATACCCGAAACTGATATATTTTGCAGGACGTTGTCAATAGGGCCATCGTTGCTTGATCTCAATCATCACAGTTTACTGTTTCTACCAATAGGTTAATAGTTGGAGCCCCAGTCGCAGATTCAAAGTTCAGCAAGGTCAAAAAACCTGGGGCAATCCTTAAATGCAGTATATCAAACAAGAACGATTGCGAAGAGATGGATGTTGGTTTGTATTCTCTTTAATTCTTCCATAATAACATATTTTATCGCCACCTCATTGAATCAGCTTTTGCAGTGTGCTTGCTGTGTCTACTTTGTCATTTGTATTCTCAATTGAACGTGGTGCAAAAATCATCTGGTGTGGCATGGGGTGCTTTTTGCATAACATTACTGTCAGAAAATCATGGGTGAATTGAAACACATTTCCTCCTCACTAAATGAATATAGTAGTTACTCTAAATGATGATTTGTAGTAGTTACTCTACATATATTTACTTTGAATTGTTGCTGTTATCTGTAGTCCACTCCAGGAATTAGGATGAACTTCCTGAAAGTCAGCGCTGACAGACTGTCAATGACCTGAAACTCCATTAGGGTGGTCAGACACAGGGCACCCCCTCCTGTGACCCCCCCCCCCCCCCCCCCCCCCACCCCATTTAAATGCTTGGGATGGCAATCATCATTACTGGCCAAACATGGGGTTGTGGTTGTATTTACCTTATAGTGGTAGGTTGCGGTCAGAATACCCAGAGATTGTGTAACATGAAAACCCAGACAAATTTGATTTTGAAGTCCTGACCTTGAGGAATTTAAAAGAAACAGGCACCAACTTTCAGACATAGATGTCCTTTTCACAAGTAAACGTATAACAATGGCAACAGCATTACCCACCTAATAACAATATCCTAAACATGGTCATTACTGTTTATGATTCACTTGCACAGGAGTGCCAGCAGAGTCCCTTTCAACAGACAGTTTACACTCTAAATTACATGGTAACACCCACAGAGGAGCTCTTTGCCATAGCCCTGTGAAATGTGATGTGAGGACACCCAGATGTCTAACATGTATGTTAGTACAGCCTTAACTCACAGATGGTGGGTAGCCAGTGGGCTAGTTTAGACAGAACGTTGACGTGAACTGGAAACAGTGGACAATCACATGCTAGTATGTGCTAACTGTTGACAGCCTACGGGAAGCAGTGATTGGATTCATCATGCTCACTTTAAAGAAGCATCTGTTACACAGGCTGACCATCCCCTGCCAGAAAACAAACTTTTTAATTAGGACACTCAGGGAAAGAAACGGAACAAAAATATTGAAGACAACACATTACCACACCATATGATTTCAGATTCTCTTGCCTCTTACTCCTTCCCCCTTTGGTTAACAGAAACACTTTGTTGTTGGCATGCTGTTGCCTGTCCCTTAAGCTAACTGCATATAAGAATGATTCAAAATGAAATACATATATTAACTTTTATATTCAAGTGTAAGACATTAAAACTGAGGAGCCTTAGGTACAGTAGATGCCAGATGAAAGATTATGAGACCGTTTGTGACAGCAAGTTCTTCACTGGTTGTGGCTGACGTAGTGGTTAGGGAAGAAACCACATTGGCTTCTGCAATGCTTTGTGTTGCAGTGCATTTTTTGCATATAGTGTTTAGTAATCCAAATAGCAGTCAGACTTGTCTTATGTTGCCCTGTTGGTCCTGTGACATCATTTAACGTCAGTGAAAGAGTGCTTCTTCTCACTGACTTTGTTTTGATGACATCTTAGAAAATAGTGCATCGGGTTCATCGTGTGGAAAAACCTGCATTTCGGAGAGGGAGAACCAGTGGCTTGGAGTGAGCCTCTCCCGGGACTCGGGCTCTGGGACTGTGATGGTAAGTGTAGTAGTAACCAAGAGCTGTAACTGTGAGCAATGAAACAGGTAAACAGTAAAGCAGTTTATGCTCTTTCATGTACTATACTGAACTGGAGCCAAAAATGCACACTTTTAAAATACTGGTGCCACACAGTTCAGCCAAGGGGGAAACACAGACACACCACAAAGGTTCCCAGGAAAAGCAACCCTCTTAATATGTGGACACAATACACTTTGTAACAGTCAGCAACTAACTCTGGTTTACTCTCACCCAGACATTTCTCCTACAACCTATCTAATGTTAAGATCTGCCTCCTCAAAGGAACCTTTCTCAAATCTTTTGCTTGACTAAGATCCTTTTGGAGGGAGAACCCATTTTGGAAGCCAGTTGTAGGATATTACTTAAGAGTTTATATTTGTAATGAATTACTGAGCTTCAGTGAGAGCTGAATGATAAACAACAATTAATCATCCACTATGGTTGTTTTGGTTTTCAGGCGTGTGGACATCGCTGGAAAAATGTTTATTATGCCAAGGGAGAAAACCATAAGTTGCCACATGGTGTATGCTTCAAGATCAATGCCAACCTGGACAGCTTTGTCCCGCTAAGGCCATGCTATAGAGGTACAACACAAATAGATTTTGCATAAAAAACACATTCTCAGCTACATCTTTTCAGCTGGTATACGCTTGTCCTGTTTACAATGCATGATAAAGCAAATGAGAGTATTTGAAGTGCCTCGCATATATTACAATTCTGCTTTTACTCTCCATGGATAACGTGAGACAATATTATTATTATTCTCCTTTATAATCATTGACTGTCAAAAGTGTCTCTTTATATCTCTGTGTATGTGTGTCTCACAAGTGCAGATAATGAACATCTCTCTTCTCTCACATTAGATTATCAGCGAAAATTTGGTGAGGACTATGGCTCCTGTCAGGCAGGCATGTCGAACTTTTTGACAGAGGTGATTCATCTCAACAGTTCTGACTCATCCTGAATCGAATGTACGTACATCTAATCTCACCATCGCAGTGGCATTTTATGAAGGCCGTCTGTTATCACTCTCTGTGCTGCAGGACCTGATCATAATGGGAGCCCCTGGAACATCATACTGGACTGGGTCTATTCTTGTCTACAATTCATCAACCAATGTCATGTCGGCATATCTGGATGATGACAGTACTGTCCTGTATGGCAGCTATCTTGGTATGTGTTACACCAAATTTTAAAGCCAAATGATGATTGTTACATTTAATCTTATTGTTTATTTTTTATCATCTGAGGCTATGTTGTCATCCATGTTGGTCTGGGTAGGGTAAATATCAACATGGCTTGAACATTTTGCATTAAATTGAATAGATGTGTTTTTTACTGGTGGGCTGAGAATACATACTCATTCATACATTACCATTGTTTTTTTCTCTTTGAAGCCAGTCATGTTTTTGCATCCTTTTAGAGGAAGTTGTTTTATGTGAGAACAGGAAGCTGATTGTCAGGTGCATTAAGTTGCTCAAGGTCTGCAGACAACATAGTCAATTATTAGCCTAAAGTTTGTGAAACCAGACAAACAAAATGGTCACATCTGAGCCAAATGTTTGACCTGTATAAACTTGCACAAACACAATCAAATAGACTACATCATAAGCACATGAAAGTCATGAAGAAGAACAAATGATTTAGTTAATTTTATTTTATTGTAATTCACTTCAGTTCTGTTTAATTCAGTTCAGGTCATTCAATTCAGTGTTTTTTAACGTGACACCATTATGAAGCATGTCTCAGGCCAGTGTAAAGAGCACAGCTTGGACTGGTATTTGTAAAGACATCACTGTTGTATAAGCCTCACTTGCAGCTTCGTTGTATCATAAAAGTAGCCATTGTAGGGAGTCTCCGAACAGCTGCTGTTACACCTTGCTCACAGCATGGTACCTGTGCCACCAAGCTAAATCTGTATGTCTCGTGGCAGGTTACTCTGTGGGAGCAGGGCATTTCCTCAGCCCACACAGCACAGAGATCGTGAGCGGGGCGCCCCAGCATGGTCAGACTGGCAGTGTAAGAATTCTCTTGTGGTCTCTTTCTCTTTGCACTTTTTTGCATTCGAGTGATTTGTAAGAACCATGCCGTGTGTGCAGTCTTTGTATGCGTCTGCATCTTTGTGACTGTTTTGAGGCTTAGCCTCTGGTAGTGCCTCTTTCTCTCTGCCTTCCTCTCTACTCCCTTTCTCTTTTAGTATGTGTGCTTTAGAGAAACAGAAACAGTGAAGGACAGAGGTAGCTATATGTGTGTGTGATTCTTCTTAGTGTCTGTGTTTTAGGGAGAGAGAGAGTGAGAGAGAGAAAGGCAAGGCAAGGCAAGTTTATTTGTATAGCGCATTTCATACACAATGGCAATTCAATGTGCTTCACAAAAATGAAAGCAAAGGACAATATGTAAAAGCATAAAAGATAAAGTATAGAAGCATAAAAGGTAAAATAAGTGTAAAAGCATAAAAGTAAAATCAGTATGTGGTAGATAAAATATATAAAAGCATAAAAAACACACAAAATAAGTATAAAATCAGTAGAAATCATTAACAGAGAGCATCTGAAAACAGTTTGGTTTTAAGTCTAGATTTGAAACTGCTAACAGTAGGAGCATTTGTAATGTCTTCTGGAAGTTAGAAGAGAGAGAGGGAGAGGGAGGTAGAGAAATGAAGGAAGGAAGAAAGAAAAGAGGAGAGGAGGTATATGTGTGTGTGTTTATGTACTGTGTGTGTGTGTGTGTGTGTGTGTGTGTGTGTGTGTGTGTGTGTGTGTGTGTGTGTGTGTGTGTGTGTGTGTGTTTCCTGCTGAGTGGCATAAATGCCCTGCTGAAAGGGATGCCTGTGGGGGCTGTTCTTGTGTTTGAAACATTGTTATTGTTTGATCTTGTGATAGGCCTGTGTAAATGGAAGGGATTAGTATTACAAATGGTTACTTTCCCATTCATATGATTCGGATAGAGCATCACGAAACACCAAAGAAAGGCTTAGAATAGGCCTGGTCCAGGATCTTTTCTGTGTAGCACTTGTTTCAAAAGAGGGCCCACTTGCAGCCACTGTGACTGTCACTGTCGGCTAAAACGTTCTCCATCTGTGCATTAGAGGAAGTGGGTCGTTACCTCTTGTCATGCAGCATAGTTTTCCTGAGCGCTGTATAAATATTTGTGAGCTTTGTGAGTGTTGGCATTAAAAATGCTCCTACTGTTGGCAGTTTCAAGTCTAGACTTAAGACCAAACTGTTTTCAGATGCTTTCTGTTAATGATTTTTACTAAATTTATTTTTATTTTGTGTGTTTTTTATGCTTTTATATCTTTTATGCTTTTACAATTACTTTATCTTTATCTTTTATGCCTTTATATATTGTCCTTTGCTTTTATTTTTGTGAAGCACATTGAATTGCCGTTGTGTATGAAATGCGCTATACAAATAAACTTGCCTTGCCTTGCCTTGCCTTGGCAACATCCAACAGCCTGTTGGACCAAAAGATCCACGTTGGATGTGGGTCAGCATCAGGTGTGTGCAGGTCTGGGTGTTAGTTTTTAACTCTTTATGTTGAGCGCTCACTGTTTGTGTCTTTTGTTTGTGCCTGCAGGTGTACATATTCCAGGCGGAGGGGAGCCTCCTGAAAATAGTGGAGACGAGCCTTAAAGGCAACAAGGTGAGTCATTCCATCCATCCATCCGAGGACATTCCTCTGTTCCGTGCTCCAGTGGAATATCCATGTGGTTTGAATCAGAGGTGAGCCAGGGCTGTGTGTGTGTGTGTGTGTGTGTGTGTGTGTGTGTGTGTGTGTGTGTGTGTGTGTGTGTGTACGTGTACGTGTGTGTGTGTGTGTGCGTGTGTGTGTGTGTGTGTGTGTGTGTGTGTAAGGGGGAGTTTCATTTTTACTCTCCATATTTATTTGGCTCTCATTCTGCGTCCATGTGCAGCTGGGCGCGTACTACGGGGCGAGTGTGTGTGCCGTGGATCTGAACGCAGATGGGCTGTCGGACCTGCTGGTGGGGGCACCCATGTACAGCACCGTGAGGGAGGAGGGACGAGTGCATGTCTACATCAACCAGGGCAAGGTGGGTGGGGCTCCTGCACATGTTGTTTCTCATGGACTCCCTATTTGTGTGTGTGTTTCTGTGTGTGTGGGTATGTGTGTGTGTGGGTGTATGTTTGTGTGTGTGTGTGTGTGTGTGTGTGTGTGTGTGTGTCAGTGTGTGTGTGTGTGTTAAAGAGAGAGAGAGAACATGCAGTTGTGTGTATGTGTGTGTGAGAGTGTGTGTGTGTGTGTCTATGTGTGTCAGTGGGTGTGTGTGTTAAAGAGAGAGAGAGAGAGAACATGCAGTTGTGTGTATGTGTGTGTGAGAGTGTGTGTGTGTGTATGTGTGTCAGTGGGTGTGTGTTAAAGAGAGAGAGAGAACATGCAGTTGTGTGTATGTGTGTGTGAGAGTGTGTGTGTGTGTGTGTGTATGTGTGTCAGTGTGTGTGTGTGTGTTAAAGAGAGAGAGAGAACATGCAGTTGTGTGTATGTGTGTGTGAGAGTGTGTGTGTGTGTGTGTATGTGTGTCAGTGTGTGTGTGTGTTAAAGAGAGAGAGAGAACATGCAGTTGTGTGTATGTGTGTGTGAGAGTGTGTGTGTGTGTGTGTTAGGGATGTCCCGATCCAGCTTTTTGCACTTCCGATCCGATACCGATATTGTATTTGCACTTCCGAGCCGATACCGATACTGGTGGCCGATATACCGATACCAGCCTATCCAACCGAGCATGTATTAAAGTTATTTAGCCTTCTTACTTAGTTATTAGACTCATATTGAAAAGGGTTTTAGTACTCTTGATAACAACTAGCCAGCTGACTTAAGTGAGTTTGAATACACAATGGTTGGTAACAAGAAACTGACCTGTTTATTCAGGGATAAACAGAAAATAGACAACATTAAAAATAAAAAAAAGTAAAAGTGCAAATCAGACTGTAAACTGTATGGAAAAAAAAGAAAAACACACAAATAACCTGAGTGTAAAATAGTCTATTAACTCAAAAAAAAGCAAAACACACAAATAACCTCTGTGTAAAATAGTCTATTAACTCAGCATCAATACTCTGCTCTTGAGCAGGTGTAAACCAAGGCTTTAAAAACCAGTGCAAATAATATCGTTAACTATTTAAAAACAAAAATGCCCTCTACTCCCCAATCTCCTCCACACGTTTTGCTCCATCTCTATCTACAAACTGGGAGACGCTAATGCTGGTGTGTGGACCGGATTTTAGCGAAAGCACAGCAAAAAACTGGAATGGATTATCTGAATGGAAAGTCCCGGACCGGACTTTTTTTTTTTAACGGATCGGATTTTTTTCCGTGCCGCCGCGCCGATACCAATACGCATTTTTTTGCCAATATCGGCGGCCGATCCGATGCCGATATTGGATCGGGACAAGCCTAGTGTGTGTGTATGTGTGTCAGTGTGTGTGTGTGTGTTAAAAAGAGAGAGAGAACATGCAGTTCTGTGAATGTGTGTGTGAGAGTGTGTGTATGTGTGTCAGTGTGTGTGTGTGTTAAGGAGAGAGAGAGAGAACATGCAGTTGTGTTTATGTGTGTGTGAGAGTGTGTGTGTGTGTGTGTGTATGTGTGTCAGTGTGTGTGTGTGTTAAAGAGAGAGACAGAGAACATGCAGTTGTGTGTATGTGTGTGTGAGAGTGTGTGTGTGTGTGTGTGTGTCAGTGTGTGTGTGTGTGTGTGTGTGTGTTAAAGAGAGAGAGAGAGAGAACATGCAGTTGTGTGTATGTGTGTGAGAGAGTGTGTGTGTGTATGTGTGTCAGTGTGTGTGTGTGTGTGTGTGTGTGTGTTAAAGAGAGAGAGAGAGAGAACATGCAGTTGTGTATATGGGGGGGGGGGGTGTAGAAGGGTGTGCCTGTGTGAAAGTCTGTGAGTGCTGTGGAATGGCCTTGGCTTGTTAATCGTTAATAGTGGGGGGAAAAAAAACTTTCCGCAGTCTGTCTTAGGAACAATTTTTGTGTAGATGTAAATGTATTTCTCTGCTGTATCTCTTGTTTTCCCACAAATCACAGACTAATCACAAGCAGTGGATTTTTGTTCTGAGCCATTTACCAGTAATACAGTTTCTAGAGTGGTGCTTTGATGTGTCTGCAACAGTCATAAGAATCATGAGGCGATACTTGTGCCCTGTGTCATGCCTGTTGACTTTCACCTGTGTGTGTAGTAGGCTCTGTTTATGAATTTCGTTTTGAGTGTGGTGTCTTAAGATGAAACTAAGACTGATGCCGTAAGGTTTGACAGCGGACTAATAAAAATTGACACGTGTTTTAGTGACACAGCCAGCCTTAGAACAGTGTTTTTTGACAAATGATTTTCCACCCCCTCAATTAGAGGAGACGACCTGCCCTGCCTTTGTTGTGTGGGGCATAGAAGCAATTTTGCATGACGTAAAAAAACGTAGAAATGCTACCCCTGTCATAACATCATACTACAACCATGTTTGTAACTATTTATTTCTCTCCTAATTTAACTCTGCGATTTTTCCGTCTTTTTTTGAAGGAGCCAGTCATTAAGCAGAAAGTTGCATATGGAATGAATGCAATGCATCACATGTTCTTTTCAGGCGAACATGACGGAGATGGAATTCGTTTTGGTGGGAAGTGACGCCTACGCCGCGCGCTTTGGACAGACCATCACAAATCTCGGGGATATTGATGACGACGGCTTTCCCGGTAAGGCGGTCTGTAAGCTCGGAAGTAGTAACTTTATTTGCACAATGATTTTGTTTGCACTTCAGATTCATTCCATCTCTAAAAATGACTTTTATGTTTTTAACCGTTTAAGAGACACCCCGTATCATAGCTGTTGTTACCAGAATAGCAATGACCAAATTGTAATGTGTTACTAAAGACTCTGTAATGTAGTAGTAATGCTGTAATGTAGTTACATTGTTTTCCTTCACAGTGAGTCAGTCCACCGGTGGTACGGTGACCACTAATGGGCTAGCTACGAAAGACATTTGTTGCTGTAGTGTGATCAGCACATGACAAGGAGACAGGGTTAGAAAGAGCAGATGAAGTCTGAAGCATGCACAGCCTCCAGGTCAGGAAGCTGTCAGAGGCAGAGAGAGATGATAGAGCGAGATGAGCTTCATTTCCCTCGGTGCGGTGCCTCAGATACTAGAGCTCCCGGAAACACGCTGGTGACACATTATGCAGGGTGCTGCCTGCTGCTAGAAAAAAGACTGAGCGATGGTTTGAACTTGAACCCAGTTCTATAAGGCATATGTTCCTTTTGTCGAGTGTTTCTGCCTTTTCTTCACAAGCATGGGCTTGGTTGTTTTGTTTTTACGCTGTTTTAACGCTACCTCTATACCAGTGTTTTTAAGACTTCCTCTTCTGAGTTATATTTCCCCAAAAATATTTGATGTCTTTTGTTCTTGTGATTGATGGGTGTATTTTTTTTCCCATCCGTGCTACATTTTCATGCTTGGAAACTGCTTGCTTTCGAGTTTGAAAATAAACGTGATTTAGTTCAGAGGGAGAAAGAGATATCAGACACCTACGGGGGCAGATTGCTGAGGTGCTGATGGTGTTAGTTGGTCCCAGAGTGCCACTCTAACCCCCATCTCTCCCCCACCCCATCACCCCTGTATGTGTTGCAGACGTGGCGATAGGAGCCCCACACGAGGACGAGCTGCGAGGTGCTATATATATCTACAATGGGAGGAAGAGTGGCATCAGACAGAGCTTTTCTCAAGTAGGTTGCCAGCTGCTGTTTGTGTGTAGGGGGCTGTGTGTGTGTGTGTGTGTGTGTGTGTGTGTGTGTGTGTGTGTGTGTGTGTGTGTGTGTGTGTGTGTGTGTGTGTGTGCAGAAGGCTGCCGGGACGGGAGATCAGTGGGAGTGGAGGTGTATGGGAGGGGGGGGGTCAGGGTCTGCCTCCTCGGTCCAGCACTCCCCATCCTGTGACAATTGTCCCATTGTTTCACCACGAGCCTTAGGATAGTCGTGGAGGGGTGTGGGGTGGGGGTTGCGGGGTGTTGTTCACCAGCTGAATTGCTGCAATTTCCTGACAGTGTTGAACCCTCGCCCCCCCCCCGCCCCCCCCCACTCCCCACACCAACTCCCCTTCTCACGGTGTTTTAGAAGGGTAATTAAAACCAAGCAATTAAAAGAGTATAAATATGCAAATGAAGATGCATGGCTTCATTAGCAAAGAAAAAAAAACATTTTCCACAGATAAGAAAAATACTGGTTAGATATGTGGTAATAAAGGCTTGAGAAATATTTTTTTGCTCTGTTTAACAGAGAATCACAGGGAAGATTTTGGGTTACAGCCTACAGATGTTTGGTCAGTCCATCTCTGGAGGCATTGATGTTGATGGCAACGGTTTCCCAGGTAATGTCCTTGACATCATGCTCACAAATTACACTTATTCTCGTTTTCCAATAAGTGACTTGTCTGTACTGGTCTTTGAGGTGGTAAGGACCTGAAGAATGTAACAACCAAACCCTCATCTGAAATTGGTAGGGCATTATAATGGCCTTCTCAGAGTGTCTCAGCATCCAATGCATTTGCAGGCAGTCTTGAGCTGGAAACACCTTAGCCTAAGCACATTCACTTACTCTGTCAGGATTTGTTTTGAGGGAACTGCTGTGGGTCTTTTTTTACAAGGCATGCTCCCAACTTCCTCAATAGTTTAACTGTAACACTGCGCCTTAAAACATCTGCAATACAGACATCATTCTATCCATGTAAAACAAACAAACAAACAAAACAATACCAAAGGAAACTGAAAAGGATACTTTTGTTGTCTGAGTCAGGGTTTCTCATGACCTACATTTTTAGTCCACTGCCGACCGCCTCAGACACATAAAGATTTTCCCTGCTCAGTCGGTGGTCCCATGATATCCACTGTGTCTTATTTGTCATGGTCCATACTTAGTAACATAAACAGGACATGCCTCAGACTGTTGCTGAGATGCAACCACTTTTGTCCTTTTGTTTACTGTTAATTTATTAACTGTGTGGTGTTTTTTATGCAGGACTACTCTGGATATTTAGCCAGACAGACATTTTTCAAACCGTAGCCTGTGTAAATTCTTTGCGTAGAGGATAGTGGCGTAATAATTGAATGGTGTGTGGTGCACACCATTAAGAAAGAGGTGCACGAGATGCAGGAGGCTTGTTAACCCTGTCTTGGTCTCTTTCAGATGTTGCTGTTGGCGCATTCCTCTCAGACTCAGCAGTGGTGCTCCGGTAAGGGTGGTGGTACACTCTTGTTTACCCAGTATCCTTATGGTGTTAACCTCAAATGTACATGTGAAACTTTTGGTCTCTATAAAGTTTCCTGTTTTGTTTTTTGGTTGCAACTGAACTTCAGAGTCTATGCATAGTTATACCCCCACACAGTGTCGGTTTAAATGGGTCAGGAAAGTGTTAAATAAGATATTACAGGAAGAATGTAGTAGTTTTATATTTTCAATGCTGCTATGTAACAGATTTCAAAGCTGTTATTATAAAATCCACATTGATACTTAATATGTAAAAAGTCAACCTGTTTTGACAGCTAGGTCTTTATTAAGGCTTAGTGAAAAGCAACTGAGGTAATAGGCCTTACCTATACAGTGACATCAGGTCATATACCACCAACACATGATGATAAAAGTTACATATCACTTTATCTCTGCACCTACCTGAGAAAGAAATACGTAAAGGCCTCATAACAATGGAAAGAAATAAACAAGGAATCAAAAGTAAAAGATACAGGCACATCATATCAAAATGATTTACAGAAAAACAATTCAGTACCCCGATTGAGACCTGGATATTGCACAGGATTTAAGCAATGTACTGTAAGTGTCCAACGTCTTCATCTAAGTGTCCAAATATTTGTAGAACTCATAGCAGGGGCATGTTTTAATGCACCACAAAATGACTAACAGAGAAGTGTTGCTGTTCTATAAAGAGAAATTAAAAACACAATAAATATTCACAAAATCCACTCAACAGATTCAAAATATATTTTAATCTATTAAGGGATTTAAAAATTGGTCTGATATTCCACAAAAAGACCTATAACAATAACAATAAAAATAACAATAATACCCAAACTCTGTTTAATAGACTTCTGACATGATGTGACATACATAGCTCAAATTTGCACATGTTGCAAGATGCTTCAGAATTTTATAATGCAGCCCTAATGCTTTGCAACAGTCTGAAACAGGGTGTGTTTGTTTGTGTGTCTGGTTTGTGCATGTTTCAGTGTGTGTGTGTGTGTGTGTGTATCTGGTTTGTGCATGTTTCAGTGTGTGTGTGTGTGTGTGTGTGCGTGTGTGTGTGTCTGGTTTGTGCATGTTTCAGTGTGTGTGTGTGTGTGTGTGTGTGTGTGTGTGTGTATGTCTGGTTTGTGCATGTTTCGGTGTGTGTGTGTGTGTGTGTGTATCTGGTTTGTGCATGCTTCAGTGTGTGTGTGTGTGTATCTGGTTTGTGCACGTTTCAGTGTGTGTGTGTGTGTGTGTGTGTGTGTGTCTGGTTTGTGCACGTTTCAGTGTGTATGTGGTTGTGAGTTCTTTTCCTTCTGCTTTTTTGGTTGCATGTGAGATTAGATGTGATGCATGTGGTGTGGTGTGGTGTGGTGTGGTGTGTTGCACTCAATGTGCTGTTCGGTATCCATCGTATGCCCCACAGGACACGCCCTGTGGTGAAGGTGGAGGCGTCCATGACACTGCCGGCCAGCGTGAACCGCTCCCTGCCGCTGTGTTCCGAGAACGGCCAGCGCGCCGTCTGCATCGATGCCACGGTGTGCTTCAACGTCACCGGCCGCCGCCTCAATGGACACATCAGTAAGTCGGCCCCTGAGCAGTGCTCCTTTGGCCTGGTAAACCAGCCCCTCGTACTTCATTTCATTTTGTACAGAGGGTCTGGACCGGAATCTCTTGAGGGTCATTTAGTCGGCCCCAGCAAGACCGATCCAATCAGCGAACAGAGGGTGTGTTCATTAGCCGTGACATTGACCTTGTGTGCTACATTAGTGCGTAAACTTCAGCAGAGTCCACACCTCCAACAAATCGTTTCTGATGGTGTCTGGTCCAAATCCTCTGTACAAAATGAAATGAAGTACAAGGGGCTGGTTTACCAGGCTAGTGCTCCTTTGCCTCAGAACACGTGTCCTTTAAAGACACCCAGCGCTCCCTGACACAGTCTTCTCAGTGAATTCTAGGCACATTTTGAGTTGGAACAGTGTAATAGATGTTATTGTGTTTATCAGCCTCAGAATATGCATCCTTAAAAGACACCCAAGGCACAGTCTTCTCAGTCATTTCTAGTCACATTTGGAGGTGGAACGGTGCAATAGTCATCATTGTGCTCCTGTGCCCCTGAGCGTACATCCTTAAGAGGCACCCAGCGCTCTCAAACACAGCTCTCTCAGTCATTTCTATGCACAGTTGTAGGTGGGAAAAGTGCGCTAGTCATCATTGGCAAGTAATGTAATTTTAGCGCAATGTGTGCACCCTCTCAGCAGCGTGTGTCATCTGAACTGCATGTGACTAAGCAGATTCTTTCCCCAGAGCCCAAGGAGTTCTTCCTCTCAGTGCGTCGGCTCTTTGTCAGTTGCGTGGCATCACGCTCATCTTATCAGGCCCCCGCTGAGACACTGGGGAAGCCGGACACACGGCGACCCCCAACTGTCCAGACCTTTATCTGGGCCCTGCACTCCCAGGGATGCAACTGTCCGTTGCTTGCAGCAGGGTGTGAGCTCAGACATGGGCGTGCAGATAGGCAAATGCGAGGCTTTGGCTGAGCGCAAACAGCAGCCATGACATTTGGCCACATGCACACTTCGTTGCTCACATGAGGGTCTACTGTGTCTCTTTTCTCTTAGAAGCAGCAAGAGTCTAAACAGTCTAAAGTTAATTTGCTGGTGAAACTGTTGTGGTTCTAATGTCTTATGTGAGGCTGTGTATTCTAGTGACAACACTTTTGCACTTTTAAGAAATAATTGAATGTACTGTATAGTTGTTGAAGAATTTACTATACTATACTATATGATATACTACTGCTATATTATACTATACTATTTACTTTTCTTCTTCTTCTACCACCATAGATTGCTTATTTTTTATATTTTTGTCTATTTTACTATTATTCCAATGTCACTTCTTTATACCAGTATTATAAGTGACTTTTGATAAAAAAAAATTATCTGTCAAATACTTAAACTTAAAACTTATTTTTCTGGCACAATGTTGTTTTTTGCCTTTGCATTCTTCAGTTAATATGTCACATTTACTGACTTAACTGACCAAAATAAAGGGCTGTTAAGTTAGATGATGTAGGACTATTAACAGGCCTACACATGGTGTGCTATATATTGTTTGTTATTATTATTAGTCAGTGACCACCGCCTCTTTTCTCGTCCGTTGTGCCCTCCTGCTCAGAAATGCGCTACAACCTCACCGCCGACGTGCACCACAAAGCCGGCTTCCCCTCCCGCTTCTATTTCCATGGCAACGGAACCTCCAACGTCACCAGTGGCCAGGTCTGGGCCAAGGCGGGAGAGCTCATCTGCGAGACCCACCAGGCCTTCCTGAGGGTGAGCAGAGCACACATGCACAGTCTTAACCCAGGGCACAGAGCATGTCTCTGGCACACTCAGACTAGAGAAGGAGTCACAGACGCTTGACTTAAAGCACTCGTCAGATCTCTGACCCACAGCCTGTGAAGGGCCAGGTGTGTTTGACTACCTCTCTGAAACCACTGACCTGAACGTGATGATGGAGCACACTAAAGTGTGTGTGTGTGTGTGTGTGTGTGTGTGTGAGACAGAGAGAGAGAGAGAGAGAGAGACAGAGAGAGAGATAGGTAGAGATAGAGAGAGACAGTGACAGTGTGTTTGTGTGTGTGTGTGTGTGTGTGTGAGAGAGAGAGAGAGCGAAAGACAGTGAGATTGTGTGTGTGTGTGTGTGTGTGTGTGTGTGTGTGTGTGTGTGTCTGGGTATGTGTGTGTCTGTAAAGAACACATGAAAGCTGACAGTACTTTGAGTAGGCACTAACCCCAGAGTTAGATGTCCTTTAATATGCTGAGGAGGACGACTCACATTACCTCAGCGTAGGAGAGGCCTGCGGAGGAGCAGTGCTGCTCGCAGTGAAACTGACGGTGACTTGTGTGGATTGAGAGTACAGGGTGGAAAGATAATGAGTAGCGTTACAGTTCACCGTTCCAGGTGTTTGGGGAAGCCCCTCCGGACTCTCTCTACACCCCCACCACCACTCCATCCCCCACTACCACCACCCACCCACTCACCAACAGCCCAGCCCTCTCTCTCTCACAGACAC
Organism: Coilia nasus; assembly: GCA_027475355.1. Taxonomy (NCBI): domain Eukaryota; kingdom Metazoa; phylum Chordata; class Actinopteri; order Clupeiformes; family Engraulidae; genus Coilia; species Coilia nasus. The sequence continues at coordinate 16,288,245 of CM050213.1, read as the reverse complement.
ACATGTAACACACACACACACACACATATGAAACACACACACCCACACACACACACACACACACACGCACACACACGGAACACACATCTCTAGCTTCTCTCCCTGCGTTAATCAGTCCCATCTGATCAGACTCATGTTTTAGAGTAATTAATGGCTCCCTCTGTCTCAAAACGCCCCCTCCCCCGCCTCCGTCCTCCCTCTTCCTCCTTTCTCCCTCTATCTTTCTCTCGATCACTGGCCTGTTATTAATAGCCGCTGCTGAAGCTGGTGGCTACAAACAAGTGTGATTATCTGCCAGAGGGGAAAGAAAAAATTAAATCCTTAGCCAGCCACCTGTACTACGACTAGAGAGAAGGAGGCAGATGTGGTGCGGACTTTGTGGAGAGCTTCTTCTTGATCTCATGGTGATGAGATTGCTTTTGAGAAAGTGTGTTTCACCACTGAAACCAAGATACCTATAGATAGCAAGTGGTTACACAAAATATTACTTTATGCTTACACACCCATACACACACACACACACACACACACACACACACACACACACACACACACACACACACACACAGGGGCACCAGGGGCGAATGCTCTGAGACTACAAGGGAGGCCAAACATCCTCTGAAATTTCATACAATATATGATATATAGTTAAATATGCACTGTTGAATTTACTAAATTACATTGTATTTCAAGTATGCTAGATGACTATATGATTACGTCTTTCTTAGTCTGTTTATTATTTCCAGTGTTCCGATGCAATGGCCATCAAGAGCTGGCATTTGAGGGGCATGGTAGGAGTAGGGAGTCAGCAAATAGGGGGAAAGACAGAGAATTGACAGAGATATTAGAAAAATATGACTTGGTTACACACTTTCTGTCACCAGCTGTGTTTTCCGGTATGTCCCACTTAATCCAAAATGACTCGATCTCTGCTCTTGTAGCTACTGTCTCTGATGAGATCCAAAGTTCTGATGGTGATGTAGCAAAAAAGTGTAGGGTCCGAGGTGGGTCGAATCGGCGTGTCGTTTGGACACGCCACCCCGTGTCGGCAGTGTGAACGCAACAGACGACCCACTAATTTCGGATGAAATTACCGGTAATTTTGGCAGTGTGAAAGCGCCTTCTGACACACACACACACACACACACACATATGCATGCATATATGCACACTCAGGGCTGGGCATGCATGCAGTCTTACAGACACATGGGTGTGAGTGAGCCAAAGCAAGCATGCATGGAAATATTAGGGAGGGTTAATGGTTAGTAAGGTTTCTTGAAGCAGCCACGGCTCGTATTCATGAGAAAGATCACGATTTCAGTAATTGCTGTAGTGTGGTTTCCCACCATACACATACAACACACCACAGAGACCAAACCTAATCTACCATAAAGCAGGCCTGCCAAAAATACCTTTATGAGAAATAATGGGTGGATATGTACGTGTGTGTGTGTGTGTGTGTGTGTGTGTGTGTGTGTGTGTGTGTGTGTGTGTGTGTGTGTGTGTGTGTGTGTGTGTGTGTGTGTGTGTGTGTGTGTGTGTGTGTATGTGTCAGTGTGTGTGTGTGTGTGTGTGTGTGTGTGTGTATGTGTCAGTATGTGTGAGAAAGCTGGGTGTAGCCACAAAGTATCTCGTTCTTCTTTCTGGAAACTCCATGAGCAGCCTTGGTTAGTGTCATCCTTATTTAGGTAGCAGCTACAATGGTGTTGGGCAGTGTTGGGGAAGCTATTTGGGACCATAGGTTTGCTAGTTACTACTTCACATTAGAATAAATGGAACTACAGCAAGTGAGTGGGAGAGAGAGAGAGAGAGAGAGACAGAGAGAGAGAGAGAGAGAGAGAGAGAAGGGAGGGGAGAAGGAGGGGGGCTGCCCATCTCTGCTTTGGCCCACTGATGATGAGGCCTGACTAGCATCAATTACGAGGACGGAGGTTTGGTACAGCAAAGCTACTCAAGGGAGAAAGATAGTTTAGTTAAGCCCTTCAGAAAAAAGACTATTTCACTATGTGTCCAAATTGACAATAATATATGTGATATCATATTATAACACAGCCTATTATACAACAACAACAAAAGTTTCTCAGTTGGGCTTATGCCAAAAACTGCAATGTTACAATGCCAGTACCTATGTCACAGTGCGGGTAACCTATATTACAATGTGAATAATTTACACCAAAATGGTTCAGAAAGATTATTATCAATAATTGGTTACCATCAGCTCTGCCTGTGGCTGAGGTACTGTTTGTCACATTGCTGTTTTTTTTCCAGTGCACTGGTGAGCTGGTGTGTTTGTGTTTGTGTGTATGTGTTTCAAGGACAGACAGGGGTGTGTATATACTCTGTGTGTGTGTGTGTGTGTGTGTGTGTGTGTGTGTGTGTGTGTGTGTGTGTGTGTGTGTGTGTGTGTGTGTGTTTCAAGGACAGACAGGGGTGTGTATATACTCTGTGTGTGTGTGTGTGTGTGTGTGTGTGTGTGTGTGTGTGTGTGTTTGCGCGCGTGTGTGTGTGTTGCAATATGATCAGTCAGGCCAGTAATGAACCCTCCCCTTGCTCTAATGAAATTCTCATTGTTTGGCACCATATCAGCTAGAACCAAACCAGCATGGAACCAAAAGACTTCATAGCCATGCATTTTGTGTATGTATGTGTGTGTGTGTGTATGTGTGTGCGTGCTTGTGTCTAATCTGTGTGTGTGTGTGTGTGTAATGTGTGTATGTGTGTGTGTGTGTGTGATGTGTCTGTCTGTGTGTATGCATGTGTGAAGTGTGTGTGTGGCTGTATGTGTGAGTGTGTGTGTGGTGTCCTAATCCCCCTCCTTGAACTAAGGGAAGTCAGGCCTCCTAGTTTTGACTTTGACCTGCGCGGTACATTCCAGCTGAGCTCTATGCTGCAGGTGCTGCGGTGTGGTGGTGTGGTGTGGTGGTGTGGTGCGGTGTGGTGTGGTGTAGTGTAGTATGGTGTGCGGTTTGGTGGTTTGCGGTGCGGTGCGTTGCGGCTCCTCGGGACAGCTGCGGTGGCCGCGGTCCAGCCCGTTTTGGAGCCCAGCTCCGCTGCTTGCCGGAGGAGTCTGCCAGAGCGCCGGGTCACACACGCCGGCTTCGCTAGCCAACACGGGCTCAGGAGAGGACCGGTGCGAGACCTGCACCAGCTGGGTCTAGACAGAGAGAGAGGGAGGGAGAGAAGGATAGAGACAGAGAGAAAGGGAGGGGGAGAGAGAGAATTGGAGAGGAGAGGGAGAGAGAGAAAGAGTGTGAGGAAGGTGATTGAGAAAGAGGAGAGGGAGAGACGGAGGTACAGAGATGGAGAGAGGAAGGGGAGGGAGATAGTAGGAGGGGTGAGAGAGGGTGATGGAGAGAAACAGAAAGAGAGAGAGGGGAAGGGGAGTGAGGGAGATAAAAAGAAGAGAGTGAGAGAGAGAGAGGGAGAGAGAAAGGGAGGGGGAGAGAGAGAAAGGGAGAGAGGAGGGAGAGAGAGAAAGAGTGTGAGGAAGGTGATAGGGAAAGAGGAGGGGGAGAGACGGAGGTAAAGAGATGGAGAGAGGAAGGGGAGGGAGATAGTGGGAGGGGTGAGAGAGGGTGATAGAGAGAAACAGAGAGAGAGATAGAGGGGAAGGGGAGTGAGGGAGATTAAAAAAGAGAGTGAGAGAGAGAGAGAAAAGGGAGGGGAGAAAGAGGGGGGCAGCCCAGCTCTGCTTTGGTCCACTGATGATGAGGCCTGACTAGCATCAATTACGAGGACGGAGGGTTGGGGCAGTGGGCTGGATGGCTGCCTCAGAGAAGAAAATATGGGCAAAGCAAACTGATCTCCACTCTCAGAGAAACTAAATACCATCACCCCCTATGTTTGTTTTGGTAGTTCAGCTGGAAGAGTGCTCTGAAAGAAATGAGTGTGGTGGTCCTTTTTTGATGGTGTTATGCTTTTAAAGGCTGTTAGTCAGTGCTATGTTAGTCAGTGTACTTTTTATTCCAGTTGTTTTTACAGTCTGTCATTTTTATTTCAGTTAACAGTATTGTTTTTAATTGCTAGCATTCATTTTAGTTGTACTGACATATATGAAGTCTGATGTGCTGACGTACTCTATCTTTGTACTGCATTGTATGTCTGCTCGGTTCATCTGCTCATCAGCAGTTCACATGAAAAGCTCTTCAGAGTTATCAGTGACATAATATTACTGGCCAACTACTGCTGTCTTTGAAGATCTATCTATCTATCTATCTATCTATCTATCTATCTATCTATCTATCTATCTATCTATCTATCTATCTATCTATCTATCTATCTATCTGTCTGTCTGTCTGTCTGTCTGTCTGTCTGTCTGTCTGTCTGTCTGTCTGTCTGTCTGTCTGTCTGTCTGTCTGTCTGTCTGTCTGTCTGTCCAACAATCCATCCAACCATCCATCTCTGTCTCTGTCTGTCTCTCTGTCGAAGTCTTACAATGTGAGTGTAGATTTCTGCTGCTAAAACCAATGATTTTCTCCCTCTCTTTGCCTCTCCCATTTATCTCTCTCTTTCCCTCTATCTCCCCCTCTCTCCTACATGCCCCCTGCTCTTCCCCATCCCCACCTATGTCTTGCAGAAGGACATCCGTGACATCTTCACTGCCATCCATTTTGAGGTGCGCTACGAGCTGGGGGAGCACAGCACCACGAGGGCAGCGTCACGGGGCTTCCCCCCACTCAAGCCCATGCTGCAGCAGAGAGGCGAACACAACAACCTGGTGACCGAGAAGGTGAGATTCACCTGGCACCCACCCTACCTGTTACCTTACTTTTACCTTACCTCTCCTTTGACACCACAGTGCCTTCATTTGGTCTTACTGCAGAGGTTGACACTGTTGTCACAGCGGGGCAGAGGCAGACATCAGAGGTTAAGAAAGTAAAAGTCCTGCCACATATTTGTTCCAGCCAATTCACTGAACCAGCTGATCCTAATTAGCATACCTCTGCAGCCAGGTAGATGAGCTAATTAATGAAATCACCTGTGTTAGGAGCACAGGCAGAAGGAATATATGGCAGGACTTTTACTTTCTCAAGCCAGTTTGTCCCCCTCTGCATTGGGGTGATCAAAGCCATTGCCCTCTGCACTTTTTTCAAATGTGTTAACATGGGGTTCCCTTTTCTTTTGGATGTATTTAACAGACTGAGTTTGCTCGATACTGTGCCTGGGATAACTGCTCCACCAACCTGCAGGTCTCAGCTCACCTGGTCCTACCACAGTAAGTAATGCTCTCAGTGACCCACAAGGGCACAAATGTGTAGGAAATACATTTCTAACATACAGACGTTTTGGTGATTGTAAAGAGAACTGAAAGTGCAGCACTGGCGATTTGCATAGTCAGAAATTAAAGTGTGAATCTATGTTCATCACATTACTAAGCAACAGCGGGGAACTGTGAAAAACATAATGGTGATTTTCAATTGCCGGGTTTCGGGACAGTTTCAGATTGACAGGGTTATTTAAATAAATTGGTGCCTAATGGGGCATTTCAGATGTCCAGTTGGTGTCACTGTGACCAAAATATGACACAACTGAACTCTTAGCCAGAATTTGAACAACCTAAACCGTCAACATGTGCAGATTAGAGACGCTTGGTGTATTGATATATTGGTATATTGGTGTTTGAACATTACTCCTCTAGGCTGCTGGCAAGCATCCAATAGTTGGTATCAAGTGTGACATGAAACCATGAACATGAGGATCTCATAACAGCCAACACTATTTCACAATAGTTCCAGAGATATCTAGCAAATTAATGTGAAGACAAGCGAAAGTGCAAGATTAAGCAATGAAGTAAATACTTGCTGTTAGTAGTCTAGAAGTAGGTTGGTAACAGTGTATGCCTATCAGTAAACTTGTCATTGGTATCTTGCATTTGTCCAGTCAGATTCACATTCTACACAACTGGCTTTCAAGAATGTCCTTAAGTTCATACCGAATGTATTTCATTTGTTCACATAAAAGCGTTGTGCCTAGTGGTTAGGGAGTTGGTCTTGCAATCGGAAGATTGCCTGTTCGAATCCCGCCCTACCCATGGTTGAGATGCCCTTGAGCAAGGCATCTAACCCCACACTGCTCCAGGGACTGTAACTGAAACCTGGTAAATATCTGTAAGTCGCTCTGGATAAGAGCGTCAGCTAAGTGTAATGTAATGTAAAAAATAGGAAGGCCAATGCCTGCGTTGAAACACACAAAATATGGGTAATGGGTGGCTCCCCTAGAACAGCCCATGAGGTCTTGAGATGCAAAAAGCACTGTAGTCTGATAACCCAGCCCATGCGTTCATCCGCCCGAGATGCTGAGTCTGGGTGTGCACAATCAAGCACAGGCACGAGAATAAAAGATGGCAGCGGTTCGTGTGGTACTTGTGGGAAGCGATGACGAATCATTTATCGCTCAGCCGCGCGGTGTGGTTGGGGCCTGTGCTGTTACGGTGCACAGCACAGTCAGCTGGCCACGTCCCTCACGTGTGACTGAAAAAGAGACGACTCATTTAGACCACGAAGACTCAGATGCACAGAGACTTGGACAGGTAGCGAGGCCAAGCATGGGTGTGCACTGCTTTAAGGGAGGGAAGCTTTAGATGCAGCAAAACACACACATATACTCAGACACACAGATGCGTGCACACATATGCACATACACACACACATACACACACACACACACACACACACACAAAAGAATAACCCCTTCAGGATTTGAATTCCAGAGTAGTTTCTGGATTGGGATGCGTAAATATGCAAATAGCAGGGAAGTCACAAAATCCCACAGCAAGTGCTCACATGTGTAATCAAATTTGCACTTAAACATGATAATTTATAGACCTCCCTTTTCCCCCGCCCGGTATTACTACATGATTTGATTGCTCTGTAGGCATCTGTTTGTGTGTGTGTGTGTGTGTGTGTGTGCCAACAGTGATCTTCATTCTTATCCCCATAGCAGATGCACACCTGGTGCTCCTATTGTAGATGCGAAAGATCAGGCTTGAGTCCCTTATTGCGAGAGCCATAAAAAACACCAGACCAACCCCCAACCTTTCTCTCCCTCCCTCTCTCTGTCTCTCTCTCTCTCTCTCTCTCTCTCACACACACACACCCACACACACACACACACACACACCAGTCACCTTCTGTCCCTTCCCTCTTTTGTGTTCTTTGGGAGAGCATGACAAAAATAAATGTGTTAAACATTGCTTCGACAATCTGTTCTTCCCATCACACAATCCCTCTCCCACCATGCTGTTGTTGAGCTGACACTACACAGTGGATTTCTGTAGCCACTACAGGGTGCCTGCGCCCAGTCTCTGTCTTGCCGTTGTGCCTGGTGACACTATTAGTAAACTCAGATGAAATTGTGACTATCTCTGATCTTGCAGTCAGAACATCCTTCCATGTGTACCACTGGCATTCATTTTGTTCAGTAACTATGTGAACATTGAAACTGAGAAAAATGCCTTTAAAGTAGTCACAATGTCCAGTCCACCATGTTGTCTGTATTATAGTGGTGATGCTTTTATATACTTTCTTAATAGGAAGAAGCAAGAGATTTAGTCACAGGACAAAAGAAGTGTTATAAACTCCATTTCCAGTCTAAACATTAAAATGTGTTGTTGCTGTGATTTTTTGTTGTTGTTGTTGTCTGGGTCTTTGTCTTAAAACTGATGTTTTTCTTTGGCAGGAGTTACAAGAACACATCTTACTTTGCCCTGGGGTCTGGGAAGACCATAATGCTCAACACCACGCTAGTCAATTCAGGAGACGACGCGTTCCTTCCCAAGTTGAACCTCCGATTCCCCAGGAGTCTGCAATACATCAAAGTGCTGGACGCCGTAAGTGCCACATTTCTTCCTATTTTTAATTAAAGTTATGCCCAGCAGACCCTGAGTTTGCTCTTAAGTTCACAAGGTGCAGCAGTGCCCAGACATATTGACTAGACGAATAGTGAGGTTTCTTTTTTTTTCTTGAGGCAGCAGTGGAGCCCAGTCTGTGTTTGGCTTCAGCGTGAGTAATTTGATTTACAGGAGGAAAAATATGTCAGCTGTGACATCGTGGAGGAAAACAAAGCCACCATTGGACTGGACTGCAACGTGGGCAACCTGTACATCCCAGCGCTGGCAAAGGTAAACAAGCCTCTTCTTAGTGCTCTAAAAAAAACAAGCAATGTAATTTGATTTCTCTGCGCCAAAATGAATTTCTGAAATTGAATCCAAACTCTGCTCCTGTGCAGCTCAACGTCAGCTTCCTGTTGGACGTGAACCAGAGCAGTCCAGAGGATCTGTCCATCAGCATTCACACGGCCAGGTAAGACTCGTGCTTTTCCCAAACAGATGTCAGACAATTAGTGGCCGGCAGGCTGGGCATGTTGCATTTTAGTATCTGCTCAGCCTGCTTGGAACCATGCCAGAGCAGGTACTAAAAAACAGCACTGGGTACCATGTACAACTCCTAATGGAAAAGCAAAACAAGCAAGTGGAGTCAAATACAGTAGTGCTAGAATGGTATAATGGACAGACACCAAAGAATCTAGAACCGTGTGCCTGGTTTCAGTTAAGATTCCATTCAGCCACCAAAAACAACAGTCGCATGTTAGAATGAGTCGTCTCAAAGAGACATTCTGCTCTCTCCTTTCTCTCGCCTACTAATTGCGTGGAAAAGCAAAAACAAGACTAGGTTTTATTTTTTTCATGCAACCTGAGAACGGTGCTTTTACATTTACCATTCAGGGAGTTTTTGAAAGCACAGCTTTTCTGGTCGAGACGTTTTAGTGTCTGTGGCACAAGTTAGCTCTGCACTAATTATGCATCTCTGTTGCTTAGTGGAGTCTGTGTGTTTTTCCTGAGGAGCTGTGGTTGACCAAAATATTTGATTAGTTGCCAAGGACACGTCTAATGTTTTAAGAATCCACAGGAGATATACACATAAGCATGTATTCCTGGCAAATGGCAAGCTCTTCTTTTAATAAAATTGACTTCCTTAATAGATGTTTAGATTAATGTCTGAATGACCTGTTTCCTTTTTGTCTTCTTTTTCTTTACAGTGATAATTATGAAAATGAAGACCTTCTTTATGACAACACTGCAACCATTTCATTACCTTTGAAATATGGCGTCGACCTTGCTGTTCATGGGTAAGAAGCTGACTGGTTTGTGTATAGGCTGATATACTGTGGACATGTACCGTATATTGCACAGAGCGTAGTATAGAGTATCATACAGCAACCCACCCTCGGAGACAGAGAATTTACTTCCATTGGTTCACTCAAGTTTGGTTTTCCTCTATGACATAGAGAGGGTTTCAAGGATGATTTAGTTGGCTTTAATATATGTGTAATTAAGTGCTTTTTTCCCCATGCAGTTTTGTTTCTCCGACATCGTTTCTATTTGGAGACCAAGAACCCATACCAGTTGACTGCTACTCAGAGAAGTTAAATTATACATACAAGGTATAAGGGTCATATCCAACTGTCTTATAATGCACTAAACCGTTACTTGCATCAGCTTTGAATCATCAAATCTTTTTATATGTTTGTCATTAACGTGTTTGTTGTTGCTTTGTGACCTCTAGGTTGTAAACCTTGGCCCGAGTAAATCTGTTAACACCATTTTGGAAATAGACATTCCTCAGTCCCTAGCCCCTCATGAGTTCCAGCTGCTGAGGGTGTCTGAGCTTCAGGTACGGTTAAATTATAGGACTACTACAAAACTACTGTGTTGACATTTGTTTAAGGGATTAATAGGCAATAGTTCATAGGAAATGACTACCATGTTGCCATAATCTAATGTTCATACCACCTGTAACTTGTAAAAGGTTTGCATGGCAAAAACTGTGATGTCTGAACCAACAACCCCGGAAGACCTGCGTCACCTTCAGTTTCATTCTCTAAACAAATAGCTGCAATTTCAGTGCAATTTCATTTGAGTGCTTTTCAGTCCAAATATTTTCGTATCACTGAAACACTGCTTGTACCAGGATGAGTGGATAATGACTTAAGGTCATGCAGGGTTGGAGTGTTTCTTAAAAGGAGTAAACTGTGTAATGACTTTGACAGACATCCATGGGAGAATGTTTCGTGAGAAATGACACGCATTGGACAACCGCTGAGTGCGATGTCCCCAAAGCTCCATTCCTCCACGAACTTGTTTTTTTCTTCGACAAAGTCAGCAGACGCAAAATGGTAAACACACACAATCATGCGCACGCAAAATACATACATACTCTTACACTTTGTTGTACAGTCCCATCTGCAGGCTCTTATAAGACCTTGCACACACAGACCCACACACAAATACACTCATTCTCTCCAATACGCAGGCTCATCCACACACTAACTTACGTGAGCATGAGCACGTGGGCACCACATAGGAACTCTGAGTGCCAACCAATGCATTTTTGTCTTGTCCAGTATTGCTCCAGAGGGGACGGCCTATGCCTGACAGTGCAGTGCAACCTGGGAGACCTGGAGATGGGGAAGGAGGTGACCATGAAGATGGAGGTGGAGCTGAACCCCACCGTCCTCCAGATCATGCCTGTGAGTCCTCCTCAACCATCTCTCTGTAACATGCATTGTACATAGGGGTGCTGCCTGAAATATTGGGTCCCATGAAAGAACACAATTAGCCCTCCTACAATATGAATAGGATTAATAGTATTAATGGTAATGCTGGCCTCTTAGAATCATCCTAACTTTTCCACGCCTGTTTGTCAGAGCCCCTGGCCGCACAGCACCACTATGGGGACACAAAGCCTTGGAAGAGTACCACACTGCTACAGTGGTTGACCATGTTTGACCAACACGCCCCAAATTCCAGGCCTTTTTCATTAGATCTGGCCTCTTTTTAATGTTTTTAAATAATAGGATGGTTTCTGGAAAATGGAAAAAGAATGGGTTGCTTTCGATTTTGTTTTTATTGATTTTTTTTCTTTCTTTCAGGGAAGACACGGTGTGGTGCTTATGGAAAGCCTGGTGGTCGTCACCTCTCCTCAGACAGATCCTCATACTTACCTGCTACAGGACCACATCTCTGCCTCGGCAAGTTATAACTACACGTTCCCCAGTTACTTCACAGAGCAAACCAAACACATGAAAAACTCAACACTATTGAGAGATTGTGTCTTTAATCACAGGAAGAGAAGTTATTCTGTTTTTTTCCAGAATGAATGCTTTTGTGTATTTGTGTGTCTGTGTGTGTATGTGTGTTTCTACTTGAGAGCGTAGCCATCTGCCATACCGGCACCTACATTCGAAACTGAGAAGACTACGGCAGTACTGTTAGCTTCCTGTTTGTGTACATTTACCTCAAGACTAGAGAAGTTTTTTTTCTAATCCACATGCTTACAAATGTCACAGGTGTTGGTTGAGGCCCATCACAACCAGAAACCCAACCTGTACGTGGGCGTGTTCATCATCGTGTTGAGCCTGCTGGTGGGTCTGATGATTCTGTCCCTGCTCATCCTCATGCTCTGGAAGGTAAGCGGTCTGAAACCAGCCTCTTGTGAAACGCATACATGGCAGGGAGAATGGTGTGAGAAATGTGTAATTGCAAATCAGCCCTGCCAGGGGGTGGGGGGGCATGTTACTATTACTAAAAATATACTAGGCCCTTTGTAAAGTTGAAAAAAGTTCACAGTGTATGTGTCAACAACGTATTACAATCATTTTTGTCCAGTTTGCAAGAGTTCCACATTCATGTTAGTCAATGGAATGCCTAAGAGTACATCACCTAAACCATGTAGCATTGGAGTCAAACAGATTTTTGCTGGGCTGAAATTTCACAATCATAAAACATGATTAGTTACTTGTTTGTCCCATTTGTAATGGTTTTATTTTGCCACGGCAGGCTGGATTCTTCAAGAGGAGCTTAAAGGATAAGCAGGATGAGTTCCGGAGGGACAGCTGGGACTACGTGCCAAAGAGCGAGAGTTTGTCATAATGGAGAGGGCCAGTGTCCCACACCCCGAGGGACGGGGACTCCCAAAACCATGTGGAGAGCACTGGGAGAGATAAGGGAACTGTTGCTCCATCTTGACAGTAGCCCAGAAGTGAAGAGGCACAGAAATCACTGTTGATTTTTTTTTTTTTTAAACGGTAATATTATTTTTGCCAAAAAAAGCAAGAAAGCATCTCTTTTTTTGAGTGCTGGCAAGTGAAATGATTAGAAAGTTTCTGTGCAAAAGGACAGAATGCACTTTAGTTGTTGGAAGAGGGGAGCTGGACAGAATGAGCTGTGCTGGCTGCTGTGGAGGATGAGAGAGCCACTCGTCAACAGTGCATTCCTCTCTTCCTTTCAGCATTCTTCATTTTACCATTTGAACACGAAGGGCTATTCATTCATACCTGCTGTAAAAGACTTTTTTCCCCCCTCTAATGCACTGTTGAAATTTAGATCGCGTCAACCACCCCCACACAACCTTGTTCACAGATTGTTTGCCGAGTTTTGAGCAACACAAAGGAAACAGACCAACTTTTCACACCTTTGAACACAAATACGTATGAGCACAATGCAAAAGTCGAACAACTGCCTGAGCGAGGAGCTCCCTCTTCCTCTTGCTGAAGGGTTGAACTAAGGTGCCTCTGCTTGGTGGACTGGGCCACACTCACTGCATTAGACAGTGAAAAAGAGCAGAGACTTTCTGCTACCTCTGCCCCAACGGCAGGGCAAGGGAAGGATGTACCCTCCACCGCACCTGCACCTTCCCCACCGACCTCACCCTTTCCACCCCCTAACCCAGGGGCATCATGGGAGGAAGTCTGCAGCACGGTGCTATTTGACGTAGGTGACGGATGCGGCTCAGCGCTGGCTGTGATGTCTCGTGAGGCGAGCTGGTGGGTGGCCCCCCGGGCCTCTGTAGCGCACGCACTCCCTCGCCAAGGAGGCAGCGGCACCCACGCAAGCAACGCCCTGCGATGCCACAGGAGCAGCAGAGACGTGGCCCGAGACACACACACAGACACACACTCACAGACACACACACACACACACACTGCATGACTCTCTCAAGTCCCACAACTGACACAAGTGGTGGAGGATCTTGAAAACTCAAAATAACAACTTGCCTCAAACAGGGATGAATACCACACAAAGCCCTTCGAGTCCGAGTGTCAGGGGAAACACATCACGGGCTCCAAACATATATGAATGAGGCCAGTAAGATCAACGTTGAGAAAATATATTGAGGAAAAAAAAAAAACAAACAAAAGACTTAACCAATATATAAACTCGAGCTCCCAGACGGTGCTGTTTGTGCTTGTGATCATGACAATGTGATGTCCTAGGGGAGATCCCAAATCTGTACACAGCTGTGCAAATGAGAATATTAAAAAAAACAAATCTTATCTCTAGATTATGAGGCTGGTGAGGTGTTAAGGTCCTTGCATGATCATGCTCACAGCATGACGGAGAGTGAGAGAGAAATGTAATTCGCTACTTCAGGGAATTGCACAATAAAGCACATTTTGTTTTTGTTTTGCTTTTTTTGTTTGTTTTTTTTTCCTTAAATTGCTATTTGAAAAAAAAGATGCATCATGCAAATCTCCTAACTATGTATGCAAACGTTTTTCAGATGTTGATATTTGGTTGTACTTTGGTAATTTATCGTGCACTGGAATGCAATGCGTGTGTGTTGGTTTTATATAAATTTTGTCTATTTAATGTTTTGGGATTTCTTCAGTTTGTGTGTGTGTGTGTGTGACTCAAATGCAGCTGCACTTTATGGGGGACTCCTCGGCTTCTTCCAGGTTCTCTCCAAACAGTGTTAAAAGCTCTGGGTGGACTCTGTTGAGAAAAACACAAAGAGCTGAATCAACACACTCCTCCTCGCCTCTGTGCTCTATTCAAATAAACTGTAACATAACCGGGCCTCTCCCTGGCACTTGTAACATAAGCTTAATACATTCTCCTCAACCACCAAGAATGCTGCTTGAAAGCTGCTGTTACTTCAAATTTCAGATGAGGTATGCATGGAATCACTGCCAGGAAGTCAAGGCATTTCCTAAGCTGGGCTTCTTATTCATTGTAGCAGTTCCAGTGAAATACAAGAGGTGTGTGTGTGTGTGTGTGTGTGTGTGTGTGAGAGAGAGAGAGTGTGTGTGTGTAAAGGGGGGTGCTGTGGTGTACCTGATGTAAAGCTCAGAGGGGGCCTCTAGCAGATCCCCGTCTATGTTCCAGGGGTACGAGCCCTCGGAGGAGATTATGGGGACGCTCTTGGAGTCGGACTCCTCGTTGTCCTCAGACACCTCGTCAGCCCAATGGCCCTGAGATTTCAGACGAAGCTTCACCGCCATGACAGTATGAGTCTCTACAAATGAAAAGCTGAACTGTGGGGGAACGAAAGGTGATGTTAGGTCCTGGGAGACTGTGCAGGTGTAAAATCCTTAGTGTACAGAGCGAGGAAAATTGTCATATGGATAAACTGTGCGCCTATTCTTATTGTTACCTCTTGGATATTAGTACATGTAAACAGTATTTTTTAAATACCACTGACTGGTGCACCCAAAAAATGTAATTATTTGGGTGCACACATTATCTAAATCTATTAGTTAAAAAATAGAACTAAAGCAACGTCAGGGTGAATGTTTTTTTTAAACAAGTTCAGTCTCGGCACAAACCACTGTCGATTTATGATAGAAATATTTTATCACTACAGCATGACATCTGGTGTGTAGCTAATGTGTTGTCCACAAGGGGGCACTAGTGAACAGCGAGACTGCAGTCCCTAAATGCGGACACCATCAATCCCTCCTGTGACCTGGGGTGAACTTGGTCATTAGCCAGATCTGGAACGGGCTTGATGCCCATCCCGTTTGGTTCAAATTTAGCTTTCTGAGGAGAAAAGAGCGTTTATGGAGGAGCACATCAAACACCTCTCAAGCACCTCTAATTCAGTCTGGTTTGTTTATGTTTACGAAATTAAGCCTTTATCCATTATTAACAACGTTTACAGGATGTGAGCGGCTCTTCATAAGATATCAAGTGTTTTCCCCTCAAAACATAGCATTCCAACAACAGCACAGGGAATTGAATGCTGACTTAAGTATTTTTTCAACCTAGGGCGAGATTCAACTTGTTTCTCCAGCAGATATGGTGAGTGCGCACAGACAGACAAATGTTGATTAAGTCATCTGGGTCGGAGTTATCTTTACCGTCTTGCGCTGCCCATGGCTCACGCAACGCACCTCACTTACACAGTTTCTCCCAATCCGCCTGCACATCGACCTATACAACGTGTAAATATAGAATATAGGTTAACAAACAACCTTAGATTGGATTGCCGCAGAGAGGGGGAAAGAAGTAGGAGAGGCGCAGGCTCTGAAATGGGCTAATCTGTATTAGCCTGAAACGTGTTTTACGGGAGTCTGACAATCGTGGACTAATTTGACTTGACAGTATGCTAATTCTGTCTAATCTGGGAAGGTTGCTAACTCCATTAGCGTCGGCTGGATTTCCTGTGTGGGATCAGTGGGTAGGCTACTTGCTTTATCTAGCGTGGGGCTGGGCAGTCCAGGCCTAGAATGGAATGGATGACCTCACCTGATTGTTTACGCTGTTGTACCTCTTCAGGTGCTTCACAAAGTCTGATCTGGAGGTGTTCCTAGCCAGTATCAAGGCCATACTGCCGTTGTTCAGTCTAGAGTAAAACATAATCGTGAACATAAACTTGCAAAATGTGTAAGCTCACCGACACACACACACACACAAACCAAGCAACACATAAGTGTATGTCGATGGTCAATATACTTCCACAGTTAG